>JAMXBD010001441.1:0-371947 GCA_024138025.1 Combretum micranthum | reverse complement strand
AATAATATATCTAAATATAGTTTTCTAGGACAAACATCTCACCCTAAGCTATGTGTAACAGCCCCATTAATCATGACTTCCAATTAATCGAGCTTGAGTCATGTGCCAATTCAGGGGCACCATTATATGGGAATGGCTACTAATGAAGCTAGGAAAATTGAAGTGGTCAAGCAGGTAAAGACAAAACATTAGTGGGGTCAAAGTATGAGATTTACCAAGGAGGAGGGAGATTAAGGGCAACCAATACAAGGTAGAAGAGTATGCTAAAGATGCCAAGGTTGTCAGGTATAATAAGCAAGCCTAACGTGTAGAAGTCTATAAGCACAAATAATTGAGGAACAATTGGAATCAAAACATTAAAGTGGTCAAGCATAAGGAGACAATGAAAAAAGAAACTAAGTCAACCAACTGCCATAGATTAAGGTTATTAAGCAAAGGGAAATAAAGAGTAGCTAGGCTTAAGGCATGGTAGTTGTTAAGAAGCAAGAGATGAAACATAATTAGTCTCGAAGTTTTGAAGCCAGGAAGTAGAGAGGGATGAGGAATAATTAAGTATAAAGTGTTAAAGTTACATGGTCAATGGAGATGATTAGCACTTAATCTAGAAGCATTGAAGTTGTAGAAGAACAAATGTCACGAGCTCAATATAACAAACTTTTTGAAGGCTAGATGTCACGAACTTAGTGCGACACCTGTTGTTAATGGCTAAGTATCGTGTATTCAGTGAGACATTCCTTGCTAAAGATTAAGCATCATGAGCTATGCATGATAACCACAACTGATGGTAAGCTCCAATAATCGAGCACAAGTTGCTTGCTGACTCTAAGGATACCATCAAAAGGGATTTAGTGTTATGCATTCATAATGAGTGAAAGGAGCCGCCTCTTTCTAGTACCATGTATTCAGTGAGGTACTCCTTGTTGAAGGTTAGCGTCATGGGCTGCACATGACAACTCCAATTGATGATAGGCTCCAATAATTAAGCCCAAGTTGTATGTTGATTCTAGGGACACCATCAAAGGGAATTTAGTGTTATGCATTCATAATGAGTGGAAGGAGCCACCTTTCATGCACTTTAGCTTTCAAAAAATGTAATCAATTACAAAACATACCCTAAACCTTTGTTTTATAAATTAAAAGGCCCTAGAACCAATTATAAGAGCTTTCAAAAGATTTAATCAATCACAAAACATACCCTTCATCTTGATCCACCTTAAACCTTTGTTTTCTTATAATAAAATATCGTTTAACAAATTATTTATGCTTTGCACTGCAGGAATTTTTAATTAAACTAATTACTTCGTCGAGTTAAGTAATTCCTAACTTTACATGGGATAGTGGATACCTCTCCCTTACTAATGCCATATAAGATTGCATTAAAAATCATAATTCCCAAACAATATTTAATCTTTAATGTAGAAAATTGAAGTTTTCTTACCTCTAGATGAAACATGCAGTTTCTCTATTCATGAAGATCTGTCCTATTAGGTGAAATCTCTTTCCATCTAACAAGAATCATACATGTAATCAATTCTGCATATAAATTAATCCCAAGACAATAAAAACACATGAATAGATATGGAGACATAAACTTTCTATCAATCAATGAACTATTTAATTACATGGTTTAGGGTTTCACAAGATTTAGGGTATAAAGAATTACTCCTCCATGGAGTTTATAATGAAACCAAAGAATCTAAAGGAATAATAAGTAATCATGATGAAAAGAATAAACCCTTGTAGATATTTTGTAATCTCTAATGAAATTCTTGCACTTTTCCTCTTGAAGCTCGTAATCATTCTCTCCTAGGGCTTGAGAATGTCTGAATAATTTTTCAAATATGAAAACAAGTTGGCTACTTATAGTTTAGGATAGGAACAAAGCTGCATGACCTGCACTGCATGGCTGTGCACAGGGGAGGGCTGAAATTTTGTTCTACCGACATTGAAACTTTACAATGTTCATGAACTAGTTTACACAGTCATGTTGTAGGTGGGGTAGAAATCAAAAGCTCCATTTTTGCATTCTTCTCCTCTTGGCTTCTATATGGTTGTGCTTAAGTAAGGGGCATAAATTTGCTTGCTCTTTGGTTTGTTCCTTGTTTGTGATGAAGGAGGGGCTGAAAATTTAAAGCCTATTGATTTGTTCCCTACCTCTAGTATGGGAAGGCACAAGGTGGGCATGCACAAGGTAGGCATGTGCAAAATTTAGCTTGTGATAAAAAATTTGTGAAATTCGCCTTGTTTTTGCTTAATTCATCTTAAAACTCTTCCAATTATACTCTTTAACGCCTAAGATGAATATTTCACAATTGAATATCCTTTTCTTAATTAAATCATAAGAAATACATAATAAGTAAATTGATATACTAAGAATAAGGGTATTCTGACACTTATCCCTTGCTTATGGCATATAAGCACAAGTAAGATGGAAGTATAGTGTGTCATTATCTCTCGGTAAAGCATCTAGGCTCACACATTTATCATGGGGGAGATAACACCAACTCTTGAAGACATGGTCATCCTAGTGAACCTGCACTATTTTAGGCTGACCAATGCTACTACAGCTATGACTTCACACAAGGATTGCAACTTTGAGGCTTCTATATTAGTTACTTTGAAGATTGCTTGTGATGACAAGAAGAAGCCATGCTTCTCTTCTTAGATGACATACTTCTTTAAAGAACAAAGGAAAGGCATGCCTTGAGTCATGAGACTAGCTCAAAATGGAGAGTAGGGCCTTTGTTTTTATGTTTATGTAGTTACCATGTACTTGACTTTTCCAACTTACACACCTTTTATTTTGTTCTTTAATTTGTAGGTTTGAACTTGCTCCTTTCATTGCATTTTGGTTGTCTCTATTTGTATTTCCTGGAAAGACAAAAGAAGGTGTGAGTCTACGGCTTTTTCCTTTAGTGATATGCATTACACATGATCAATGCTTTGCACTAGATCCCTTCTACTTAAGGTCTCTATATTTGTGCCATAACTTGTACCACCAAGCTTCTATGCGCTCCAAGGATCGCTACGTGAACATGTCACATTTGAACTCATCTTTCTTTACACATGATCAATGCTTTGCATTAGATCCCTTCTACTTAAGGTCTCTATATTGGTGCCATAACTTGTACCACCAAGCTTCTATGCGCTCCAAGGATCGCTATGTGAACATGTCACATTTGAACTCATCTTTCTTGTAGTTATTTTTCTATGAGTGGTTTCAGAACCACTTTGCACTACTTATCATCATCAGGGACCTGCATTTTCCTCTTTATAGAGTATGGACATGGATCATAGTAGAGGTAAGATGACTGCTTCTTCAACTCATTGAAGTTAAAAAAAAGTCAACATTTCACCCTTGCATGAAGCATCTCAAAGCCTATGAAGATAGTAGTAGACTTTATCCTCTAAGCTCTAGGGGAGAGGTCATCTTAGTTGACAACCGCTGAAGGCTAGATGAATCTAAGGCTAAGTTCCTACTTTGGTATATTCTAAGAAGCTTGCTATCTTTGCTTAACAATGGAGATTTGAACGAATGCTTCTTAGAGTAGAGAGTCATGGCATATTCTCTGCACAGAGTGGCGTGCAAATTTAGCTTTGATTAAGGATTGTTGCGTCTTCTCAACATTATGTAAAGATTCGATTCCTAAAGTTAGTTCATTTCACTAAATGACTTGAAGAATACTCATCCTATAGTATAGTTATTCTTTCCTTCTATGGAGCGTCGTGGAATTGCTTTTGCTGGTTAGTTGATACACCGGTTAAATTGCATAATTATGTCTTGTGACTATGCCTTTCCATCTACAGGTGCTATGTTGCAAGCCTCAATCATATATCTCGATCAGTTCTATCTCAAACTGCTAAGTACTAGGTATAGCAAGTCAACTGGTGACCTCTAGATAGCTGGAGAGCTTATATTAGGCAAGTTTGAGAATTTTGATGATGTGAAGCACATAAAGCCTCCTCCAAAATCAAAGAATAATCATCCTCCACCTCAGCTAGTAGATTCCAAGCAAGCGAAGCATGCATTAATTGAGAAGGTAATGAATCCTTTGTATATAAATTGCTATCGTTACTTTTCTTTATTTTCTAATGCTTTTTTTGTTTGCTTTTTTTTTTTTTTTTTGTTGGGATAGATTCTCTTTTAAGTTTACATCACTCAAGTGGTGTTATTACACTTGTGGTTGTAGCAGACGATGAGGATCATGGCTAAGATAGGATGGATTATGACCCATCTCTAGACCCTTGTGGTGATGATGAAAGTATTGTTGACTATTTTACTCTATTCTGTTCATAGGAATTTTGGCTTAATATGATACATTTTTAAATACATTCCTATGAATTTGGTACTTTTAATGTTCAAATGTTGTTTTTCAGCTTCTAGAATCAAAAGAAGAAGAAACAAAGTGATTTGAACCAGATTGGAAGGTAAACAACAATAATTGTGCCAAACAGAACTTGGTCGAGCCCTACAAAAGACCCATAGAGTGCAAAATAGTAAGGCAAAATAAGGTAAAATGGTCTGTCGTGCCCTACATCGAGCCCTCGACATGACCCTTGACATCTTTTTTGAGGTGATTAAGCACTAGACTTTATAAGACAACTTTTGTCATGCCACAATGTCGAGCCTTAGATTTACCTTGCGACTGAACCTAGACAAAAATCACAGCTTCAAGAGGAAAAAAAACAGCTTGGATCGAGTGCTACCTTTGAGCCCTCGACAATCTCGATTTACCCCTCGATTGAATTTAGATAAAAATTCGAGCTTTTTGATAGAATGCCATAGCTTCGGTTGAACCTTGACATTCGAGCTACATTCGAGTGCTCAACCTACCTCGCAAAAAGTCATCATGTGACCTGGTAATCTAGACATGAACGCTTGAAATAAATGATGAATTATGTTATAAATAATCTGCCACACCAGTGAATAAAATCATCATGATTTCTATGCCTCTAGCCTATAGATAAACATGCACAAGCATTCAAAAGAAGAATCTTGTATCACATGTGACATGCATCAATTTACTATTAATTGAGATACAACAGTTGAAGCAGATGAAAGGCTAATAGCCTTCTCCTCATGCCATGATGTCTTTTAGTTTTTTAGTCTTTAATTTCATATTTATTAGTCTTTAATGTCAGTAATTCCTTTCAAATTAAGATAATTAGATATAGAAAGTCTTTTGTCATATCTATTAGTCTTATTATCATATTTAGTAATTAGTCCTTTTCTCATTAATTAGGTTCTTATTTTCATAGTTATTAGTCTTTATTATCTTTTTAGTGATTATTGTCATTAATTAGGTCTTTTGGGGAACTATTGTAAATAGCCCCTTTGTATTAAGACTTTTCCCTTTGGTGATTTGATATTATATTATTGAGAGATTTTCTCTTGTTTACTCTTATCAATTTATTACTTAGATTGTGGTGAGTTTTTGATCTTATCAATCTTTTAGATTATGGTAATCAAAGCAATCTTATCAATCTCTTACAGATTGTGGCAATCAAACCATTCATATTTCTTGTGAATAATATCAAGAGAGATCAAGTGTAGTTCGGGTTGATTGCAGTGAGTCATATTTGTAACGAGCGCCGTCCATATCATTTAATTTTCTTTGCATCCTAAATATAAAAACCCTTAAAACGATCATCTTTATGGTATTTGATTATTTGATTGAGAGATCCACTGTGTACCCATTTCGAGATCATTGTGCCTTGTGTTTCAGGCACATCATCTTTTGGCATTAGAGCTTACAACGATTGGACCATCAAGTACACAGCGATGGATATATATCATGACTGGTGGAAAATCATGGGCGGAAACAGATGCAGGAATGGACCATGATGATGAATAACGTGGCGAAAAAGATGGATCAAATAATTGCAGTACAAAAACATGTGAATAATCAACCACCACCAACACCACAAAAGGCACATCCAGGTATAATGAATGATAATGATTATGATGACTGGAATTTAGAGTGTAAATGATGCTTGGGTAGAGGACATCTGGAATACCAATGGCCAAATGAGTATGCAATGCAAATTGTTAATGGGGTTCCAATACATGATGATGATGATGTTCTTGAAATGCAACAACAGGAAACTGTTGTAATTTTTGAGAAAAATGAATTGAGAAATAGGCGGAACCGTAGAAAGTTGTAGTGGAAGAGAAAGTTAGAGAAGAAAATAAAATTTTTGATAAAGATGAGATTAGGGAGGAAGAGAAAGAGGCTGAATAGTTTCATGATGAGCTGCTTGCTACCATCAATACTTACTGTGAGGTTGAAGAGGCCAATGTATTCGAAAAGCTAGGAAAAGAGCACTTCATGAGTTTAGTATTGAGAAGGGATTTGCCTTTTGTATTTTCCCTTAGTGATGAGCAGAATGAAAATCTATTCTACATGTTGGATCAAACATTAGGCATGGATCATGAACTAAGTTTGGAAGGAAAATTTTATTTACCTTTTCTTGAGTTTTATAGGTTTTTATTTTATCCAGGTGTACAAATTTTCCACCAACATTTGAGGACAAATCTTCAATAAGCCTGTGAGAATGACGTGCATCAATTTACCATTAATTTAGATGCAATAGTTGAAGCAGATGAAGGGCTAACAACCTTCTCCTCATATCATGATGTCTTTTTGTTTTTAGTCTTTAATTTCATATTTATTAGTCTTTAATGTCAGTAGATTCTTTTCAAATTAAGATAATTAGATACAAAAAGTCCTTTTGTCATATCTATTAGTCTTATTATATATTTAGTAATTAGTGCTTTTGTCATTAATTAGGTTCTTATTTTCATTATTATTAGTCTTTATTATCTTTTAGTGATTATTGTCATTAATTAGGTCTTTTGGGGAACTATTATAAATACCCCTTTGTATTGAGACTCATTAGTTTTTGGTGATTTGATATTATATGATTGAGAGATTTTCTCTTGTTTTCTCTTATCAATTTATTACTTAGAATGTGGAGAGTTTCTGATCTTATCAATCTTTTAGATTGTGGCAATCAAACCGATCTTATCAATCTCTTACAGATTGTGGCGATCAAACCATTCATATTTCTTGTGAGTAATATCAAGAGAGATTGAGTATTGTTCGGGTTAGTTGCGGTGAGTCATATCCATAGCGAGCGTCATCCATATTATTTAATTTTCTTTGCATCCTAAGCATAAAAACCCTTAAAAAGATCATCTTTATTGTATTTGATTATTTGATTGAGAGATCCGCTGCGTACCCATTTCGAGATCACTATCCCTTGTGTTTTAGGCACATCAATATTTAACAAATTTCTAATATAGTGTACAGAGAGAATTTTTAGGCAAAAGAACTATTTCTTTTTGCTTTGGAAGTCTCGAAGTTTTGTGGGTAAAAATCATTATAAACCCGATGCTTGTTTTCTATAAGGCATTGTACTTAATTTGTAATTTCTTCTTAAATTCCATTTTATTTCTTCAAGAATCTATACTTAATGTCTGCATCCATGGAGCAATAAACATTTAACTTAAAGTTTGTGAATCTAAGACCTGATTCATGTGATTTTAAACTTTTTTAACGATTATCACTGTGTATTTGTAATTAGTAGCTTAGTTTCAATTAAATAGATTGCAAGATCATTCTTTTGAATAGATTTAAGATACTAATGGAGTTACTCATAATCATCTTAAGAGAGGGAAGGTGAAACTTTCTGTCGCTTATTTTTAAAATTCATCAGGTTGGTTTTAAAACAAAGGATTCTTAAACTTTATGTGGATCTAGACCATTGATAACTTGTGAAGAAATTATGATGGTCTGATCTAGATCTAAAATTACTGACCTTGAGAGAGGCTTTAATTTACATTCATGAATCTAACAGTGCAAAAATACCAGTGTATAGCTCTATGAGTTTGTTAAGAAATCACATGTCAAGAACTTAGTGAAGCAATCCCTAAGGCTTTTCTTGCATTTACAAGCTTATCTTATGATTTGCCCTAAAAACATGTGTATATTTATTAACTTTAGTATCACTTCTTTTTCATTATGATCTTCTAAATTTTTTTGGATAGATAATAGATGAAATGCGAGTAAGGTAGATGCCAATGATCCTTTAGAATACGATCTAATTTTTTTATGCTACTGCGATAGGTGTACTTGCATGATATTGGTAGATGCTTTTGAAGTTGAATGGAACTTAGTAGTTTTATAAATTTTTGAAATCTGTAGATTCGTGTTTTCTTTAAAAGGTTTTTTTTCTTTTACATATGAAGAACTACATAACCATTTGGTTTTAGAGATGATGACAACACTCCTAATAAAGGTAGTAAGAGTGAATTATGATGTCAATGCATCTATTGATGTCCATCTTCCCCTAGTTGCTGGCATGTCTTATGAAGACATTGTAGCAACCCCAAAGGACCATGTTGCATTGAAGGAGATAACTTCGTTTTACAGTTCAACTATGCCTTCTCATTTAGTAGCAACCTTAGCGAATCATGATGCTATGGATAGTGAATTCTAGGTTGGTTTTCTTATGTTGGCAATAGAGTTTTCAAACGTAATGGTAAAGATGACTAGTGAGGTCATGCTATTGATGGACATGTGCTGGAGTTCTTTCTCAAAAGCTGAGCTAGAGCAGCTTGTCAAGTGTACTGAGGGGGCTTGTTTATTGCAATTCAAAGTTGATAACTAGTAGCCAATTTTTGATAGGGCCAAGAGGTTGTTGAATTGCTAAGATGCCAAGGCTTATCATGACAAGTTGATAATGAAGCTATAGGAGATTGCAACATCAAAAACTAACTGAAGACCACATTAGGAGATAAGGACTTAGAGTCTACAATAGGCTTAGATTGCTAGCCTTGATTTAGATTTGCTTATTCTTTTTGTTCTTATTTTAGAACAATATATAAGTAAACATTTTTCTTTTTGAATGAATGAAGTTCTTTTCTTTATTTTCATATTTCGTGCTTTAAATTGCTTTTTCTTGCTTGTTTATTCATATTTATGAACATCACAATGTCACTTAGGTTATTTCTAGTACGCACTTGCGCTTTAGAACAATGCTTTCACTTAGCAACAATGAGACATGAAGTAATGCAAATTATTATGCTTATCAAACTGCACATCAAAGCAGTGCTTTCAATTGCTAGTAACAATATTATTGACACTTAGTATGATAGATAGGTTGCACTATAAGCAGCGATAGTATTATGTGCCATGTAAGCCTAACGCTTTAGTGATCAAGTTTAGTTGGTTAAGAGGGTAATTCCCAATACTTAACCATTCATCACATGTTTTCAAAGCATTACTTTATACCATGCATAGGTGTGACATCGTCTTGCCATGTGCTTGGGAGATGATGCTTCTACCAGTTAACATGTCATAGTTATATCATCGTGCACATCGGTACTACACTTTTACTAAGTAACAGGGACATATGAAATATTATGATTATGATTAGCACGACCTCTTATAGGCCATTAAATATATTAGCATTATAAGGCTATTTAAATTCATATGATCTAAAGAGACCTTTTATGAAACTATCATGAATATGAGACTTGGTTACACTCAATGATCCAAGAGACCTCTTACAATGTTTAATGCATTGGATTAAGTCTCTTGCTTGCCAATGATAGTATTTAAATAGTCTCTTTTGAGAAAGTATTCAATCATGCTTAAGCAGCAATCATAGCATTTATCGCTTGGGATCAAAATCTCTAGTTTTGTTAGTTAATGGGGCGTTTCCCACTTCTTAACTGTCTCGTATGACTTAATAGGGAGGTTGTCTTTGTTAATTGCAATTTGTTTATAATGCACCTGAGAGTCAATACTTTTACTAGTCTGCAATACATAAGCTTAACGTGTCATGGTACACGTAGGTGTCATTGCTCTTACCAGTCTAGAGCAACTTTTGAGTTACCTTTGTTTTATGAAGTCATAAATCTTATATAGACTCCAAGATGATCAACATGGATAATGCAAATTTGGGGTTCATATTTAGATTAATTATATGTCGGAGAGCAAGAATTATGATGGTGGTCTGCTAAAGGCTATTGCACAACGAAGATTGCTTAAAAAGCATCTTATTAAGTACTTATCATGGTAGTATGACAAGATGTCTTGCATGGCAAGCATCGTATGAGAACATCGTTCTATAGGCATGGTTTTAGTTCAACACATTCCTATAAGGGATTTCAGTTTTGATATCATTCTTCCTTGAATACCTTTTATCTTTAAGAAAGTAGGAGTACTTTTGAGGAGCTTGTTGTTTCGACTTTAGTATAGTATATAGCTTATCATCTCATATAATAAATAAGTTCATTGCAAGCTTCATTGGATTATTGTGTCATTAATTAAGCTTGGAGTATGATGATAAGGTTCATAAGCCAAGTTTCCAAGTCAGTCTCCAAACTTAAGGCATGAATGCTGAGATGCCAGGGCATTACTTGGGCTTAGGCATGGAGTTTGAGATGCTAAGGCTTTGCTTGGGCTAAGGGCATGGAAACCAAGATGCCAAGGTATAGCTTGGGCTTAAGTCATAGAAGCCCAGATGCCAGGGCATTGCTTGTGTTTAAGACATGGAAGCCGAGATGCCATGACAGTGCTTAGGCTTAAGGCATGAAGATCATGATGTTAGGGCGTTGGCTAAGCTTAAGGCGAAGGCATCGCTTAAGGTGATCTTGTGCAAGGCGGTATAAGAGGAACATGTGATGATGATAACTTACCAACTATGGTGGCTGTGTTTGCTCATTTACTCCTAGAGGTACATTCACTTCAGTGGTCGGAGAGTTAGCATGGAGAGAGAGTTAACTGAGATGAAAAGGGAATGCCTTGCTACATAGTAGAGGAGGAGCCTAGTAAGGTTGAACCTTGTTGCATGACAACATTGATAACCATCCTCAATAAACTAGTGTTCTCATATATTGTTTGTGTTAGTTGTCCATTGTTCTATTGCATAACACACGTTATCTGTGCATTGTCAAGGGTAGCAACTTACGTTTTGGTAGGAAGGATGACATTGATATTAGGAGTAGTATTCTTATGTGTCAGCATGATTTTGTTGATCTCGTTGACGTTGGTGTTGTCATCTACTTTATTCGTGCTATCATTGAAGTTAGTTATCTTTCTTCTACGATGTGCTATCATAAATGTGTCAAATTTCTCAATCTTTAATGAAGTCATCAAAATGTAGATATAGGGTTCTTCCTAAGATGGTCACACACATATTATGTGGATCGCATGCCTTACACATAACTTAAGAGTATTGTTAAGGAGATGACCCTTAATGATGGGATGATTTGAAGATAATGACAGAGAGAAGGAACAAATAGTTTCAGTGTCTCGAATAAACAAGTGACAAATAAGAGAGCTTGGGTAGACCTTGTTCTTCAATCTTATAGTTCTTGAGCAAATTGAAATAATAACACTGGAGTTGCCTTACTGGATCTTTGCGAACAGAGCTTCATGTATGGAATGGTGCTTGTCTTCTCTCCAAAAGTTCTGAAATAGGAGTGATTGAGTATTTACAAGCACTTGACATTTATGATGGCTGTTAAATTATCTTAGCGATTGACAGATGAGATGGGGTGAACTCAATTCATGGTTACCCTAAATAAGCTACTCATGAGCTAAGGTCAATAGTCATCTCCTATGTGCATGAGTCTACTTAGGAAAGATTGGATGTGGTGGGCCAGTCGAATGATCCCTATTTATAGCCCAACAAACCAAATCTCTCCAAGTTATCTCAATAATTGAACCAAACTCGTTGGGCTTTAGCTTGCAAGTTAAGTCCAAAAAATATCTATAATTTAAGCCCATTTACAGGGTTTAAATTTGTTGTATCTTGTGTTCTTAAATTGAATGTGTTTTGTTTTTTTTTTTTTTTTTTTGGCTAAATGAATGTGTTATCTTTGCACTTTTTAGTTTTACTTATGACATGCTTATTATATTTGAATGTCATGACATTAGATGAAAGAAGACCATGAACTTTTAAATAGGAGAAAAATAAATAAAAGAAAATGCGAAGACTTTGTAGGCTAGCTTGGAACCTAAATATTTTAGACAATACAAGATTTAGGATGATTGTAGATGTTTATAAAGTAGATTTTAAAGTTCAAATTTTTATTAAAAATATTTTTCGGTTTTTACCCTATCTACTATATGCTCAATAGGAAACTTTTATATTTCGATCCTACTTTATAACAGGAATGGTTCTATTAGTTATTTAATGGCTATTCAACTATGATTACGCTACTAAAATACTTAAAATATTAATTACTATATTTATTTTAAGGAACAAGTATAAATTTAGTTCCTAACATTTAACTAGTTTTCTATTTGAGTCATCAACCTTTATTTTTTTATTTGAGTCCTTAACATTTCCATACTATTATAATTAAATCCTTCCATTAAATTTGTTAAGAAAATAGTTAATTATTCATATGTGTCAGCTTCTAATAGGTTCATGTAATTAATTTAATATCATAATATTATAAAGTGACTAAGATTAAATGTTAAAAATTACAAAAATTTAAAAAGGTAGTGTTGACAGTAGAATATAGCCTTTGAAGTCTTTTAGGCCTCAAAGCCATTATAGCCCTGAGAAGCCAGCCATTATAATATCCAGCCTTCAAGATCTCCCATAAGATCAAAGTAAACAACACCCCGCTGTGTGCTATGACCCAAGACCTCCTCTCAAGTCTTCACCTTGAAAAGGCTCATTGAGCTAACGAGGTCGGTTAGTATGCCAGCTTGACCTCCATCAAGCTTGATCTGGGGCCTTCACTCTCTCTAGCCACAATAAGCGTCCTAGTCACACCTTGTGACTAGGGGGACACCAATAGCTTGGCTACACTCTAAGGAGCCATGAATCCCTAGCTCGGATACCATCGCCATGCAAAGAACTAGGTCTTATACAGCCTGTCTTGGCATGATGCTAAAACCTTATAAATACCCCATTTGCCTCCCTAGCAAAGGGAGAGGAAAAAAGAATGGGCGCAAACAAAAAAAAAAGAAAAAAGAAAAAGGAAGATATATATCTTTTTGTGCAAACCCCACTTATATCTGTAGACTGACTTAAGCATCGAAGTGGCCGCACGGGCAACCCCTATTATCCTTTTGATCTATCTTTTGTGTTTATATGAGTTATCTCTACCATCCCAAATCTAGCTCATGCAACATTTGGCGCCATCTGTGAGAAATTCGAAGCATTCTTACCTCCCTTGCTGCCCTCTTTTTTGTTGAAAAACCTTCCTAAAACCCATAACATATGGAACTGCATTCTCATAATGCTTAGGCCATAGTGAAGCAAGAATCAAGTTGACTATACTCCTTTACAACCCTCATCTCTCCCCATGGATGGTGAGGCTCCTAAAATGCCATGGCCTAATCTGACTATTGTTGCAAACATTGGTCCATAGATGAAGGCTGGATTTTCAAACTGGAACACCTTTGTAGGCATTTAGTTCACTGGATTGTGGAAAATGAATGATCGAATGCCCTCCTACAAGCTAGGATAATAGAGTTGCAGGGATTAAAGGACCTGCATTTAGAAGAGTGGGCCTTTAATGCACGGAAGGGCACCTCTCCAATTCTTTTGTCATTCGGATACGATGAGGAACCAATTGAAAGAAATTGCGATAGTACTCTAGGATCATCACAGGCTAGAGCCTCCACCAGAGAATGTTCCTATAGCTTAAAACCAACCAAGAGCACACATCGGAGGGCTTACACTTCGCGTAGCCAGGTGAGAGCTACTTGTAGTGCATCACAAGACTGCACGGCCTCCTAGTAGTTGGCTCAAGCTACTATAAGGCACCAGATCAACAATTATCAACCTGAAAAAGGGAGGATGACAAACCTTTATTTAGGTTAGGATTATGGGAGGGACACTCCCACTCCTACCCTAAAGGATACACAACTCGGCTCTAACAAGGAGCACGCTTTAGGAGAGATACATGATGTGATGAGAAGGCTATCCACCATTAAAGAGGGCTTTGAAAGCGCAAAAGTACCCCTGGCAAAACGCCTTTTTGTGTTTGAGATCCAATCTGAGGTACTCTTACGGGAGCTCGACTGCCTACTCTAGAGTCATACGATAGAAAGACAGACCCAGAGGACCACATCACCCAATTCCAATCCACCATGAAGATACACAATTTTTCAAACGCCATATGGTGTAAAACTATTCCTACCACCTTTCAAGGTTCAGTTAGTGTTTAGTTCAACAAGCTCGAACCAAGCACGATGAGTTCCTTTTCTCAACTCACCGACCTCTTTGTTGCACACTTTATGGCGAGCAAACCACCAAAGAAAAATGCCTCTTATCTCTATACAGTGCAACAAAAGCCAAGCGAACCCTAAAAGATTGTTTGGCGAGACTCAAAAAAGCATGCTTGGAGATCCTAAACCTTAACCAAGGCATGACTTTAGAATCCATCAAACAAAGGGTTCTCATGGATGGCCTATTTTTTGACTCCCTCTTCAAATGCCAGCTTACCATGCTCGAGCAAGTGAGGGGAAAAGCACAGAAATATATCCAACAAGAAGACATGATAAATGCTCAAAAGGAGGCTGAAAATGGGTCAAGCCAGGCCCGAGCTTACGACAATTTGCCTCAAGAAAAAAATCAACCAAGAGATTACCGCGACCTTAGAGTCAACATACATCGAGGTCTTAAAGATAGTGACAAATGAAAACTCTTCCCAATTTAGGATGAGTTCACTCCCTTCAAACTATCGATACATGATGTATTCCTTAAGATAAGAAACCAAGGCCTCCTACCACTATTGCTCGTAATGAGATTGAGCCCATAACAAAAGGATTCCAAGGAATACTACAAGTATCACCACGGTCGTGGATATGATATGAGCAATTGTTGGCAACTCAAAAGCACCATAAAAGATGCCATACAACGCGATTGGCTGAAGTAGTACATGGATCACAACTAAAAGCTACAACCCTAGGCATAAAAAGGAAGGGTTGACGAATATGAGAAGATGACAATTGCCCAAAATCATCCTGATTACTCCATCTTTGTCGATTATGCCATGTCGAAATTAATAGCATTATAGGTGGACCCATTACCTCAACTAGAGTGGGATTATCGCCTAGCTTGAGTATATCTCGACAAATAATGAACATGGAACCCAAAAAGCTGAAAGTTGATTCCATAATTTCATTTTCCGACGAGGATTACGAAGGGATACAGACCCCTCATCAAGATGCCCTGGTTATCGCCGCTCGATATAGGGGGTAGAAGGTCAAAAGGGTACTAATCAACATAAGGAGCAACATTGACATCTTCTTCAATTAGGCATATGAGCAAATGAAGGAAGAATTGGAACCAAAGCTAAAGCCATATGACCACGAGTTGTACGGTTTCAAAAATCAACCTATCAGACCTTGGGGTATCACCACTTTGCCTCTCGAGCACGGAGATGAGCCATTGTCACGCTCCAAAAGGTACCATAAACATAACAGTCCACTGCATACGATATTAAAACTTAGGAATGACGTTCCTTAGTCATGCAAAAGCTTCAACATCATATGCAAGGTGTACTTTCACAATAATAGGAGATGGCGGTGGGATATGTTGTTTAACATAGTAACATATGGCGATCAAGAAAATACTTAAATATTTGTATTTATAACTTAAAGGTCAATAGTCTTATATATCATAGGGGCATTCTCCCTATAAATCTCTAAAATAATAGTCTTACTTAAACTATAACCGAAGATTTTAAAGGAAATCTAATATAAAGTCTTCAAATACAATTCCCCCAAAAACTCCAAAAGCGTAAGTCCTACCAGGATGGACAAGGTGGTCTCGGGTGCAAAAGCGATAATCTACAACATCGAAACCTATTGGGAAATAAGCATACGTGTTTAGTGAGATATTCCTTTTACAAATACTGTAACAACAAATCAAATAAGTCCATTAGCAAGCATATGCAATGCAACATCCAAATGATCAAATAAGTACATATACTATCAAGTTGTTTTATGTAGAATGGATTTGCACCCTCTATTGGGGGTTATGGAATGATTTGAAAGGGTCCCAATCGACCTCCTTGAAATTTGTGCACATGTCTTGGGTTTTGACCAACCATACTACTAGTCCTCGGGCTATCCTTACCTATAGCAATCGATTCGGCTCGGTTACACCATGAGGCCGTATTCTCGAATGCCCTAATTCCTTAAGATGTAGCTAGGAGGCTTACCTTTCCGGTCCATGTTGAGGAGTAATAACAAAATGCGAATATGATTTTCTAAGTGATACATGATCAATTTTAGTTATAAGAGAATCTCCATTCCATTATTAATTTCTTTTAAGGCGATCAACCAATATTCGCATACAAAGCATAGTATATAAAGACAATTCACATCAATCAATCAATTGTGTTTCGATATACTTATCGTTCGTTAATCACACATAATGAATCACATACATAATCCCCACTTAACTCATATGTAACTCATATGCATATCCATTTTTTATCTTTTCTTAATATATAGTGCTCTATTCTACAAGAACATGCATGAATACATTAAACATAAAGTAAAATTCACTTGACCACAGTGATCTCTATCAGTCGAAGTAATCTTTGGGAAAGAAGAGGTCTTGGTCCTCGTCACCTAAACAAAAGAAATACCCGAAGTGATTATTGCATCTAAGTTCTACTTAAATTTTCTAATTCTATTTTTTTATTTGCATTAAAATTCGTATGGCGAGAAATTCTAATTTAAAATGGTCATAACTTGCTCATTTTAACTTGAAATTCCGCATATTATATATTTATTTCTATCTACTTGAAAAGATCTATCTATTTCTAAAGTTATTTTTATTATAACATGCCATTTGGGTCCCAAAATAGTAGGGTACAGATTCACTACGAATTTCCCAACCCTGAAAATACAATTTTCTAAACTTTTCTTCATCCAAAAATCCTCAAACAAATATAATATATATATAGTCGAAAAATATTTTTTATTACATAAATAAGCTCATATTATATGCATGATTCAAGTGATGATGTCTCAATATTGATTTTCATAAAACATCTTGTCTTAGAGTTTAAAAAATTGAACTTTGATAATTTCTTTTAAGTTGTTTGAAAGAAAAATATAAGAACCTTGAGGTTATTATAGTTTCCTATCATAACTATATTTTCTTAACTTTTCAAAGGTAAATTCAAAAAGTTGGTTTTTAAAGTTATTTACCAAGTTTCATTTCTCAAGTGAAATTTTATGTAGTAAGTTGATTTTAGATTGGCTTGTAAAACTTGTCTAGCTCTTAGTGTTTGTTAAAGGTTGGTGATAATCCTATAAATAAGTTTTTAAGGAAAATTAGTAAAACAAGAATTATCAACATTAAATTTTAATCAATAGTTTTTATCTTATTGGTTTGAAAAGAGAGTGTGTAATAATGTTACTTAGTTAAATCTAGTATAAAATACCACTAAAAATTTGTGATGGATTTGTCTAACTTTTAAAAAGGGTTTGTTGGGACAAAACTCTAAGTCTTTGATGGAAAAATCTTTTCTAAGTGACAAAATTTATTTTCAAAGAAAGTTTAGTCACATTTTCTTGAGACAACACAATATGGCCATGCAAGAGTATGATTATGTAGCTATGTTAAAGACAAGAATAACTCATAATAAGAAAGAAAGAGATATAAGAATCAAGTAAACATATATATAAGGTCAAGTATTGGAAGCTTTAGCTTCATCAAGGCATCCCGACTCTAAGAGTACTAGTTCCAAAAAAAAAAAAAAAAAAAAAGAAACGAAGGAAGGAAAAAGCATACTAATAAGAGCAGTAATAATAAGAGCATGTTAGTAAGAAGTTAGTGAGCATTTAGGCCCTAAGAAATATAGATATAGATATACATATATAGAGTTAGATAAGAGCAATGATAACAATATGACAATGTAATAACATGATAGCATAGCAATAATAAAAGAATATTTAAGTATGAACAAGAACAAAACATGAACATATTGTTGCTTCCTCAATATCATGGTTCTAGGAAATACACACTATGGTTATGTAATGTTCCATGACATGAAGAAAAAATATTATGAATTTTGACCTGTTGGCTATGGAAGAAGAGAGTTGGAAAGAAAGTAAAAAGAACTTTGTAGAGAAAATTTTTGGAGAGATTTTGGGAAGACTTTAGTAGTGAATGAGAGGTGTGAAAGAAGTAGACGGAGGGGTGACATTTATAGATAAATGTGGAGAAAAATTAGATATAAAAAAGTAAATTAAAAACGAAAAAAATAGAGAGGGGAAGAGAGACATGCCAGTGTGATTATGGGGAAGGGGAGAGAGAGATTTGAGTGATTTTGTATTTTTGTAATAAAATGTAATAATATATAAGATATAATGTGAATAAAGTTTTATGAGAGATGAAAATTGTAAGAAATAGATATATAAGTAGTAAGAATAAGTAGTAAAGAAAAATAGAGATAGATGAATAGTAATGAATGTAGTGAATAGTAATGAATAATAAATAAGACAATTAAATTACTGATAGTAAGAAATATACACGCAAAAAGGCTATATCTAGTATTTTTAGTTACCAAAAAATTATAAAACTGATATTTTTGGGATCCTCATATCACTACGAGTCTAACGGTGCTATTAGAATAATTTTACCGTTTTACATGTCCGAACCTCGATTTTGAAAGCTGATCCCTTTTGGGTCCAAAACGAACTAAATTTTGATGAATCTGATCTTTTTATGCTTTACTATATTATTACGGTCTATCATATACAATTATTTCAATTTTATTACTCTAGGGCGAAGAGCACGGAATTGGCGGATCTAAATCCACTATGGTTTGCTATAGAATTATTGACTTTAGATTTTCGATTGACATCCTGTTCTAGGGTTTAGACATTAAACTTAGCATAAATTCTAGGGGTTTGCAGCCATGCAGCGTTAAGCACTAGTCACACTCCAAGAGGTACCCTAAACGTGACAGTCTACTATACACAATATTAAAACTTAGGAGTGACAACCTTAGTTACGCAAAAGCTTCGATATTATGCACAAGGTATCCTTTCACCATAAGTGTTACCATCGAAGTTATGCACTTTAATATGATGGCATCATTATAGCAATAAGACATTAGAAATAATCATTGCATAACTCTACATTCATATTGTTCTTACATCCAAAAACAAATAAAGTCCTCCCAAAACATTTACATAGATTTTTCCTTAAATCAACACCTACTAGACTACTACCAAAAGAGTTGTACTATAGGTACTCCAAAAGTTCTCGCTTTCACCCAACAGTATCGTGGTCTTGGGTTCAGCCATTAGTATTCGTTGTACTCCATCTATAACAAGAATCTACAAGGGGGTAAGCTTACAACTAGCTTAGCGAGATAATCTCGCCATAACGTATTTATATCATCAAAAACAAACAAGTTAGTTAGGTAACCATATGTAATGCAACAAACATATGCTCACACATACACTCATGATTTACCGATGTCATAAGCGAAATAGCATTACGCCTTCCATATCAAGGGTTGGGGAATGCGGCAATTTTTGGGGTCCTTCCGACCGTCTAGGGTTCCGAAAACCAACTACTATTAATTCCCCTTTAGTGTGCGATTCAACGTGGCTTATCCATGAGGCCGTATTTCTCGAACGTAGTAGTTCCTCATGCTGAAGCTAGGTACCTTTACCTATCAACCCCATGCGTAGGAATAGTAGTGCAGTGCAATGTAACTTACTTTATGCCATGCATGATCTGTTTTTATAGCTTTCCAATCCATGTAAAATTTCTTTCCAAAGTGACCAAAGCAATTATCATAAGCGTACAATCAAATTAACTAATCATGCAAGATATTTAGTAACTAAATGGTGTTTCGATATACTTATTGTTTATTTAATCAACCAATGAATCACAAGCATAAATTCACCAATTCTTCAAGCAATCATTTTATCTTTTTCCTATCTTTAGTGCTCTAATCTACAAGCACAAGCATAAATACGTAAAGCAAGGAAAACTCACTTAGCCATTGCGGGATATTTCAGTCAAAATAGTCTTTTGGAAACGATAAGTCTTCTCCTTCGTCACCTATCATAAGGAGATTTCCCGAAATGAGTATCCCATACTAGACTTTGCTCATACCTATAATCTAGAAAACTTATTCTAGGTAGAGAGTGGTTTATGTAAAAAAAAGAAAAAAAATTGTTACAAGTTCTTCATCTAAATCCCGCGTTTTGAAAGTAATAGCGTTTGAATGTTGACAAACTTTCTTGAATGAAATCAACTTGTACATATAACTTATCATAGTAGTATATATATACGATAATAATGGTTCATGATTTATTCATGATCATAGTGATGTTGCTTGTGTTCATATTTTGCAAAAATTGTCGTAATGGTTTAATTAGGATCCTTGTATTTTCATAAACTTTATGAGTTCACAATAAAACTTGTTTCATATAGTTTAAGCTTTTCTTGAAAATGAACTTTATCATTCATTTATCAAAATATGAAAATGTAGGTCCTAGATGACTTTCATAACTTATTACCTTGCCAATTTATTAGTTCAATGTTTGATAAAAATAAAAAAATTTCTTGTTGCTTGACAATAGTACCATTAAACAAATTTCTTGAGTAGAAAAAATTGAGTTTGCTTTCTTTAGCCTTTCTATGGTCCATCCTTATTTTATTATTCTTGAAAATTACCTTTGAGTAAATTTCTTATACAAAAAATTGAGTTTTTTGCTTTCCATTTACTTATGGCCTCAATCTTTAGGAAAAGTGAAATGATAATTTAGTTTTCTAAAATTTTCATTTTCCATATGTTTACCACATGTTCAAGAAAAGGAGTTTGAGTCATGCTTTTGCATGTTGTGGAATTTTAAACTTTTTAAGATTTTTGCAACATCAATATGGACATGATATAAGCATGAACACAAAAAGAATATAAGCATTAGAATAATAAAATAAGAAAGATAATATAAGCAAAATAAGAAGATTGATATAAGAAGAGAATGGGAGTCTTAGCTTCTAAAATCAAGGCTCTCGGGACTTGAAATGATTCCAATCCCATGAATGACAAAATAAACAAAATTTGGGAGTCTTAGACTATAAAAGGTTCCCCGAGACTTGAATATTTCTAGTCTCATGATAAAGAAAAAAAATCAAGGAAATCAAGCAAAGGTTTGGGAGTCTTAGACTTTAACAAGGCTCCCAAGACTCGAAGTGATTCCATCCCAAGACTAGATAGAGACTAGTCTTTTAAATAAAAAGTAAGAAAACAAAGAAAAACATAAATAAAAGTTAGGTTAGTGAGCTCTATGTTCTTATAGATATACATAATCATATATATAAATATGGAAAGTTAGATTAGATGATAATATATAACAAAAAGCAAGATATATCTACAACTATAGATATAAATATAAAGGTTAGATTAGATGATGATGTATATCAAAATGAACAAGAATTACATAACTATAAATATAAATATGGGAAGCTAGATTAGATGAAGATATGTAAAAAAAATGTGAGCGAGATATACATATCTATAGGCATGAATATTAGAGGCTAGATTAGATGATAATATAATAAATATGGTTTACATTTAACATGATATCTCATAGTTTTAGCAAAACAGAAAGGTTTCCGGCAAGAAAAGAAACATGAAATCATGACTAAAGTTATTAGGATGATATAGGAGATGTATATACCTTAAATGATGAAGCAAGGAGATCTTTGAAGATGGAAAAATGAGCAGCACCAACAATAGGAAATCACACTAGACCAAGGAAAAAATGAAGAAAAAAAAATAGAGAGAAATGTGGTGCAAAAATTAAAGGCTTGCTAGAGTATATATAGATGGAGATTGTAGCTTCTAAGGATGTTTAAATAAATAAATAATTGAATCAGCTACGGCAATTGCAGCATGTTCCAAGAGTGAAAAGCTTGCATGGGAAGGGAAAATAATGAAAAAAAATTCAACTTGAAGTGACAATATGTCTTTATGCATCAGAAGTGATGTGTATAGGTTTTAGGCTATATTTTATAGGTTTATATATATATAATATAAAAAGTATAGCATCCATATATGCTGCAAATTTAGAAGGAAAAGACAATAAACAGCAATAGTAAAATATTAAATAAGTTATCGATAGAGATAAAATACGTCTATACGAGCTATAACTGATATTTTTATGAGTTGGAAAATTTTTATCTAATATTTTATAGATAACTTAATATTTTTCTAGTACAGTTTAGTTTTCAAAATATTTTATCTCATTTTACGTATTCACAAACGAGTACGAAAACTGATCCAATAAGGCTCGAAATGATCGAATTTTAGGGCTATCTAATCTTTATAGGTTTTATACTATTTTTATGAACCGTAATTTGAGTTCCATCTTATTTTTAATTTTTTATATCATATTTTAGGACTCTATTAGTTGTCCGATTCAATCTATCAATTGACTTAATCTGGCTTCTAGAGTTCAATTTCTAAAACCTGATTTAACGTACATGAACTATCGTAAATCTAAGGGTTTACAGCACCAAATAGATTTCCTCGTGGTCAATTGTTGGTCCCCCTATAATGTTATATTAGGAAGAGATAGTCAATCCATGTTCGTCATGATCTCCTAGCCCCTCTCAAGGTTAAGTTCCTTAATCCAGCAGGGATACGCATATGCTAGGGAGACTAAGAACAATCCTGATAGCTATATATCATAGCCCTAAAAGGAGATCGTGCATACACGATTGATGCGGAATCAAGGTACAACTTAGCATATTAGGGTAAGCCAGTTGAGCTTGGGGAAGAAATCGCCCTCTATGATAGTCCCGACCAAACGATCAAATTAGGAATGACCCTCTCTCTTGCCATTAAAGAAGACCTAGTCGCATTTCTATTGGCGAATAAGGATGTCTTTACCTGGTCACTCTCCGACATGACGAGAATAAGCTCTAGTGTAATCACACATCAACTAAATATCAACAAGATCGAAAAGCTAGTATGTTAGAAAATTCGGCACTCCACCCTAGAAAGGCAAGGCTCCATTGAAGAGGAAGTCCAAAAATTACTCCAAGATAAGGTCATCAGGGAAGAAAAATACCCCACTTAGCCAATGTAGTCTTGGTTAAGAAGTCCAATGGCAAGTGGCAGATGTGTATGGATTATACAGACCTCAACAAAGCATGCTCAAAAGATTGCTTCCTTTTACCACGAATTGACTAGCTCATCGACAATACCTCGAGATACGAATTGTTGAGCTTCATGGACACCTTCTCTCATTACTCCAGATAAAAATGAAGAACACAAATGAGGTCCACACCTCATTTGTTACATCATTTGGCACATAATACTACAAAATGATGTCGTTTGGCTTAAAGAATGCTGATGTCACATTTCAAAGATTGGTCACCGAGGTGTTTAAACCCCAAATAAGTCGGAACATGGAAGTTTATATCAATGATATGATCGTGAAAAGCAAACAAGCCAAGGATAATCTACATAACCTCTAAGAAACCTTTGATCGAATTCATTTTTTACAACCTCAAGCTAAACCCACAAAAAAGTACGTTTGGAGCCTCAACAGGACAGTTTCTAGGTTATGTCGCATCCTAAAGACTAATTAAAGCAAGCCCCAACAAGATCAAAGCAACCTGACAATAAACTCGCCCAAATTAATAAAAGAAGTGCAACAGCTCGCGGGTAGGATAATTGCGCTGAGTAGATTTCTTCTAGAAGTGCGAATTGATGCTAAGAATTTTTTTTAATTCTTAAAAAAAAAAAAAGATAAGTTTGAGTAGACAGGAAAATCCTAACAGGCCTTTGGCGAGCTAAAACAATACTTGACTACACCATAAACACTCAAAACCCCAATCGTAAGCAAAACCTTATACCTCTATCTCACAATAAGTGACTGAGCTTTGTTATTTGTGTTGACGCGAGCTGAAGGAAAGCAACATTGGCCTATATACAACATCAACCATATCCTCTAAGGTCCAAAGTAGTGGTACACAAAAGTAGAGAAGTTTGCCTTGGTAATCATGATATTTGCAGGCTAATTAAGACCATACTTTTAGGCCTACCAGGTTATTGTCTGCATCGACGTGCCAATAAGGTCAATTCTCCAAAACCAGATGTCTCTAAAAGAATGATGAATTATGCAATTGAGCTCAATGCTTACAGAGTATAGTACCAACCTAAAGATGCCATCAAAGCATAAGTCTTGGCAAAATTCATAGCCAAGTATACTGCACCCCCCTCTCTTAAACCAGAGAATAAGGAAAAACCTACATGGACCCTCCACATTGATGGTTCCTCTACACAAGGGGGAAGCAGATCAAGTCTAGTCCTAAAGGGATCACACGGAGTCAGGATCAGTCATGCGATAGGTTTCGGATTCCTTACGAGCAATAATGTAGTGGAATGTGAGGTCCTATTAGCTAGACTCAGGCTTACCATGAATGTTGGGGTGGAAACTAGGGACCTCAAGATCTTCTCTAAGTCCCAGGTCGTGGTTTAATAAGCTAAAGGCATGTATGAGCCTAAGAATATAGAAATGGCAGGATATTCTGGAGACGGTTTGATCTCTTACAAGAGACTTACCCTCGTGGGACATAATCAAAATACCCATGACCGATAATGTCAAAGATGATAAACTTTCAAAACTTATCTTTATGATAACGCTTGACCTAGGGAAGATTGAAGAAACGATATTCATTGAGTTCCTACCCAAAAAAATCTACAATGGTAAGAGCCTATAAGGTACTAGACCTGTAGAGAGAAGCCTCACCTCCGAGATGGATAACCTTGATAGAGAAGTACCTCAAAGATGGTACTCTTCCCTTGGATAGACCAAAAGCCAAAAAGTTAATGCACAAAGCAGCCAACTATACCCCCATCAATAGTCCTGAATACAAGGGGTTTCAGCTTTCCCTTTCTTCGATGTTTACAATTGTAAGATGGACAACGAGTTCTAGAAGAGCTCAATGCTGGCGAATGTAGTAACCATGTTGAGGCTCAGTCATTGCATACTCAAATTATGCGAGCTGGCTATTTCTGGCCAATAATGAGGATCATGCAAAAGAATTCATGCAACGTGTGAATGATGCCAAAAGATCACCTCTATCAACCATACCCTAAGTACCGACCTGTCTACCTCACCAGCCCATAGCTATTTGCCATGTGGAGACTGGACATACTCAAACCTTTTCCCCCTTCCACAGGTCAAAGGAAGTTCATTATAGTGGGATGCGATTACTTTATCAAATGGGTAAAGGCCGAGGCAGTAGCAAAAGTTATTGATACAAATGTTCAACGCTTCATCTACACCAACATCATCGTCAGGTTCGTAGTTCCATACTCCTTAATAATGGACAATAGGAAGTAGTTTAGCTCTAAAAGGATCAAAGATTTCTACGCCAAATATAGCATTACCCCACACTACATCTATGTTGCACATTAGCCTTAAGCTAATGGCCAGGTCGAAGCCATCAACAAAACCATCATGCAGAGTCTCAAGCCTAGGGTAGATTGACAAAGTGGCAAATGGGCCAACGAGCTGCCTAGTATTTAATGAGGATAGAGCACCACCCGAGATACCCCCACTGATTAAATCCCTTTCTTCGTTGCCTTCGACTCTGTGGCTGTTTTACCCATCAAGTTGGAACTACAAAACATTCGAGTATAATCCTATGACGAAGTGGTCAACAAGGTCGGCTTTTGAGCCAAACTTGATGCCAATAGAAAACTCAAGATATAGCAAGCAAGAGGATTGCCACCTACTAGTAGAGAATAGTTCGATATTATGACAAGAAGGTCAGACACAAAGCCTTTCTCCTATGAGATCTCATTTGTAGGAAGTTAGAACCAATGGGGTCAGAAGAAGCCTGCGAAAAGCTCACCCCGAACTAGGAAGATCTAATAAAAGTAAAGTAAGTCTTAGGAAATGGAGGCTATAAGGTCAAAAAACTATACGACAAGCTCATTCCCAAGACTTGGAACGCCAACAATTTAAGAAAGTTCTTTGAATATCTAGAAGATAAATTATTTGTAAAGTATAAAAAGAAAGCAATTACAAATGAAATCAAGATTTTGCATTAAGAACGTGCCAAATTGACTGATAGAAACCCAACGGACATTTAGAAGAGGCTCAAAGGTTTAAAACGACCTCATCCTCCCATACTGAAAGAGCTTGGGTAACTCCCTCTTAAGGGTAACTCTCCTCGTGAGCTTCGACAACTCCCTCTTAAGGGTAACTCCCCTCATTAGCTCGAGTAACTCCCTCTTAAGGGCAACTCCCCTTGTGAGCTTAGGTAACTCCCCTCGTTAGCTTGGGTAACTCCCTTTTAATGGTAACTCCTTTCAAGACCTCGAGTAAATCTTTCGTAAAGGTAACTCATTTTGTTAGCTCGAGTAACTCCCTCTCGAGGGTAACTGTCACGCCCCGAGGGTACCCTAGTAGTAATAACAAGATGCACTTGAATATTATTACTAGTTTACCTTCTGAGAATGACAAATTTTCAATAAACAAGATCTTTTGGTTGCTTTGATAAGAAGGATAAGTATATATAAGACATAAATTAGTAAATAATCGTCATCCAAAGTCTGAGAGAAATAATAATATTACAAATCATAACATTTCTAGAAAATCCTCCAAATACATAACTAAAGTTTCTAATGCTAAATACTTGCAACTAAAAAAAATAGAAATATAATCTTATCCCACACTACTCCTTAAGCTTCCAGCTTTTAAACTCTTATCAAGACCATGCTCTTGGAAGTAATGAGCCAAGGTCGCAATATGAACCTAAAAGGACTGTTGGAGTGTGAGTTAAACCACGGTTCAGTGAATAACCACAACTTACCATATATCAAACAAGTTTATTAACAATCATATGAAATGCATCAATCAAGCATATGTACAAATACAAGCTTGGATAACCCGGAATCCAAACAGGATGAAGATTTACGCCCTCTCATCGGGGTTGAAGGATCACAATCCATGGCCTACCTACCTAGGAGAGACTAAGCTTTTAGGAAAACAACAATACTCACTTAATTGTCTCTTTGAATTTATTATGTCTTAAACACTCATTTCTTGTTTTAGCTTTAGAAGCTCTACTAGTGTTAGTCATTTCCAAGCAATACCGTAAGCGGCGTCCTTCATTTACCATTTAGTTCCTATGGTATCAACAGAACAAAGGTAATCTTGCGATTAACTAATAGCTTCTTTGCCTAGATAAACCAAGCATTACTAGAGATTCGAAACACTAACACGTAGTAGGCTACCACTTACTCAAATACTACTTTATACAAGACATGTAATGCATGTTTAATTTCCTTTATGGTACCAGTAGATTTATTCAAGTTGAAGGTGATCAATCAATACACATGTAATCAATCGAGTTACACAACCAATATAGTCATACAGAATTCTGTTATTATATTTATTAGAGTGACTTAGCAATCAATATTTCATACAACAAATAGTTCCCATAAACCTATACAGTACACTCAAGTTATTATCTTTTATTTAAGGTTCGCTAAGTTATAAGCACATATAATGTAATAACACTGAATTACTCACCTACTCATGCCGACTAGTCGTAGCAGTCGTTAGGAAAATCCTCACAAGTACCCAGGTCACCTATTGAGATGATTAATATATTCATCAATGTCACATAAACTATATGATTAAACTCCTATAAGTGTCTAAGTGTTCTATATTGATGTTGGGTTTTCATTCTATTACTATATTGGTTATTTAGTAATCTTATGATAATCAAGTATTAGTTAATATTTATTTTCATGTTGTTTGTCTTGATCTTGTTTGATACTTGTATATATATATATATATATACTCATCGGGTACTCGAAAATTTGATATTTAGTTAGCTCATTTTTATAGTTATTATTGTTATGTTTGTATTGTTCCTTATTTGACTTAGTATAGTAACTCGTATTTATTTATTAATGTTTAGAACTATCAATTTTCTTTTGATTTACTTGATATAATTTTCTCGTAATGTAAAGATATCCCTTTATTCATAAATTTAGATTATTTAAATTTCCATTATTATCCATATGTCTATATGTATGCATTTAAATAAATACTTGGTAATTACTATACTTTTAACTTTCCTTGTAAAACATATTAAATTCATCTATAATGATAATAAAATTAGTAACATTAAGATTTGATAAATTTAAAAATTTTTTAAAATATCAATAGTATTATTTTTTGTCGTTATAATAATAATAATAATAATAATAATAATAATAATAATAATTAGGGTAATAATAATAATAACAATAAGTTAATAATAATAATAATAATAATAATAATAATAATGATGATGATGATGATGATGATGATTTTAATAATAGTAATACTTGTAATATTCATCATATAATTAAGATTAATAGTAATTCGAAAATCCTACCCATTAAAGTTAATACTAGTAGTAATATTATTAAGATAGCTTTAAGCTTAACTTTTGGGGTTTTAATCATGAATATTAAGTATAATTATATCTAAAAATGATAATTCCAGCAATATTATAAATCAAAATACTTTTAATGGTATTATAATATTAACAACTATAATTGTAAAACTTCATGGACTTTAATTAAATTAGTGATGATGATCGTATATTATTAGTAATTCTTTCATGATATTATTAATATCAATAACATAATGACTATATCAACATTTCCAAATAATATCATAATATATTACTTAAATGCTATAGATTTGATAATACAGAAAATTTTTAGTTTTAAATTCAATATTCAATAATTTTATTACTATATTACTAACAAATAATAGTATTCTTAATAATACATAAAATAAATAAATAAAAATAATAACAGCATTAATAATATTTGTAATATTAATTATTATATTATTTAGTTTAAATAATTCGGTTTAAATTATTTTTTTGTATAAAATATGTTGCCGAGAGGTACACGGGGTGGAACACGCCCGTATTCCTCCCATGCTCATCTAGAAAAGACACTGTTCATCGTCTTTCCCGATGAGCTTGGCCAATTTTGGCCAATTTCTGACGTTCCAAGCTTCTCCAAAGGATTCCTATGAGTTTATACAAGCTTTTTCTACACAAATATCCAATTAAAACATCAAAACACCTACACGATTCATGATTTTCATATCAAAGGACTGCAACTAGGGTTTTCCAATTTTACCTTGTTTAAGCTTGTTCGTTGCAATTCGAAGCTTGTATTTGGTTTGGTAATGATCCTATGATCATTGAAGTCAGTTTAAATCATTGTTTTTAACAAACCACAAGCCAAAACAAATCAACTTACCTTGTTACCAACTTGAGCGTTTTTAGTTAGTTTTTGCTTCGATCCGAGCTGGAGTATTTAGGATGAGTTGGGTACGGTTTTTAGGTTGATTTAGTCGCCAGTTGAGAGCTCTTTTGATCTGGAAACTTTGGTAATTAATGAAGTTTGTTTGCTTGTTCCTTAATGTGCTGATACGTGATCCATTGTTCCTATAATTTTCGTTGAAAATCCAAGAGATATTGATGCATTAATTATTAAGCTTACATGGCTTCTTTCAATTGGTTTAAGTGTTGTTTTTGTTGACTTATTTGTTGCTTTAAGATTCAAAATTTGGCTAACTCATCCCAAGGCAATCCTCTCCATCAATTTGGTGCAGTTTACATCGAAACTTCTTGATTAATTGTAGGAAATGTTTTAATAATATTAAGTTATGTAATTATCTTAATTTTAGGGTATTTTATTAAGCTAAACGGGTATAAATTTACCAAATATTTGAGAGTTTTTTTCTAAAAATATTTTTATAAGATTCAACAAAATTTTTAGATTGTCAAAAGATACAACTTTGAGTTTTAAGTTTATGCAATTAATTATTTTTGGAATTTTATCTCCTGCGATTAAGGTTTTCTAAGCTTATTATGTGAATTTTTGTTTTAAGCTCCAATAACTTAAGGATATTCTAATTAAAACAATGGTGTGATTCAAATATTTATTTGGAGTCTAGATTATTAGTTATGTATCTATTTATGTTGTCATTGTGTATTTATAACCCTAACGATTTATCTTTAGGTTATCGTTTCATATCTATAAGCGTAGTTGGTTATCTATTCATCATCGCATTTAATATCTTAGTCAAATTATCTATATATCTTAGGTTTTTTATACCTAATATGAAATCTTATTAGTAGTGTTTAATACTATCTAAGAATATTTGATTTAGGGTTTAAAACTATATATATAGGTTCATTACTACTCATAATTCTAGCCTCAAGTCTTTGTTGAGTTTAATAGTAGCCATTTATTTTCTATATTTATATTTTTCTATCTATTCCTATTTGTATGACAAGTTTCGGGGTTTGAGAACTTGAGTTACCTTTAATTATATCTTGAGTTATCAGCTCGAGATATGAAATCTCGTTTTTGGTATCATTAGGGTTAAAGAAGTCTTGATTTAGGCATATCATATTCTAGCTAAATTTAGCTCATTGATCCATTATTGGGTTTTTGTGAGTTATAGGTTTACTAACTAGTTCATACTTTCTATTTTAGAGTCGTGTACTCATGTGAAAATTTCTGAAGTTTACTGTAACGCCCCTTATAAGCTCAGGTAACTCCCTCTCAAGGGTAATTCCCCTCATTAGTTGGGGTAACTCCCTGTCAAGGATAACTCCCCTCGTTAGATCGAATAACTCCCTCTCAAGGATAACTCCTCTCTTTAGCTCAGGTAACTCAATCTTAAGGATAACTCCCCTCGAAAGATCGACTAACTCTCTCTTAAGGTTAACTCTCCTCATTAGCTTGGGAACTCCCTCTTAAGGGTAACTCCCCTTGTCAACTCAGGATATCCCCTTTTAAGGGTCACTCCTCTTGCAAGCTCGAACTAATACCTATACAAATGAGAAACCAACGAAAAATATATATATATATATATACACATATATACACACAACTGACCACATAAGAAATCGACTTACAAGCAAGTGCCCAGTAAATCCATTAATCTAAAGAACATTGTTACAGTAGTGTTGACTAGCGTCTCAGCCAGAATAATTTCTAAATGGCAATTTGGCCAATAAATATAAAGAAGAATCTACATAGCTATAAACTTCTTCGAGCTGAATCAACTTCTAACTAGAAGACTCTAATGAAGAGTTGAATCTCAAATTAGAAGAGATCTTCCAAATCTAGTTGACTACAATTTAAAAATGTAGGTTCAGGATGAACATGACTTCGCATCCCTGATCACCAACCTAAGCTTGTCCATCAACCTTTAAAACAACGGTAAATCTCAGTTGGACAAAAGCTTAGTACGAGCAGGAGAACAGGGATTGAAGTCCATTCTCCCATTAAGCCCATAACCAATAAGCCATCAGGAGACCGAACTCAAAGGGGAGATCTTTACCCTTACCTCCAACAACTTCCATGTACATTAATGATGACAAACAGAGTGGTTGGAAATGAGGAGAAGAATTTGAATGGCCCCTCCATGACGACCTTGTCCTAGGTCGCCTGTTGAGGATGGGTCTTCGTTTACGCATTACAAGCTACCGTAGTCACCATGGCCTCCTTACCAAATACTAGCTAATTGACAATTTACTCCCAAGAACTGTAGAAGAGAAATACGGCCCCAAACTAAACAGCCAAGGCATGGGAGGGAAGTAAGCACTGAGCAATACGCTTGACGCCTACACGACCTCGGTGAGTAGTCTGCATAAACAAGGACTGTAAGGCTTCTAACCCATCTAAACTGAGACAACAAGAATCCCACTGTACCACAATGTATGAAACCCCTAAGGGATTGACCTGCCAAGCCGTTGAAGCTCAATGAAGATAACATTCATGATTCCTCACGCCTTCTCCAAGTGTATGGCAAATTAAAAACCTTACATCGTTAAGATAAGAAAATGAAGATGCATCTGAGAGAAAATAACTCATAAAACAATGATACTTATTGGCCCGGAAAAACTTTACCAGACCTAACATTAATGCCACAAAATCTTGAGAATCTCAAGTGCAGTTCACCCCAACTGTTTGATCACACCTATGGAATCTATGAGCATTGGAAAGGAAAGTTTCCTAACACACATAACCTCTTCAATAGAACAACATCATCCATATGGGAAGCTTGTACCTCAAAAACTATGACTAGCCTTGGAACAACGCAACAAAATTGAGGTAAAGCGTTTAAATGAAAACAAGGTCAACATGACTGACCTCAGATGATACAACAGTATGGTAAAATTACAACTACCAAGCAAAGACATAGTCAACCAGAGAAAGAAACAAATAATGCATTAACTAAGGAAAGGTACATCAGCTTAGATTATAATGACTTGCAAACAAGCAAAAAGCACAACTCGTAAAATAAATAAATAAATAAATATATATATTAGAATAAAGATAAATCCCAAAGCTCTAAACTCAATCAGAACAAACGCCAAAATTTCATCACTTGTCATCGGTTGGGGAATAGTAGCAGCGACCTCAACCTGCCTCTTAACTGGTCCCCTAACTTGAGGGTCAACAATGACTTTAGAAGCTGCTGACATCAAGGTCTCCTGATCAATACTCTATCTACAGCCACGGAGGCACCTACACCTTTCCCCTCTTAACCTTTAGGATTCATGGCACTCTGACTAGACTTCGGTCTGACCACCTCGCTTAGATTCCTCCTCATCCTCCTCACCAGAATCTCCTTTGGGAACTTCACCCAGGCGAGCTGCCAAAAAACTGAGATCTAAATCAAGGTATCTCTCTAAGTTGTCTTTCCTTATCAGCTTTGCGGTATCCTAAACGAGCTTAATTTGGGTCTCTTTCCACTCCTGCTTCTCGAAAAGGTCTCTCAAGATCTGCCTCTTAGTCGCCTCGAGAATAAGTCGACCACTTTGCAAACCCATGACATGACCTTATTGTAAAAGCAGAAAATCAAAATTAGACCAAAGTATGAGCAACAATAGTGACTGACACAACAAAAAAATCAAATGACCTTACCGATAATTTCTCTCGATCTAGGTTAGATGATTGTAAGTTCTCCATCAACTTCCCTTTTTCTAGAGTAGGGAGTTCTACTTCCCTTTTTTGCCTTGATACCTCAAGCTCGGCATCACCTAGCAATCGAGCAGATTTATCATGTTCCTCCCTCACACTTCTCCTCGAATTCACCTACCGCTGCCTTAGTGAGAGACTGCTTCCTCCTTACCTCAACCACTTCGGCTCGATTATGCATGATCTTGTCTTCTGTCTCCTCATGTAGCCTTTCATGATCGCTAGTTAAAGCAATCAGCTCGCTCTTCAAACGTACTTCATTTTGCTTAACTGTAGTAAGCTCCTTTTCCAAGCTCGCCCTTTGAGCCTTTAGCTCCTCCTTACCTTACTCAAACTAACGATACACAAAAATAAAAAAAGAGGAGTGAAAGGTAAAACATAACATACCACCCCATGACTCTTCTTCAGCAGTCCAAAATGCCTCAGTGGTTGTCACCAGAGCCTGAAAGAAAAAAAAAAAACATAGGTTTTTTTTTAAGCAGGAAACAGTTCAGCTTACTAACGAACTCTACAAGCATAACAACACCCTTACTTCATAAGTCTTCCGTGCAGAACAACCCACAGGCATATCCATCGAGGACAGTCCCCCATAAAAGGGCACTCAACCTCTTCTTATCTTTGAGCTAAACAATCTCCTCAAAACAGGACCAATCCACAGTAATGTTATTCCATTTGAGGGCCTTCCCTTTGATAAAATTGATTGGGCCACCAGCAACACCTCTCCCGGGTTGACTTCTCCTGACTAGAGCTCAACCGCTTGAGCTGCTATTGCTACTCCCAGCAACCTCTCTAGACTGCGTAAGAACAACACATGCTCGGACCGACATGAGGGACAGGTGATCCGAACCGTACTACACTATAGATGGGGCTAAACATAGTGAGCTCACCAACGACATCACCTTCATCACTACCAACCTCGGCGACAACATCTCTAATCTTAGCAGTACTACCTCCGACATTACCTATAGTACCCCCAATCTCAGCAGCAGCATTCCCAAGTTCAATATCTGTACCCCCTTTAAAGTACTTGCAAGAACTTCAACTATGTTTACCACAACCATATTGGGCTCTACAAAAAAAAAAAAAAAAAACAACAACAGGTCAAAATTACAATAAAACACCTATTCAACCAAGCTCAATAGCTCGAACCCCTTGACCACACAAAATGCCTTCTCCTCAGAGCTCAACTCAACCTCGGGCGAGGGGGAGGGGGGAAGGGAAGGGAAAGGGGGAGGAGAGGGAGAGAGACAGAGAAGGAGGTTGATTATATAAAGAACTACGCCCCACCTTCATCGGTAATCAATCTCCCATTCACAAAATTCCTCATTACAAGCGCAACATCGTAAAGCCTCCTACCTCACGCTCTTAAGGTGCCTTCAAACTTTGTTAGCCCGCTAGTGTCACGCACCATCAACATAAGGGGTTTTAGACAATGGATAGGCTCGCACCATTCACTTAGAAGTTGAAACCTCATCATACACTTCCCTCCAGCTTGGCTATCCAAACTCACACTTTCAATCAAACGCATTTGAGCTAGTAGGCCTAGTAAGAAGATAGGGACGCTTAGGCTTCTTGGCAAAATACCATCACCCCTCTAGTGATCTTTTATAAAGCAAAAATTATCGAAACAAGACCGGGGTGGGTGACACTATGATACAGAGACCGAAAACCTCAAAGGCTACCAATATCCCTAAGTGTTGCATAACAACTGAGTCGAGCACAGTTGATGATAATTTAAAAATTCCTTTTGAAAAGGAGAAAAAGGCGTCCTTAGCCTAAAATCAAATGCCTTCTTGTACAGCGAACTTTTCAACCATCGAGGAGGCATACCTGATCTAATTTTCTGGGCTTCACAATCTCCCTTCCTATAGAGCATCTCGCATCGCCTGTTCAAATATAGCCGCAAGCTCCTCCCTAGATAGTTTACAACGAATCCTATTGGGACGACCACCTCGGTTGCCTCTACGATGACTATCTTCTCAAGGCCCTTAGAAAGATATATATACATTGGGCGTCGATAGACCTCACTGGCTAACTCAACATAGGAATGCATGCTCGAAGCACCTTGACTTCTCTTTATCGACATTAGGACTCTACTAGACCTCTCCTCATGACCACTAACGGAAGCCAAGCCTCCACTCTCTAAGCTATGCCTATCACTCGATTCTGAACTCTTCGACCTTGACATCGTATCTCCCTCATCTCTCCATACCTCATCGACAAGTTGCTGAATCTTGCCGACCGAGTCATTTAAAAAGGATTGATTAGTAGGAGTACCTGAGTTCGACATTGCCAAAAAACTTAGAGAATGCTTGGAAGCTAAAAACAATGAAGGTTTATGGTGACTCTGAACGAAATGTGGAAAATGTTGTGAAAAAATCCTTATGAAAGACTAGTGTTTATAAAAGAGAGGAGGAAGCGCAGAGGCCTGAACCCATTGAGACGTATGAGAAGCCTCATGGTCTTAAAGTCACCACTATAACCACATTTGTTAGGCCCATACATAATTATTGCTAGGACCTTTCCAATCCATAGGACCCCTCGAAAAAACTGTACCTCTTTGAATACCATGAAACGTATTGAGTACGATGCCCAACAGGAAATCTAACGATCCTCACTGCAAAATGTCTCTAAATTGGGGATGCAGCTTAAATGAAAAGTACAGCTCGCTAAGAAAAGACCACCTCAAGCCAATAACCTTATGGACTATACACTCTCTTTGTTCTTACAACAAGAGTGGAGAGATAAATGTTGACAGTAGAATATAGCCCTTAGCCAACTTGGTCTCTTGCACTTTGAAGCCCTTATAGCCCCGTAGGCCCAAGAAGCCAGCTACTCTTGATATCTAGCTCTTGAGATATCCCAGAAAGTCAAAGAGAACAATACCCCTGTTGTGTGCTATGTCCCGGGACCTCCTCACAAGTCTTCACGTCGAAAAGGCTCATTAAGCTAACGAACTCAATTAGTTTGCCAACTTGACCTCCATCCAGCTCAACCGTGAGCCATCAGTCTCTCTAGCCACAATGAGGGTCTTAGTCACATTTCGTGATCGGGAGAACACCAACAGCTTGGCTACACTCCAAGAAGCCATGACTCCCTAACTCGGGTACTATCGCTACGCCTAATACCAAGCCTTGTACAACGTGTCTTGGTATGATCCTAAAACCATATAAATTACCTCCTTGCCAGAGGCAAGGGAGAGGAAAAAAGAAGGGGCATAGATGGGAAAAAAAAGATATATATTCTTTTTGTACAGACCCTATTTCTACCCGCATACTGACTTAAGCATCGGAGTGGCTGCGCCAGACAACCCCTAGCATCTCTCTGATCTATCTTTTGTATTCGTAGGAGCTATCTTTACCGACCCATATTCAGCTCTTGCAACAGATAGGAAATACAATAGATAAGCTCTTATAAGAAATGCTAGGCATTCACTCATAAAAGCTATAATTTGCTTGTTTGATATAAATTTAAATATATATATATATCAATACAAAGGATACTATAGAACCTAAAAAACGCTTCATACCTTCCAATAGAAAATGAGAGTACTTCGAACATGTAGTGTTGCAGCGGTAATGCAGGCAATACAAATTAAATCTACAATACCCACACTATATATTCAAAAGCCTAGTTGATTTCTTTTTTAAGTCTTAATCAATTGTTGTATTGAGTTACTTTCAAACAAAAAGTCCTATAACACTTAATACATGTTTGATAAAATGTCTTAAAGAAAAGAACCATTTGATTGAATTCTTCTCTTTTATTTCTATTTTTTTACTTTTGTAATTTTATTATATTGATTAATATATTTAACAATAAATTTCATTAAAATAATTATCGTGAGTTTTCATGTGTCAATATTAATTATTTTCTTAATGGCAGAGTTAATGGAAGGATTTCAATACAATAGTTTGGAAATGTTAAGGAATTTAATAGAAAAAATAAAAGGTTGAGGAATCAAATAAAAAAAGAAAAAGAAAAAGTTAAACAGTGAGGTCATGTAATAAAAGGTAATAAATAATAACAATTGCAAACTTCTAAATTTAGTGAAGACCTTTTCAAAACATGACTCTTATGCCCCTTGCAAATGTTGACATTGTAGTAGATTAGGTTGCACAAGCACTCAATTGTTGTTTTTTTTTTTTTTTTTTCCTTTAGAAATAAAGAGATTCATCATTTGATGCGGACACCTTAACTTATATGATAATGAACACTTTCAATAATTTATTGAACTGTACATTGATATAAAATATTGAGTTGATACATCATTGAAAGATATATTTTCCAATATTAACATCAAAGAGTGTAATTTTGGGTCAAACACGTATATCCTTCTTAGGAAAAAATATTTCAAAATATCTATTGTGAAAAAATTACTAAAATCCATTACCAAATCATAGTTTCCACCTATGATTTCAAGTTTGCATACGAAAGTCGCAATTCACAACTGCGATATTTAAAACATCTCTACTTGCTATATTACAATTTAAGATTGGGATTTTATCTTTTTAAAGTATCTCACAATTCATCTTGCAATTTTGGTTAGTGTAACTCATATGTTATTCCTACAATTTAGGGTTGTAATTTGCATAAATAACATGGTATTTCCACATAAATAGTGTAAATAGCAAGACGTTCTTGCGGTTTTTACTAAATAATTGAAATTCCATCTTACACTAGCCATTTTACAACAGTAAATTGATAATTAAGTTTAACTAAACCTTAGTCAAATAATTATTTTTATTAAGTACCCTACACAAACAAAAAGAATCTAGGTAATTTTGGTACATTAAAAATTCACCTTATTTTTGTACGATTGATAGTGTTAAAAAGGTAATGCTCTTATTTCAAAGAAACAAAAAGAAATAAAATAGGTAGTTGAAATGAAAAGATATGGACACTCAAAAAAAAAAAAAATTGCACACTTATGTATATATATTTATGCCATAAATAAACTCAGCTCAAAATACATTCCATGATCGGTAAACTTTTTATTTATATTTCTTTTTCACAAAAAAAATTATACGAAAATTCAACTCAAAGTATTTAAAAACATAAAGACATATTTTTCACATATATAGCGATGAAGATGTATCAATGCTGGAAGCAACTGTGCATCTATGCTGTGGCCTTACATTCTGGAGGCAGACCCTCAGGAAATCGCTTGGTATCGGTACAATAATTGTAGATCATGTAGTTCTTCTGCACCCAATTCAACCTCTCTTGACCTGCTGAGTCTAATTGTTGAGTGAGCCAGGAATTCGATTCCTTTGTGGGTGAACCAGAACTGCAAGATGATGAAGAAGAAGAAGAGGATGAAACGACACAAGCATTTGCACTGAAGTTCCTGTAAGAAGCTGTGAATGGTGCTTGTGACCAATCTGTCTTCACTAATCCACCTCTTGTTGCCCAATCATCGGCATTCCATAGGCTTGATTGGATTCTCATCGGTTGAGATTTTGGGTATGGGACACCTTTTGATTCCAAGTTCTTGAATTGTCTTATTGGAGTTCCATCCACCGAGAATCTGAAATGTTAAAATCAATTGAGATACAATTTAGTCTTTTCGAAATCATATGTACATGAGCAACAATTAGAAATGCTTCGCCTCTGTACTGAGATAGTACCCATTATCAAATACACAAAACAAAATCATAACCACATCCTATTTCTAGCTATCATATATTATGGTTATATGGTGGTTTGTTGGATGATATTCTAATTATTTGTATTATATTTTTATTGTTTTTAAATAGATATTTATCAATAAAAAATATCAATAAAAATACTGTTTTTTTAATAAACAGACCAAAAAAATACAATATAAATAATATAGAAAAGTCACAATGCAAATTTAATAAAGATACGACACAAAAAAAATTAAACAATCCAAGCAAACCCTATTATACATAATATTCATCATAGTTTGCATATATATATATATTAGTAATTATATGGGGAAGATAGACACAAACAATGGTACTAATATATCACATAGATGTAAATAGATAGTGTGAATGGTAACATACATACATATATATATATATATATATTTTTCAGATAACAATTATTTTGTTTTAATTTTAACCACCACTACCACCATCGGTCCGCCATTGCTACTTTTGAAATTTGAATCCGATAATGGCTTGTCTCCAAAGATAAACCACTACTGACCGCCACTTCATAAGAATACTTAAAGTACAAAGGTTGAGTTATTAAAATATAGTGTCAGCACTCAGCAGATATGATTGATCACGTAAACTCCCATTACGTGTCAAAAGAAAACTATAAACTTATGTGGCAAACCAAATTTTTGTCTTGGGCTGACGTTGACATTAAAATCTCATGTTGACTTTTGGACCATCATAAAAGTCATATCCGTAAAAAAGACTAAGCTTCTTCTAGAATGCCTTCCATCGGAAAACTAATTTAGATTTTTATTTTTTTTAAAGATTAGTCTAGAATTAAACACAACAACAAACAATATAGATAGCAAAGCCAAAGGGCAAAAACATGAAATTTAGATATTGCTATTGGGTCATATAATCATTTTACGACCAACTATTATAATCCATGCATGTTATTATAAAGAAAAACAAAAAATGAACGTAAAGAGTTACTACTTACATGATGCTTTGAGGATTCCATAAGACAGAATACGTGTGAAAATCAGCGGTTGGATCGAACCACATATAAAATTGTTGCTCTCTATTGCCTTTGCCTTGAGTGAAAACATTAGTGTGAACTATGTATGGATCACCACTTAGGTTTCCAAGGAATTCAAAGTCTATCTCATCCCAAGTTGTGCCTTCTGATTTCAACTGCCATTAATTTTCCAATCACAAAACTTAAAATTTCCATTTTTAAATACAACTATTAAAAAAATGCAACAAAGAAATAAAATTTCTGAAGAACGTAAATAAAATAACTTACGTAGTAAGCAGTCACTGTGCCAGCAGAATTTCCAGGAACAAGCTTAATTTGCATGTCAATATTCCCAAATAGATACTCATTTTTGGATTGAAAACCAGATCCTGAGGTTTTGTCTAGGGTAAGAGTAAGCAATTCACCATTGTTTAAAATCTTAGCCCTACCATCACCCCATGTGATGTCAAAATCTTGGTTAAAGTTACCACTATAGGCCATAATCACCAAGCAGCTAATACACAAATAAAAATTTAAACAATGAATTGAAGAATAAATAAACATTTTTTTTTCTTTTGAAGGAGAAGCTCTAGTACGATGTAGTAATTGGAAGCTCTCCTACGTTGTTTTGCTGTGTGACGAAAGGTGGTATGGTGCATGTCTATTTATAGGATTGAAAAAAAAAATATATATATATATATATATAATATTCAAAGGAAAATAGGGTGTGTTTAGATGGATTTTGTTATTGTGAGGTTCCTTGTAGGTTCGGGTATAGCGAGTGGAATGTTATCATTAGAGCTGTGGACAGCTGGCTATGATTAAATATCTGAATTTTGGATCACCAAATAACAGCTTTCAATTTTGGTTGGGTTTGGTGGCTTTTTAGCGTTGCTGATTGTGGTTAATCTAATATTGTTTTTGATGGCTAGAGGCCCATCGTTGTTATGACCATTACGCGGTTTTGAGCGTACATAAAAAAAAGTCAATAGAAAAGCCTTGAAGGTTTCTCATACGCCGTCCCAATCACAAAGGGAATTATTTCAAGATCACCAAAGTATCAAATTGAATGGATGAGTACAGCAGCTGATGAAAAAATCTAAAGGCACTTTGGAATGTGCCTTTGAATTTTACATAAGATATCAAGTACTCTTATTGGTGAAGATTTGATGAAAGATGATTCCAAAGTGGAAAATGCAAAGAAGTGAGTTTGAATAGAGATGGGATTGTGCTTGGGAGTTGTTTTGACTAATCGATTATAGTCGAGGATGCCTCGACAATCTATTCCAATTGAATTAAATAAAATCGACTGATTGAGTGTATTTCCTCTCATACTAATAAGAGTTTGTCCCTGTTTTTACAATTAATTCCAGTTGATATGAATCCACTATTTGAGTGTATTTTTCTTTCACATTAATAAGTGTTTGTTTGTAATTTTATTTTACTTATATGATACTGTCTAAGCATTTTAAAGAATATCTAGAATTGTTCCTATTATTGGCAAGGGTAATTTTAGGAGTTTTAGCATGGATTGGTAAAGGACTACAGAAACTTTAAGTTTGCAATTCCATATTAGCCATTCACGACAAGTAAAAGGTGGGTCATGGCATTCCCAACCTGTTAGCATATGGTTGTGTCTTATAGATATAGATGTAGTGTTCATCCTAAAGTATATGGATCTCGTACCTTATATATGACTTCAAATTATTGATGAGAAGATGTCACTTGGTATAGGATACTTGGATAGAATAACAGAGAGAAGGAATGGATAGTCTCAGTATTTCAAATGCATAAGTAATAAGTGAGGAAGCTTGAGAGTAGTCCTCACACATCAACTTTGTAGTTTTGAGCAATTCGTGTAATAGTTGTTTGACTTACATGTTTGATCCTTGAGAGTAAAGCTTTCCTATAGAATGTTGATTTCCTTCTCTCTAAAAGTTTTAAATGAGAAATAGCTTAATATTTAAAGGCACTTAGTATGAATAACAACTGTCAGATCATCTCATTATTGAAGAATGAGAAAGAGCAAAATCAATTCATATTTATTTGAATAAACTAGTTATAAGAAATGCCAATAACTATTCTCTTGTGTTCATGAGCTTACCTGAGCTTGCATGCGGCAAACCAATTCAACAATCCTTGTTTCGAGCCTCATAGTGCAAATGGACCAAATTGGTTCACAAGCTGCTCGAGCTTGGTTGGATATTTACTCTAGTTTAATTCTAAAATAGTTAAGTTAAGCTCAAACTTGAGCTACTCGGGTAGATTGTCAAGCTAGATCTAAACTTTATATGTTTAGCTCAATTACCTCGCAAGTTTAATCAAACTCTGTCAAGTTTGATTCGAGTATAAATATTAATCAAATTCAAATTGAGTTGGGTATTAATATTATTTAAACTAGAATTAAGAATATTGTTTTAATAAATTGAGCCTAAACAAATTTAATCGAGTCAAACTTATATGGTATTATGTTGAGCTGAACTTGAGCTTAAAACCTTAAGTTTGGTTGAGCTTAAGCTCAATACTATACTATCTCAACGTGATTTGTTTGTGGCCTTATTTGAGCCTACTAAACCAAATTTAGCAAGTCCTCCTAATAAATAAACTAGACTTATTGGACCTTGTCACCTAATATATGAGTCAAATCCTAATAAATAATAATATTTATGTATTTTTAAGCCCCTTTGCAGCAGTCATTTGATCGTAATCGATAGACATAGACGTCGTCACGGTTCGGTTTGGGTCTGGAACTGGACCCGAACTGCCGGTTCCCGGTTCTAAAACTAGTGGAACCGAAACCGGACCCGTGGGAGCCGGTCCGGTTCCTGGTTCTTAGGAACCACCGGTTCCTACGGTTCGGTTCCGGTTCTAGAGAAACTAAGAACTATGAAAAAAAAATAAAAAATCAATTAAATAATTTACTTAATTTAACTAAGAAAAAATGCAAAATAAATTTTTAACTTAAAATAACATTAAGCCTAACAATAATTATTCATAGCATTAGTTAAAAGAAATTCTATAATTATGTATTTATTTATATACAATCACTTGAACTTTTTTAGTTGTTATATTAGCAATGTAACACTATAAAATATTCAAAGATATAAATAATTCTCAATAACAAAAAACAAATCACACATTGTTAAGAAAGAAAATCTACTTTGATTAAAAGTCTACATAAATTTAACAATATATGATTTCAAATGTATTTATTACTTGTGTTGTTAATAATAACACATTAAATATTGTGAATAGGAAATAAATTTTTTATTATTTATACAAAAATAGTTTTAAATACTTATTTTATAATTACAATTTTTTATAATTCTCTTTTTCTTTTTTTCTTACTTTTTTTTTTATAATTTTTATGGTGTAGAACCATCGGTACTTCCGATTCTTGAATCGACGGTTTCAAAACTGCTGGGTCATACAGTTTTTAGGGATGGAACCGTAAAGACCCGTCAGAACCGACGGTCCTCTATCGGTTCAGAACTGCTATTGCCGGGCCGGTTCCTGTTCAGGAATCGCCGGTGACGGGTCTGGTCGGTTTCTGGTTTGGAACCGATCCGTGATGATGTTTAGATAGACACTTATCATGAAGCCTTTGCGACTTGCTATTTATGTTCCACAGTGCCTGGATCATCAGAGTTATATAATTTATATTTCCTAATTATGATAATTTATTAAAGAGAAAGAGTCACAGAATTTATAGAAAACTTAATATAACACATTATATATGGTTTTTAACCATAGTATTTTACTGCTCGTTCACTTCGTTGTAATTGCAATTCAATTACAGCCTTATACCTTACGAATAGGTATTACGCCGTTTAGTTCACCAAATAGCGATTCCACAATGAATCCCTATTACACAAAGCATTGAATTGCTATTCTTTATTCAAACCTATGAATACAAATTCAATGCTAGAACTGCCTTCTTTTCAAAATACCACTATTTAAATAAAAAAAATCAATAAAGAAAAATCTTATTACAGCTCTATTTCATTCCTCCGTAATAGGAATTCCATTACGTGAATTTTGTGTCAAACTTTCTCCCTTTTATCTATTTATCTTCTACTTTTAAGTATGGTATATTGTATAAATTATATTAAAAGGTCATAACGTTTAAAAGTAAGTCAAGTGGTTCATTTGAGGTTACATCGTTTAGGAAAATTAGTCAATTTAGATCACCATTGATACGTATCATATTGTTACCTAAAATGAATCACTTGAAATATTATGACCTCAAATAAATTTACTCTCAAATATTATAATCTTCGAGTGTAAGTTATCCATCATATATTCTATGACGATAAATTTGGATCGAAGTCTTTAACAAAGTGAAATGGAAATCTCCATTTATTGTCATATGCTAAGATCATATTTTATTTGCCAGGACCTACTACGTACTCGAAAATTGAAGTAGTGTAGAGATTTGTGACAATATTTATAAAGTAAAAGAGGTCTAGAAAGCTCTTGCAATTTGCATGCAATAACTTAGCTTCTACCAAGTCAAGAGCATTAAATAGATTTCACATCATCTGTGATGGGTTCGGTCGTTTTCTTGCAATTTGACGTGGTGTTGATGGTTATTGTGTCAACATTTTGCCTAGATAAACCTAAGCTGTGGACACGATAAGCGCACCGACATCGATAGAAGTCTGTGGTCGTTCTCGGTGACGGTAATGGATGTTTATGAGTGTCCTAACACACGTCGTCCATCCATACTTCCCCTCTTTCGGTTTCACCCTTTGCTACATTTGATGCGTTAACTTATGGGTAGGAGAGAGTTTAGCAGTAAACGTTATGTATTATTAAAATGGAAATACAGCAATTGATATTTGATACCGTATTCTCCTCATCTGGAACTTCTCACGCAAGCATATTGATGTAACTGAAAAAAAATTAAAAAATTATACATATTTTCTCAAAACTATCGATGTAGTGCAGATATATCTTTTTAATTTGTAGAGATTGTATCATACTCTGTTTGTATTTTATCTAATTGACACGTGTACATACTTTATAAAGCTTAGCTGGAGTTAGTTAATTAGAGTAAGTGTACATACATAGTTCTTTTTCAAATTGTTAGTAAATAGAACAACATTTTCTCATTTACAGATTTCTTCTTTTTGTGTTTTCCTTCTTCGAATATAAGGAAATCCAATTCATTTAATTTCATTTCGTATTTCCTCACATGGTATCAGAGCAGGTTGAGTGATAACAATCTGTATTTCTCTTCTTCATTTTTTATTACTTTGTTTCAATACGTTTCTCTATTTTCTTTCTTCGTCGTACATGTGATTGTCGAATACATATGAGTTGGTTAGAAAAAAGATGTTATCTGTTGAGTTGTTGCCTTCTGTAAATAGAGCCTTTTATATGGTTTTACAATTGAAAAACAAAAAGAAATTTCAACTCAGCTATCGATGGACAGTAATTCTTTAGCATTTGTTGTAAACAGGGGTATTACTAGAACCTATAATAGTAGTGATCGGAAAGACAATAAGAAAGGGAGAATGTTTTGTAAACATTGTTGTCAAGAAGGACATTTAATTGATACTTGCTTTGAGATTATTGGATTTCCGGATTGGTACAAAGACAAGAGAGTGAAGAAATTTGGAGATCGTTCTAATTCTAATTTTGTTGCTTCCAATCATATTAATATTGGACAAAAAAATATGAAATTTTTTGGTGTGACTGCTGGAAAAGACATAAATATGTCTTTTTCATGTTCAGTTCCTTATGAAACACCTTTTGATCATGATTTTTCCCAAGATGTTTAAGGATAGCGGATTCAAAACTTGTAAATTCAGTTTGTGCCCAAGTGATGAAGTTACTAAAACAACAATCGTTTGTTGGTTCTGGAATGGATAAAACTTATGCAGGAATTATGTAGGTATTGGACCAAGTACTGGAGTTCCTCATTCTAATGATTTGGGCATCAACTATGTAGGTATGCCTTATTCCTTTATTCATATGGTTGATTCACAAAATAAGATTGGTGTTTGGATAGTTGATACAGGTGCAAGTGATCATATGTGTCCTTTTTGTTCTCTGTTCCAAACACTTAAACACCTAACCGATTCTTGTACATTTGCTTGATGGTACCATGAAAAAAGTTCAAGAAATAGGGACTGTTTACATTTCTGATGGTCTTTCCTTGCATAATGTCCTGTATATACCTGATTTTAAACACAATTTACTATCAATTCTTAAACTTTTAAAGGATTATCCTTTTGAGGTTTTTATTAACCAATATTCATGCTATTTCCAAAACCCGAAACTAACAAGTGTGTTGCTATTTCCACTGCCAATAGTGGGTTCTCAAATTTTGTTTGTAATAAGCCCTTGTCTTTATCTTTATTTCATGACAGATTAGGATATTCTTCTTTGTCTAAGCTAGGACATTTGTCCATTTGTAAACACTACAATTCAATAATTTTCATTGTGAAACTTGTCAATTAGCTAAGATACATAGATTACCTTTTTCAAGAAGTGTAACTACATCAAGTGCTTTGTTTGATTTGATTCATTTGGATTTATAGGGTCCTTAACATGTAACAGTAAGAACTGGTGAATCATTCTTCTTAATAATAGTGGATGATTTTTCTAGGGAACTTGGACTTACTTGATGAAATATAAATCTCAAGCGTGTACTATTTTTGGTGATTTTCTTGCTTATGTGAAGACGCACTTTTCCATTTGTCCAAAGATAATTCGTAGTGACAATGGATGTGAATTTGTTTCTCAAGAATGCCATCATCTCTTTACTGATCTAGGAATTGAGCATCAAAGACCAATTTCTTATACATCTCAACAAAATGGGGTTGTTGAGCTTAAGCATAGACATTTAATAGAAACTTCAAGAGATTTGCGGATTCATGCTGGTTTGCCTAAGATGTTTTGGGTGATTGTTTGTTGGCTGCAACCTATCTAATCAATTGCATGCCTTCTTCTTTACTTGATTGGAAAACACCCTATGAATGTATTTACGAATCTGCACCGAATTATGATATACTAAGAGTCTTTGGATGTTTGTGCTATGCACCGATTCTTGGTTCATCAATTGATAAGTTTGATTCTAGAGGTGTTTGCAATGTGTTTTTGGGTTATGCGCATGGTCAAAAGTGTCATAAGTTGTATGGAATGGATATGAAGAAAGTCTTTGTTGTACTAGATGTTATATTTTCTGAGGATATCTTTCCTTTTAAACAAGCACTTGATGTCAGTTCTTCTTCTTCTCACACTCTTGATGTTAGTTCCTCTGTTCATCCTACTCTTCCTTTTGTTCCTTTCCACACTGAGTCTTCTAGTTCATCATAATCTTTGCCTGTTACTTCATCTAATGTTTCTTCTGGTATTGCTGATATTGTTGTTCCTCCTCATCGTTCTATTAGATCATGCCATCCTCCCACTTGGCTTCATGAGTTTATTCATTATGTACATAATGTGGCTAGCAACACAGCTCCTTCCTTTCTTTCTCCTCTTCCTAAATACCCTTTGTTTTCTTATCATACACTTACCTCCTATCCAAAGGACTATTTAATTTCACTTTCTAATGTTTTAACTACTAAGGAACCGTCTTCTTTTGCTAAAGCTTCACAACATGAGCATTGGGTACATGCTATGGATAAAGAGTTGCAAGCATTAGAGGCTAATAATACTTGGGAATTGACTACATTGCCTATTGGAAAACTTGCAATTGGTTGTCGTTGGGTATATAAGGTTAAATATAATGCTGATGGATCTATCGAGTGTTACAACGCTTGGCTTGTAGCAAAGGGTATACGCAAGTTTTTAGTGAAGATTACACTAGTACTTATTCCCCTGTAGCTAACATTGGGACAGTACAGTTGTTGTTGGCAGTAGCTACCGTCAAATGTTGGCCATTACATCAAGTTGATGTAAAAAACGTGTTTTTACATGGCTCTATTGAAGAAGATGTATATGGTTCCTCCACCTGGTTATAAGAAAGCACAAAAAGGGCAAGTTTGTAAACTTTTAAGGTCGCTTTATGGTCTTAAACAGGCTTTGCGACAATGGAACTTGGAGATTTTTGCTTTTCTTGTTCATCATGGTCTTAGTCAATCTAAGCATGATACTTCCTTGTTTACATGTTTTACTTCTACTGGTTGTATTGTTGTCCTTCTCGTTGATGACATGATCATCACTGGTGATGATTTTTCTAGTATAGCTCTTTTAAAGACACAATTACATGATTCCTTTACAATAAGAGATCTTAGTCTTGCTCGTTATTTTTTAGGCCTTGAACTTTGTCGCACTTCTTCTGGTATTATGGTGAACCAAAGAAAATTCATTCTCAATCTTTTAAAAGAGGCTGGGTTGATAGCAGCTAAGCCTGCTCAAGTTCCATTACCATCTGGATTGTCTTTATATACTGATATTGGAGCTCCTTTATCTAATCTTTCTTTGTATCGAAAATTGGTTGGCAAATTACTCTATCTCACTATGACGAGGCCTGATTTATCCTTTCAAATTCATAAACTTAGTCAGTTTCTTGCATGTCCTGCTGTGTTCACCTGAAAACTTTGTTTCATCTTCTTCGATACATCAAGGGTTCTATTGACGTTGGTCTTTTTTATTCCACCACAAGTTCTTTGTCCTTACATGGCTTTTTTGATTCAAACTGGGGGCATGCTTATTGGATCGAAAATCTATTTCTCCTTATTACTTTCTTTTGGGTGATTCCTTAATTTCTTCGAAAACTAAGAAGCAAACTACTATGTCCACTTCTTCTACTGAGGCAAAGTATCGAAGTATGGCCTTTGTTACCAACGAATCATTATGGTTGTCTTATATTTTGCAAGATTTGCATATTCATTTGACTCTTCCAGCGATTTTATTTTGTGATAACAAATCTGCCGCTCTTCTTACTGAGCATCCATGTTATAATAGTAAGACTAAACATATTTCACTTGATGCTCATTTTGTTCGCGATTATGTGTCTTCTGGTTTTCTATCTCCTGTATTCATCCCCACTCAACATCAACTTGTATATTTTCTTACAAAGGCGAGTGATTCTAGAAGTTTAATTGTTGTCTATATATTCCAAGTTGAGCCTTTGATTGGCTCCATCTTGAGAGGAGAGGTGGAGGGAGGGGGCGTGGGGCTGATTGTATCATAATCTGTTTGTATATTATCTAATTGACACGTGTATACTTTATATACCTTAGCTAGAGTTAGTTCATTAGAGTAAGTGTGTATAAATAGTTCCTTTCATATTGTTAGTAAATAGAGCAACATTTTCTCATTACAAACTTCTTCTTTTTGTGTTTTCCTTCTTCGAATACAAGGAACTCCAATTCATTCAATTTCATTTCACATTTCCTCACATAATTCTTAAGGTGTTTTCAGTTTTCAACTTTTTTATATTTCTATATAAATCCTTAATCTGTTTTTTTTTTTTTTTTTGGATAATTGTACAAAAAATCCATAAACTTTCAAGGAGTGTAGATTGACTCACGAACTTTCAAAATAAGGTTTTTCATCTTCTAAACTTTCAAAACTTAGCATCGTAAGGATATTAACTGTTTTGGTACAAAGAAGTAAGGTAAATCCATACAAAAGAAAGTATAGAAGGTGAATCTACTCAGAGATGAAAGTTTGAAGAATAAATTCACATATTTTTTTTGTTTGTTTTAATAAAAAATATGATGCATCTTTAACAATGCTAATTTTTAAAAAATTAAGGGATCAACACTTTAAAAGTAAGAGGTTAACCCACACTACCCCTTAAAATTTAGAGGGGTTTTGCCTCTTTCCCATTCAATTCCAATCCTTAAGACTTGTTTTTAACACCATCTTTAAGTTTTCCGTTTGGGCACGCTACGTGGCAAGTTTTGCTTCATCTATTTAATTATATTAAATTAATATTAATAATATAACTTGGAAAAAAGTAAGAAGATAAGACACTAATTGAATCTTCAAGAGTTTTAAATTTTTTTTTTTTTTGGGGGGCGAATTCAAGAGTATTAATTAGATAGAGAAAAGTCAAACTTTAACAAAAGACGGTAGGTGATATATATTGCTTTGTAGAGGATTCAAACGAATCAAATTTTCAAGATAAATAATTAATTTAAATAGCGACCAACAATTTTTTTTTTCCTCTTCATATTCCAAAGCCTCCTGCTAGATTTGATGATATTGGAATTAGTTTAAAGAGAACAAAATATATATATATATATGTGTATATATAATTATAAAAGATTTCATTCGAAAGCACATATCCCTTCTTTGACATACATGGACGGTGTTATCCACCACAATGAGTTGATGGAAGGCAAAGGAAACTTTATCCATGTAAAGCTGAGGTGTTTTTTATACCTTATTTTTCATATTATTTATTTTTTTTCAAAATATAAAAAATAAAAATAGAGGCTATGGGTGACCACCCAAGGAATCGCAAGGCACTTCCCAGCCTTCATTGGTCGGTTGTAATTGTTTTTAATTTCTTTTCCTTTGTATTGGATCTTTTTATAATATTATTTCTTTTTATATTTTATTATGTTTCTATGTGAATAAATCCCAAGCATGTCATCGAAAAAAAAAATTATTTATCTTAAGAAGTTTCATTTCAATCCTTTGGCAGCAGTATGATATCTCTCACTTATATGTTTAAATTTGATTTTTCTCCCTCCATTTAATATTCTTGAAAGTCAATTATTTCTTTTTTCTTTTTTCTAGGTTCCTTTTATATTATATAATATTAATTTAATATAATTACACGGATATATCAGAACTTGCCACGTGTTATGTGCTAACGAAAACTTAGCAATGCTACAAAAAGTCTTACTTTGTAAATATTTGTAAATATTGAGAACTCAATTAAAAGAAAAAAGGTTAAAGACTTAAATAAATAAGTAATAAAACATTGAGGAATGAAAATATATTTTTCCCGAATTCTTTGAAAAATATATGTGCTCACCACTTCATAATTTTAAAAATATTGTTGATTACTTGCCTATACTAGAAAGCTTACCAAAACCTTTCACCATTTATCTTTTTAGGATGATTTTGGGATTTTTAAGGACTAGTGAATACATTTAACATGTACACTCAGTGCTAGGAATATAATACATTAAAGATAATATTAGACAATTATATCACACTTTTTTAAGCCCAAAAACTATTTTGACGTTCCACAGAGTCCTACCGAGGCAATGTTAGGACATATATGCGTGTGAAGTATTGTATATTTAACCTCTTGTTCTGTAATTATCTTCGATAATATTTCGTGGCAATTTAAAGGTAAATGCTGTTGATTTGTATAGGTTAGTTTTGAAGTTCATTTAAACCCAAACATCTTGAAAACGATTATTAACTGTTGCTTTCTAATTAATTTCTCGTGAAGGTCAAATGGTTTGTGGTTGTAGGTGAATTGCTCATTCTAGATCCTTGGGTTGACTAGGGTGCCAACATTTATGTGCCAACTGTTTCAAAATGGAGCAATTAAACAGGACAGCAGAGGCTAGGAAAAAATTAGACTAAATTAAATTGGATCAATGTCACGAATATTACCCGAATTTTAATAAAATATGCAATTAAGCATCTAAATTTTGAAAATGATTAATTTAGTATTTGAACTTTAAAATTAATCAATTCAATACCTAAAAGAACTTTTCGTGCATACTAACAGTACCTCTATTAAGTTCTATAAAATACTAAATTGATCAATTTCAAAGTTTTTTAGATATTAAATTGATTAATTTCAAAGTTCAACTACTAAATTAATCAATTATAAAATTTAAAAATTTAATTGCATATTTTATTAAATTCATCCACTATTTATAATATTATTCCAATTAAATTAATGGGGACAATAGAGAAGCATTAATTAAAGCTTCGACTCAAATGACGATATTCAACCTTATTTAGTGAAACTTCCATGATTTATTGCAACTTCCTGATTATTAGATGGGAAAATAATAAGTGCGAATATCTACATCGTTGGAGGTAGACGTTGTCACGGTTCGATTTGGGTCTGGAACCGGACCCGAACCACCGGTTCTCGGTTCCAAAAGTGGTGGAACTAGAACTGGACCCGTGGGAGCCGATCCGATTTCTGGTTCTTAGGAGTTGCCGGTTCCCACGGTTCGGTTCTAGGTCTAGAGGAACTAGGAACTATGGAAAAAAATAAAAACAAACCAATTAAATAATTTACTTAATTTAACTAAGAAAAAATACAAAATAAATTTTTAACTTGAAATAACATTGAGCATAACAATAATTGTTCATAGCATTAGTTAAAAGAAATTCTATAATTATGTATTTACTTATATACAATCACTTGCACTTTTTTAGTTGTTATATTAGCAATGTGATACTATAAAATATTCAAAATATAAATAATTCTCAATAACAAAAAACGAATCATACATTGTTAAAAAAGAAAGTCTATTTTGATTAAAAGTTTGCATAAATTTAACAATATATGATTTCAAATGTATTTATTACTTGTGTTGTTAATAATAACACATTAAATATTGTGAATAGAAAATAAAATTTTTATTATTTATGCGAAAGTAGTTTTAAATATTTGTTTTATAATTACAATTTTTTATAATTTTCTTTTCTTTTTTCTTATTTTTTTATAATTTTTATTATGTAGAACTGTCAGGTATGCGGTTTTTAGGGATGGAACCGTAAGGACCCACCAGAACTGACGGATTCTTTACTAGTTCAGACCCGCCATTTCTAGGCCGGTTCCCGGTTCAGAAACCGCCAGTGACGGTTAAGTCGGTTCCCAGTTCGGAACTGACCCGTGATGATGTCTAGTTGGAGGAGCAAACTTCGTTGCTATCCATCAAAGATATGGTATCATCATTTGGAGAGAAAGAATATGAGACATGGAGCGAAGTTTAGAAAGGGAGAAAAGACAGAAAACATCCAGATAGATAACAAACAGAGTTGGGGAGAGAAGATAGCTTGAGAGATACAACTAGTTTATTATTTATGGAAGGAGAAAGTCTCTTTCAGTATTTAAAAGAGCATAGAGAGAAGTTATGATTTTGAGATTAGGAAATATCTATAATCCTAACCGGTACATGAGTTAATCAACGGTTCAGATTTAGAGAGCGTTCATGATCAAATTATTAAAATATTTATTGTATATTTATTATAATTATTATAATGAGAAGATAATGGATTAGATAATTTTATTAATGGGATTGTAAAAGTTTTGTTAAAATATTGTAGTTAATCAATATATTTATAATGAATTAACTTAGCTACAGCAATAGGATTGAGCTATCGTCAACCACATTGGTCATGGGATGCATGAGCATGACTGTTATATATAAATGCATATATTACCTAAATTATTTCCTTCATCACTAAAAAACACTGTGGTTATTATAACATTTATTTTATGAATATTTGACAGCTTTTAATCCAAGCAAGCCATAGTTGATTGGTTTATAAATAGACTTTAAAGTGGTGGTAAGCACCATGTACTATGTTGTTACATTAATAAATTTATTTGCAGCTTTGCTTTTCCACATCATGGTTTTTGGGATTTTTATGTTAAATATTAGAAAAGAGGAAGATAGATGGATAGCAAGAGGTCAAATAGGTATGGAATCAGTCAATCAAATATAATTGTGTCTAGCATCTTCGCATTATAGATATTTTCTCCAACTTCTTTCCTCTTTTTTGTTTAGTAATTACCTATTTTAAGAATGTCTTCCCTAAATTGTCATTTTATCTTTTAACAAATTCAAAAGTCTTAAACAATTGATTGTTTTCTAAATAGATGTTTCTGCAACGAAATAATAAAAAATTGTAGAGTGGAGAAGATGAAAATATAAACAAGATATTTCACTTTTTTTCATCAACAAACTACATAAAATAGCAATACTTGAATAGGCATAACAGATAAGCATGATATCACTACCTTTATGCACTAGAAATTTATTCTATAATAACTATCCACAAAATCCTCCAAACAAATCTACTAGAATAAACTAAAGATACATTAAATCTTCTAAATAAATTCACTGAGATACTTTTTTGAAATACCCCAAATATTCACCAGATTAGAAATTAAGTTTAGATAGATTAAATGAATCAAATGAATTATAGGACTTAATTAGACAAGTTGGCTTAATTTAATTAGCTAATAATTAAGTTGGTTTTGAGATTTGAAATTCCTCAAATCCTAAACATGTTCTAAAAATGTTTAGAGGATTCCTAAATATTCAATTTAGACCAAAAATACTAATTCCTAAATCTCAGTAAATTTGAGTTCATTTGCTTGAATAAAAATATCAGTTCTTAAACCCGAACTCAAATTTAATATCTTTGTATCCAAATTAAATTCCTAAATTAAGTTCTTATTATAAGATCTTAATTTTAACATATCGGTTCAGAAATCATCTTTTAAATACTTCTGAACTATAGATATTGATCTGATAGTTCTAAACCATACCTATTTCTAAAATATATAAATTTAGTTTATCTTTTCTTTTTTCTTTCTTTTTCCTGCCCTTTCTTTCCTTTTATTTTTCTACGTTTCTCTTCTTCTTCTTCTTCTTCTTCTTCTTTCTTTCTTTCTTTCTCCAAATTCAAGGCTTGAATCTCAAGATCAAAGCCAACTAGAAGATAAATCAAAGCTAGGAGATGAACTAGATGGAGGAAACCGAGCTAGAGGAGGAAGTTTCAACTTGTGTTCTTTTCTAAAAGCTAAGTTTCTATTTCTATTTATCTTTGTTTTTACTTGTTATTTACATTTCTAATTGATGGATTGATGTTGAATTGGGTTGGAAGTGCTGTTTACATTTGTATTTGTTAGTTTAATGTTTGATGGAAGTGGGAATTGGTGAAGAAGAGGATGAATAGTGAGTTGGAGTTTATTGAATTGAATTGAAGTTTGATTGTTGTTTGAAGTTGTGGGAAGAGATTTGAAGTGTTGGAAGTTGTTATTATAGTTTATTTAATGTTAGAATTGATATAGGAAGCTTAGGAAATGATTTGAAGAAGTTTTGATAAAAGAAGTGTGAAAAAACATTTTCGTAACCTGTTCTGTCTTCAACGCCGGCTCCTGGAGCTTCTACGCGGCCGGCTTTGAGCGGTTGAAGGGAACAGAATGCATTTTCTTAAAGCTGCTCCAACGCTGCCGGCTTTGAACCTTTACGCTGCCGGCTTTGAAATTTACGCCGCCGGCTTTGAAGTGCCGGTGTTCGTTTTACTAAATGCCCTGTTTCGCAGCCTCTTCGTATTTTGGCCATAACTTTTTCATACGACCTCCGATTGAGGTGATTCAAGTTGCTATAAAAAGCTTAAAAAGAGATCTACAACTTTCATGTTTTGAGTTTTTACAAATTCGAAACGTATCGATGCTTAAATTTGATTCTTTCCGGCTGTTATGTTTTCTAAACAAAATAAAAACTTGTTTTTGATTTCTAAATGTTATTGTTAAGTGTAAATGGATCTTTTTGAGTTAAAATGAGATAGATAAGTGATGTTTGATGTGTTATGTTGATAGATTGATTTAATTAAGCATGATTTAGATAGATTTATAAATTCAACAAATAATTGAATTTCTAGAGTATTAAACTAAAAGTAGTTATGTTGTATATATGATTTCCATTGCTTGATTCATGATGTTGTGATGACTTAGTGGAACTAAATGATCTTGGTAAGTATATAAATGATGAGTTATGTATTTTATGAATTTTATTTGAATTTCCTTCATGCTAAGTTTAAGATTTGTTTATTATTTGTTCTTATGATTAGTTATTGAACTTAAATGAACTTAGTTAACAAACTTAAGTTCAACTTGATTAAATAGACTTGAATGAGTTAAAATGAATTAGATTGAGTTAGTTTAGCCATATTTGACCTAGTTTTTGAACTAAATGATTAAGGTTAATTAATTTAGCTGAGTTTAAGTCAAGGTGAGTTCAAGTTGACATAGATCTACATGTATAATGAATTAGTAATGAATCTAAGTTCAAATTGACTAAATGAGCTTGAATTAGCTAAAAGGAATTAGATTACTTAAGTTAATCAACTTGAACTAGTTTTAGATTAAATGATTACTTCTAATGAGTTTGACTTAATGAACTCAATTAAACTAAAATGAACTAGATTTCTTAAGCTTAATCCACTTGGCTTGGCTTTTGAATTAAATGGCTAAGGTTAATCAATTTGACTTGGTAAATGACTTAAATGACTAATTCTAATCAATTTGACTAAGGTTAAGCTAAAATGGGTTAGTAACAAATAATTGGGTTAAATGAATGTGTTAGGGTGATCTTTGAATAACATGAGGAATATGTTGTTTCGAATGTTTAATTGTTTTGGATTTATATGTTTTTGAATATAAATGTTTGTTGATGCTTTGTGGATAAGAAACTATAATTAAAGTGAAAAGAATTACTTTGACAGACAAAGGAGAACTGTCCATATTTTGGCGGGGCGATATTCGCAGCCATAGTGGGGTTCCACATTAGTGTCTGATCAAATAGGATTTAATAAAATGAGTTTGAGATGAATGGATAGCTTAAGTTTTTATATGATTTTGATGAAGTGGATGATTAGTTTAGTTTAGTTTCTTATACGAGCTCTTTCCTTAACAGAAGTGGATATCTGATTTATCTCCTGGAATTCCTTCTGAGACTCTAATTGGATTTCGTATATAAGGTACGCAGTAACTTGCGTGATGATTGATAGGATAGGCATCTAAATGGATTAAGAACTTAAAGACGGCTTAATAATTGATGAGTGTTGGTTGTGCTTTACGTCGTTGAATCCGGAACCGGGGAGCGACAAACCTGTCATGATGCAATGACATGTTAGTTAGGCGCTTAACCAACATCATGCAATGACTTTACCATGATGCAATGGTACGCTATGATGCAATAGCAATTCTTTTGGTTAAGTGGGTAGCCGATAGGGGGAATAGTATCTGAGTAACGTTTGCTTAAACTTAGGGGGAAATACCATGATTTAGTTCAAAGTTTATGGGAACTTGTGAACTAGGCTCATGTTATGGACTGAGTTTAAGTAGAGTCGGGCAACGACTTTTGAACCCTAAATGAAGCTATTTTCTTTATCGGTTAGATATAGGAGATATAGATATCCGGTCTATCTATATCAACCCCCTGAGCAGCTGCTGTTACTCAGGACCCTCAGATTCCCATTGGCTTGTTCCGGAGTGTGAGTGCTCCATTGTTGATTTGTTTATTTTAATGAAAAGATAATAACTTGTGGATTGATGCATTGCATTTAGTTAAGCTCGCGTGCCACTCCGTGTGTGATTGTGTTACTGTGTACTGAGCTCCGGCTCATTATTGTTGTTGTTATTCTTTTTACAGGTATTGTTGTTGTTGATGATGGATGATGAGATGATGACTTGATGATGGTGTGGAGGTTGTTGATGTTGTTGTTCTTATTATTGTTGTTGATGAGGATGGTGATGGTGATGATGATTGATGATGTTTGTCCCGGGTTTTGGGCGATTCTGAAGATATGGGAGAATGAGTGAAGTGTGATAGGATCGAGACATTATTTGTATTTTGTTTCTTCTTTTGTTTTGTTTTGTAAGAGGACTGGATTTTTATAAATTGTATTTTCTTTTAAGGGCTTGTTAATGCCCAATTGATTATAAATGATTATTTACCCCTAAGAGTAGATCATAAAGTGTTTTTATAAAGTCAGTTTCTTAGAAAACTGGTTTGCTCTGTAGGGAGTAGAAGTTTATAAGTTTTTATAAAATTTGATTTTCCGCTGCCGAATCCAGTTATTTAGAAATAAACTAAACGATTTCATAAATTCTAAAATTGGTTTAGCAATGTTCAACATAAACACCTTCTTTTAAGACAACCTTACGTATAATTCGTAAGAGTTATACGTGGTTGGGGACTTGGTGTGCTTAATTTGAGAATTGAGCATGTCGGGTCTTTACAGATGGTATCAGAGCAATGTTTATCTTGAACATTGCTTCTTGCATAATGAATTAGGTGGTTTTTAGAATCGGTGAGTTGAGTGCGGGAAAGCTTGGGAATCCGTTTTATTGTTTGCTTGTTTATTGTTTTTGTTTCTTGTTGTTTGTAAACCATAGTTAGTAGTTAATAAAATTGATTTGATACACTAAAATAATCAACTTGGCTCAAATTTATTTTCTGTTGATATTGAAAATGAACTTAAATGAACCTTGCATGATTTCTATGTGTTGGTTTATATATACATGTTTCTTTTAAATTGATTTGTCTTATAGTATATTTGTGAATGCTATGAGGTATATGTGTGTTTGATGTAATGAATACATGTATGTTTATTATGTATTTTTGTTATAATTGTGAGAGAATGTTTAATTCTTGCTTGTAAAATGAACATTGCATGATTCTTATGTGTTGTTTATGTATATATATGTTTCTTTTACATTGATTTCTTTTATAATGTAATGGTGAATGCTATGTATATATATATATGTATGTGTGTTTTGCTTGTAATATAATTGTGAGTGCTTGTTTAATGCTTGCTTGTAAAATGAACTTAATTCAAATTTGACCAAATGTAAATAGATCACAAATGATTTAGACAAACATTAGGATTTACCCCCATAAATCCTTTAAAATTTGAAAGTAGACTTTAAGTGATTGATGTATGTGTTTTGCATAAATGTTTTTGTTTAAATAAAATATGATAGACTATAATAGGAATTTCCTTTCTTCCTCTCTTAAGTTTAATTTGTTGATATGTTGACAAATGAAGAGAATCAAATAGAAAAAAAATTTGAAATATCAAATCGACCGTTACATATCAATTTATATATGTGAGAGATATAAATTAAAATCAAGTGGAAAAGAAAACTCAAAATGAAAATAATGATTCCAAATTTCAATTAGATTGGGAAGTTAATTTCAATCTACCCAAATCTACTAATACGATAACATATGTAAAAAAAAAAAAAATCTAATGATATAGCAAAACCGAAACTTCAAATTGACTATCAAATCTAAATCAAATACAAGTTCTTCCAAAATCAAAAGATTAAAATGGGATAATTGTAGAAATATCCTAAGTATCACTGGTAAAAGTGTTCAAGAAATTTCCAAAAGTCAATATCATGTCAAAATGGAAACCAAGATTTGAAATCCTAAAACACTTAATAGATAACTATTTATCATCGATTCCATATTCTCGATCCAAAATAAAATTGATTCCATATATACATGCGATGACAATATTGTCATAAATTCTCAATATAATGAGAAATATGATCCAAAACAGTAAATCTCATTCATTATATTATACTATATAGTGAATGAATCCAAATGAAATGGACATTCGCCATATATACGATGATTCCATAATGACAAATCCTTAAAATAATGAGAAATATAATTCAAAATACAAATAGCAAATTGCTTTCACTATATCGTATCATGTAGTGAATGAAATTTAAACGAATATGAGATACCAATAGTGTAACTTATAACTCAACATAGTGACATGACGAATGAAACTCGAAAAATGAAATGAAATCTTTCCATATGATTCGTCAAAATGAAATTGATTCCATATCTATGATCAGAATGAGTTGTCTTGATTGAAATTCAATCAAGATAATTACCGAACGTGATATCTTTGATCATTAAAAGAATTTAGATACTGTATGTTTCATATGCAAATTGACATATATATGCAAGTAAGAATGGAATAGCAAGCTGTAACCCTCATTGTTGAGTTGTTTTGTTTTGTCTTTGTGTAGTTTTGTTATGTCTTTTGTTTTTTTGTGTGGTGTTGTCATGTTGTTATGTGTTATCTCAAGGCGAGAGACACATTTGAGTCAGTTTGTTGTTTTGTTTGAGTCTGAGTCTTCTTAAAAATCGAGTCAATGGAGGGTTAAAATCGCTAAACTAATTCCTATTGCTCTATATATATTCTGAAGTTGCATGGAAAATCAGTTGAGTAAGTTAAAGAGACATTAAAGTTTTCAAAATCTTAAAATCAAAACATGAACAAATGATTTTCAAGAAAAGAATGAAATCAATGTAACTCAAATTTCAAAATGTTTCTTCAAATGGAAATGAAATGAAAAGAAAGTTTCCAGATATAAGTGATCAAGGAAAAATAATTCAAAATCCAATATGTTTTCGAAATCAAAGATAATGAAAAATATCCAATAGAACTTCAAAATCCTTTTGACATAATCATACAACTAGAATTTGAAATTTATATATGTTTTTCAAATAATTCAAAATGAAGAAGTATAAGAACAAAATTCAAAGAAAATGATCAGAGTGCGCAGCGAAAACGTAATGGGAAATAAAAATCTCAAATAAGGAAAAGTTTTGAATGAAGAAGTTTAAAAGTAATATGATATGTCTCCTATCAACAAAAATTAAGTGAATTTCGAGGACGAAATTCTTGTAAGGTGGGAAGAATGAAATACCCAAATATTCACCTAGATTAGAAATTGTTTAGATAGATTAAATGAATCAAATGAATTATAGGACTTAATTAGACAAGTTGGCTTAATTTAATTAGCTAATAATTAAGTTGATTTTGAGATTTGAAATTCCTCAAATCTCTAAACATGTTCTAAAAATGTTTAGAGGATTCCTAAACATTCAATTTAGACCAAAAATACCAATTCCTAAATCTCAGTGAAATTTGAGTTCATTTGCTGAATAAAAATATCAGTTCTTGAACCCGAACTCAAATTTAAATATCTTTGTATCCAAATTAAATTCCTAAATTAAGTTCTTATTATAAGATCTTAATTTGTAACCTATTCGGTTCAGAAATCATCTTTTAAATACTTCTGGAACTATAGATATTGATCTGATAGTTCTAAACCTATACCTTATTTCTATTTATATAAATTTAAGTTTATCTTTTGTCTTTTTCTTTTCTTTTCTTCAGCTGCCTTTCTTTCCTTTTATTTTTTCGTTTCTTTCTTCTTCTTCTTCTTCTTCTTTTCTTTCTTTCTTTCTTCTTTCTTTCTTTCTCCAAATTCAACTTGAATCTCAAGATCAAAGCCAACTAGAGTATGAATCAAAGCTAGGAGATGAACTAGATGGAGGAAACCGAGCTAGAGGAGGAAGTTTCAACTTGTGTTCTTTTCTAAAAGCTAAGTTATCTATTTCTATTTATCTTTGTTTTTACTTGTTATTTACATTTCTAATTGATGGATTGATGTTGAATTGGGTTGGAAGTGCTGTTTACATTTGTATTTGTTAGTTTAATGTTTGATGGAAGTGGGAATTGGTGAAGAAGAGGATGAATAGTGAGTTGGAGTTTATTGAATTGAATTGAAGTTTGATTTTGTTTGAAGTTATGGGAAGAGATTTGAAGTGTTGGAAGTTGTTATTATAGTTTATTTAATGTTAGAATTGATATGGGAAGCTTAGGAAATGATTTGAAGAAGTTTTGATAAAAGAAGTGTAAAAAAACATGTTTTCGTAACCTGTTCTGTCTTCAACGCGGCTCCTGGAGCTTCTACGCGGCCGGCTTTGAGCCGTGTTGAAGGGAACATAATGCATTTTCTTAAAGCTGCCTCCAACGCTGCCGGCTTTGAACCTTTACGCTGCGGCTTTGAAATTTACGCCGCCGGCTTTGAAGTGCCGGTGTTCGTTTTACTAAATGCCCTGTTTCGCAGCCTCTTCGTATTTTGGCCATAACTTTTTCATACGACCTCCGATTGAGGTGATTCAAGTTGCTATAAAAAGCTTAAAAAGAGATCTACAACTTTCATGTTTTGAGTTTTACAAATATGAAACGAATCGATGCTTAAATTTGATTATTTCCGGCTGTTATGTTTTTCTAAACAAAATAAAAACTTGTTTTTGATTTCTAAATGTTATTGTTAAGTGTAAATGGATCTTTTTGAGTTAAAATGAGATAGCTAAGTGATGTTTGATGTGTTATGTTGATAGATTGATTTAATTAAGCATGATTTAGATAGATTTATAAATTCAACAAATAATTGAATTTCAAGAGTATTAAACTAAAAGTAGTTATGTTGTATATATGATTTCCATTGCTTGATTATGATGTTGTGATGACTTAGAACTAAATGATCTTGGTAAGTATATAAATGATGTTATGTATTTTTATGAATTTTATTTGAATTTCCTTCATGCTAAGTTTAAGATTTGTTTATTATTTGTTCTTATGATTAGTTATTGAACTTAAATGAACTTAGTTAACAAACTTAAGTTCAATTTGATTAAATAGACTTGAATGAGTTAAAATGAATTAGATTGAGTTAGTTTAGCCATATTTGACCTTAGTTTTTGAACTAAATGATTAAGGTTAATTAATTTAGCGAGTTTAAGTCAAGGTGAGTTCAAGTTGACATAGTCTACATGTATAATGAATTAGTAATGAATCTAAGTTCAACTTGACTAAATGAGCTTGAATTAGCTAAAAGGAATTAGATTACTTAAGTTAATCAACTTGAACTAGTTTTAGATTAAAGGATTAATTCTAATGAGTTTGACTTAATGAACTCAATTAAACTAAAATGAACTAGATTTCTTAAGCTTAATCCACTTGGCTTGGCTTTTGAATTAAATGACTAAGGTTAATCAATTTGACTTGGTAAATGACTTAAATGACTAATTCTAATCAATTTGACTAAGGTTAAACTAAAATGGGTTAGTAACAAATAATTGGGTTAAATGAATGTGTTAGGGTAATCTTTGAATAACATGAGGAATATGTTGTTTCGAATGTTTAATTGTTTTGGATTTATCTGTTTTTGAATATAAATGTTTCGTTGATGCTTTGTGGATAAGAAACTATAATCAAAGTGAAAAGAAATACTTTGACAGACAAAGGAGAACTGTCCATATTTTGGCGGGGCGATATTCGCAGCCATAATGGGGTTCCACATTAGTGTCTGATCAAATAGGATTTAATAAAATGAGTTTTGAGATGAATGGATAGCTTAAGTTTTTATATGATTTTGATGAAGTGGATGATTAGTTTAGTTTAGTTTCTTATACGAGCTCTTTCCTTAACAGAAGTGGATATTGATTTATCTCTGGAATTCCTTCTGAGACTCTAATTGGATTTCGTATATAAGGTACGCAGTAACTTGCGTGATGATTGATAGGATAGGCATCCTAAATGGATTAAGAACTTAAAGACGCTTAATAATTGATGAGTGTTGGTTGTGCTTTACGTCGTTGAATCCGGAATCGGGGAGCGATAAACTGTCATGATGCAATGACATGTTAGTTAGACGCTTAACCAAGTCATGATGCAATGACTTTACCATGATGCAATGGTACGCTATGATGCAATAGCAATTCTTTTGGTTAAGTGGGTAGCCGATAGGGGGAATAGTATCTGAGTAACGTTTACTTAAACTTGGGGGAAATACCATGATTTAGTTCAAAGTTTATGGGAACTTGTGAACTAGGCTCATGTTATGGACTGAGTTTAAGTAGAGTCGGGCAACGACTTTTGAACCCTAAATGAAGCTATTTTCTTTATCGGTTAGATATAGGAGATATAGATATCCGGTCTATCTATATTAACCCCCTGAGCAGTGCTGTTACTCAGGACCCTCAGATTCCCATTGGCTTGTTCCGGAGTGTGAGTGCTCCACTGTTGATTTGTTTTTTAATGAAAAGATATATAACTTGTGGATTGATGCATTGCATTTAGTTAAGCTCGCGTGCCACTCCGTGTGTGATTGTGTTACTGTGTACTGAGCTCTGGCTCATTATTGTTGTTGTTATTCTTTTTACAGGTATTGTTCTTGTTGATGATGGATGATGAGATGATGACTTGATGATGGTGTGGAGGTTGTTGATGTTGTTGTTCTTATTATTGTTGTTGATGAGGATGGTGATGGAGATGATGATTTATGTGATGATGTTTGTCCGGGTTTTGGGCGATTCTGAAGATATGGGAGAATGAGTGAAGTGTGATAGGATCGAGACATTATTTGTATTTTGTTTCTTCTTTTGTTTTGTTTTGTAAGAGGACTGGATTTATTTTATAAATTGTATTTTCTTTTAAGGGCTTGTTAATGCCAATTGATTATAAATGATTATTTACCCTAAGAGTAGATCATAAAGGTTTTTATAAAGTCAGTTTCTTAGAAAACTGGTTTGCTCTATAGGGAGTAGAAGTTTATAAGTAATTTTATAAAATTTGATTTTCCGCTGCCGAATCCAATTATTTAGAAATATAACTAAACGATTTCATAAATTCTAAAATTGGTTTAGCAATGTTCAACATAAACACCTTCTTTTAAGACAACCTTACGTATAATTCGTAAGAGTTATACGTGGTTGGGGACTTGGTGTGCTTAATTTGAGAATTGAGCATGTCGGGTCTTTACATTTTTAGATTTAAATCAATTAAAATTAAAATCAACATTCCCTCTTTATTGCCAATTTGATTGTGCAATTAATCTCATCATATTCTTCAACTTCATAAAGATTTATATTTTAATTGCTTAGTGAGGATATTAGCCACTTGATCTTTAAACCTGCAATACACAGGCTCAATCTCTCGTTTCTCAACTTCATCCCATAGGAAGTCAAAGCGTATGTCAATATGCATGCTTCTTCCATGTATGCCTGAGTTCTTGGACAAGTTTGATTGTAGAAATATTATTAACCAAAATATTTGTAGGCCCTTGAACTAGAACAAGAATCTAGTTCATTAAATTCTGAAATGATCTAATTTTAATTTCTATTTAACTTCCATGTATATATTTATTTGTTTTAATTATTAAACTATATGAGCATGTTGATTTATGAGAGTTATGTATGGTAATATTAATATTGGAGTAGATGAGTTGATAATAGTTTTAAATGTTTTTAAGCTAGTATATCTGAATATTACAAATGTGTTATTTGCATGTGTAATGAAATTAATGTTATTGTTTCATATATATTAATGTGTGTATCGTATAATTTTTTGTGTGTCTTTATGCATTAATATGTTTGTGTTATGTTTAAATTCATAAAATTAACTTTTGAATTGTTTAAGAAATAGTTGACATAAATTTTACTTAATTAAGCCCCTTTTTCATGCCTAAATTGCACCCAAATGAGCTCCAAATTAACCCAAATTCAACCCAAAATCTTATATGCCTTAAAAGTCAAACTTAAGATAATAATAAGTCCAAAATTTGCTTAATTAAGACCTCTTTTGGCATCCCTTCATTTCCATACGAATTTCCATCTTCTTTCTTTCCTTTTCTCATTTTCTTTCCTCTAAGTTACAAGCCCTAAACCAAAGAATAACACCAAGCTTATTGAATCAAAAATCTCTCCAAGCTAAGTCTTACTCATGTAAGTTAATACAAGTATGATTTTGTTTTATTTCCTTCTTATAGTATCTATGTGAGATTTTTGGTGAATGAGTTTAATGTCTTTTGAGTTGTTTGTTTATGCATTGATATAGGTTGGATTATGTTTTTGTTATTGTGTGAATTTGTTTATGGGTTGTAGTAGTTATATGAAGTGTTGGGACGGAATAATATTGAATTGAGTAGTTGAAGTTGAGGATGAGTGGAATGGGATTTAAAGTGGTTTAATGTGTTGTGTTAATGTTCTAAGTTGTTAGGATTGATTAGTGTGGATAGGAAATAGTATATGAAGCTAAACTTAAAGAATGATTAAAAGTGTTGTAGTTAGAAATTTGCAAAGTGCAAACAGGGGAAATAAACTCTTTTCGAATAGGTCTGTTTTTGAACATACGCCGACATCTGGCACTTCCATGCCGCAGGTGTAGAGGCGGTGTTGGAAGTGAATAGAACCCATTTTTTAAAGCCGCTTTGAACGCCGCTGGCTTTTGCAAGAAAACTTTGCTAGCGTTTATTTTTCAAAATGTACACCGGCCATTGGGCTTCGACGCCACCGGCGTATGGGCAATGTTGGATGTGAGCAAAATCAAAATATTTAATGCCGAGTGAAACGCCGCCAGCATATATTTCCCACGCTGCCAGCGTTCATTCAAATTTTACCTGCATAGGAAGGCTGCGTATCCCCTGAGTTTTTCAAATTCAAACTTCTTCAATCTTCAATCTTTACTTCATATATGATCTCCTAATGAATATATAAGCTAGATAAACACGTTTTATGCTTGAATTAGATATTAAAAACTATATTCAAAGCTTATTGAATCTCCTTGTATAATTAATGTAGGATTGTGATATATAAATATATATGTGAATTCTACATTCAATTATTGATTGTTTTGATATTCTTATTTCAATTAAAAGTTCTTCGGTTAGTTCCTCTCCAAGTGAATATAGTGATAGACTATCGGGTTCAGTACGCAACAGCTTGTTTGTTGTTTGCTAGGACTAGGCATTGCTAATTTGATTTAATTCAATTCGGCTTAATGTTTTGATGAACTGGATGTCTTTACGCTGTTTAATCTGGTCCGAGGAGCAGTAAACCTGTCATGATACAATGAATGTTAGTTAGGAGCTTAACTTAAGTCATGATGCAATGACTTTACTATGATGCAATGGTACGCTATGATGCAATATCGATTCATTTTGGTTAAGTGGGTAGCCGATAGGGGAATAGTATCCGAGTAACATTTACTTAAACTTCGGAGGAAATACCATGGTTTAGTTCAAAGTTTATGGGAACTTGTGAAATAGGCTCATGTTGTGGACTGAGTTTAAGTAGAGTCGGGCAACGACTTTTGGGCCCTAAATGAAGCTATTTTCTTTATGGAATAGATATAGGAGATATAAGTATTCGGATTGCTTATATCAACCCCCTGAGCAGCTGCTGTTACTCAGGACCCCTAAATTCCCAGAGCGTGATCCCGAGGTTTGCATACCCTCCTGTATTTTTGTAAAAGAAAGCTTAATAAGATAATCACTTGTCCATTGATACTTCCATTTGATTTAAGTTTGGCTTGATAAATTATTCTTGTATTTTGTTATTGTGTACTGGGCCTTTGGCTCACTTTTGCTGCTTTGCAGGTAATGGAGACAAGTTATATGATGATTTGGCTTACGAGTTAGACTTTGAGAAATTCATGGATGAGTGGGACGAATAGGACTCTAAGGCCCCTAGATTTTTTTAGAAGCTTTTGTTATAGCAGAAGTCTTTTTTTTATAGAAGGCTTGATAGATAACCCTAAGATGTAAAGACCTTAAGATCTCTTAGTGTTCTTTTTGTATTAAGAAAACTTGTAATTTTTGTAGTGTCTTGTATTGACACTAAACTTTGTACATATGATGTATATATATGTATAGGTTGCTTTTATTAGCAATCTTATTTTGTTAAAAGTTGTTTATAAAGTTTTGGTAGATTTAATCAATCAATTTTTATAAATTGTTAGTTTAGGACAACCTTACATATAATGTAAAATGTTATATGTGGTTGGTGGACTCGGTACTCTAAATCTCAGGATTTAGTGGGTCGGGTCTTTACAAATTCCATAGCCAAATTACTTAGCATCACTTGAGGCTGCAACTATGTATTCATCTTCACAAGTTGAGAGTGCAACAAGAAAATGTTTCTTTGATGACCACAAGAAAGCAATATTGACATGGTTGAAACAATATCTAGAAGTACTTTTATGGTCATCAATATCTCGACTCCAATCATTGTTTAAATAGCTTAGAAGAGCATAATTGTTAGATGAAGAATAGAATAGACCATGATCACAGGTACCCTTTATGTATCCCATGATTCTCTTGGTGTCTTGCATATGAGATTGACAAGGAAATTCCATAAATTTACTAATTAAACCAACCCCATATGTAATATCAGGTCTTATGCATGTGGAGTATCTCAAACTCACAAAATGTTGTTAGCCTTCTCTCTTAAAAAGTTGAAATGAGAAGTAGCTTAATATTTATAGGCACTTTGTATGGATGACAACAGTCAGATTATCTCATTAATTGACAAATGAGATACAACAAACTTTTATATATGTTTGAATGAACTAGTTATAGGCCAATGCTAGTAACCGTTCTCTTTATATGCATGAGTTTGCTTGAGCTTGCATGTAACAAACTAATCCAACAATTCTTGTTTCGAATAAAAACTATTCAAGCTCAGCTCGATATTTACTTGAGTTCAATTCTAAAATGGTTGAGTCGATGAGCTTGAGCCGAGCTACTTGAGTAGTCTATCAAGCCAAACTCAAGTTTCATATGTTTAATTTGATTAGTCGTATGCCTAATTGAGCTCAAGTCGATAAATATTAATCGAATTTGAGTATTAATATTATTTAAATTAGAATTAAGAATATTTTATTAATAATTTGATCATAAATAAGTTTAATCGAGCTAAACTCGAGCCTATGAGGTGTTATTTTGAGCTTAACTCGAGTTTAAAATCTTAAACTCGATCAAGGTCAAGCTTAAGCTCAACATTGTATCATCTTAACTTGAATCATTTGTAGTCCTATTCGAACCTGTCGAATCAAGTTTCTGCAAGCCCTCCCATTAAAGGAATTGTACTTACTGTGACCTACCATATAATTTATAAGTTAAGTCCAAATAAATAATAATATTTATATACTTTTAAACTCCTTTGCAACAGGCATTTAGTCGCAATCGATAGAAGCTTATCATGAAGCCTTGGCAACTTCCTATTTGTTCCATGGTGCCTGGATCATCGAGTTATATAATTTTATATTTGCGAATTATAATGATTTGTTAAAGAGAAAGAGTCACGGAATTGATAGGAAACTTGATATGACATATTGTATATGATTTTTAACCAGAGCCTTTCAGATTTTTTTCTTACGTGAATTTTGTGTCAAACTTTCTTCCTCTATCCGTTTATCTTCTACTGTTTAAGTATCGTATAGTTCATCACGATAAATTTGGATCGAAGCCTTTAACAAAACGAAACGGAAATCTCCATTTATTAAGAGTGGGCATAGATCGTTTTGATTTGGTTTTTTCTAAAAACAAACCAAACCAAACTATAATCTACGGTTTAGTTTTTTTCCATCCCAAACCAAACCATTAAATAACGGTTTGGTTCGGATTATAAATTTTTAAACCATTAAATAACGATTTGGTTCGGTTTGGATTACCATTTAAATCAAAATTCTCACTAAAAATCTAGTTTTTTTACATTTGTGTAGATTCTTAAATATTTATATCATTTTATAAAGTTAATATTATAAACCATAACAAAATACTTTATAAATTCATCATACTTTTAATCTATAGTTTCTCTATAAAATCAATTATCCATGAGTAAATACATTCACTAATCAATACATAGTAATTCATAATTTATGATTTTTAATATAACCATCATTATCAATTATTTACCAATAATTTAGCTAAAATAAAAAATCATCTATAAACAAAATTCATCAATAAAATAAAATGATTAGTTGACAAAATATATTAAACAATTAATACATAATGAAATTTTATAACTGAATAAATAAATTTCATACTTTACAAAGTTAAAAGCTATTAAAAAAAATATAGTTCATCATCAATAAAAAAATTACATATCATGAGTTTAAAAAAATTAATAAAAGGACAAGTTGATTTTAATTAATATTCAAAATAATAAATATCAAATGAAATCATATAAACATATAGTAAAATTATTATATTTTTCTAAACGGTTTGGTTCGGTTTTACGGATTAGTTTTGGTTTACCTTCTTAACCAAATCATAAATTTACGGATTGGTCGGATTTAAAAAATTTCAAACCAAACCATGAAAAAATCATATTTTCATTTTGGATTGGTTCGGTTACAGATTGGTTTGGTTCGGTCGGTTTTTTTCCCACCCCTACCATTTATTTTCATATGCTAAGATTATACTTTATTTGTCAAGAATTACTAAGCACTCCTAATTTTGTTTCTTTTTTATGTTATTTTAAGATTGTATATCTCACTTGAGAAATAAAAAAAAAATCATTAAGTTATAAGGTTATTAGTTACGTACTCGTAAATTGAAGTGGTATAAAGATTGTAGCAATATTTATAGTAAAAGAGGTCTAGAAGGCTCTTGCAATTTGCACGCAATAACTTAGCTTCTACCAAGTCAAGAGCATTAGATAGATTTCACATCATCTGTCATGGCTGCGGTCGTTTTCTTGCAATTTGACGTGGTGTTGATGATTATTGTGTCAACGTTTTGGCCAGACAAACCCGAGCTGTGGACACGATAGAAGTCTGTGGTCGCTCTCGGTGGCGGTGATAAAAGTTATCGACGTCCTTATATACTTCCCTTTTTCCATTTCACCGTTTGCTTTATTTGATACGTTAGGAACGTAACTTATGGGTAGGAGAGAGTTTAAAAGTAAACATTATGTAGAATTAAAAATAGAAATACTGCAATTGATATTTGATACCGTATTCTTCTCATCTGAAACTTCTCATGCAAGCATATTAACGTAACTAAAAAAATGAAAAAATTATGCATATTTTCTCGAAACTAGCCATGTAGTTTAGATATATCTTTTGAATTCTTGAAGAAAAGTCTGTTTTTAGTTTTCAACATTTTATTATATTTTTATTTAAATCCTTAATTTTTTTTTTTTTTTTTATAATTGCAAAAACTTCCCTATTAACTTTCAAGGTACTGCATATTGACTTACTGAACTTTTAAAATGAGGTTTTATATTTCCTAAATTTTTAAAAATTAGCACCGTAAGGATAATTAACTATTTTGGTATAAAAAAAAAGTAAATCTGCATATAAATGAAAGTATATGAGATGAATCCACACATAATAAAAATTTGACCGATAAATCTGCATCTTTTTTTATTTATTTTAACAAAAAATATGATGCATTTTTAACAATACTAATTTTTTTAAAGTTTAGGATGTCAACCCATACTATCATTAAAGTTTAGAATTTTTGGCTAACTCCCCTCCTATTCCATTCCTGATTAAGACTTTTTTTTTTTTAACACCATCGTTAAGTTTTCCTTTGTGTACAATACGTGGCATGTTTTGCTTCATCCATTTAATTATACTGAATTCATGTTATAATAAATAAAAATAACTTGGAAAAAGGTAAGAATAAAAGACACTAATTGACTCTTTAAGAGTATTAATTAGATAGAGAAAAATCAAACTTTAACATAAGAGGTAGGTGATATATATTGCTTTGTGGAGGATTCAAACGAATCAGATTTTCAAGATAATTATTAATTTAAATAGCGACCAGCAATTTTTTTCTCCTCTTCATATTCCAAAGCCTCCAGCTAGATTTGATGATATTGGAATTAGTTTAAAGTGAACAAAATACATTTATATATATATAAGATCTCATTCGATACCATATATACCTTCTTTGACGTACATGGACGGTGTTATTATCAACGACAATGAGTTGACGGAAGGCAAAGGAAACTTTATCCATGTAAAGCTGAGGTGTTTTTTAGCCCTTATTTTTCATATTTATTTTTTTTTCAAAAAATAACAAATAAAAATAGAGGCCATGAGTGACCACCATAGGAATCGCAAGGCGCTTTCCAGCCTTTCTCGGCCGGGTGTAATTGTTTTTAATTTCTTTTCCTTTTTATTGGATCCTTTTATAATATTATTTGTTTTTACATTTTATTATGTTTCTATGTGAATAAATCCCAAGCATGTCATCGAAAAAAAAATTATTTATCTTAAAAAGTTTCATTTCAATCCTTTGGCAGCAGTATGATATCTCTTACTTATGTTTAAATTTGATTTTTCTCCCTCCATTTGATATTCTTGAAAGTTAATTAATTCTTTTTTTCTTTTTTTTAGGTTCCTTTTATATTATATAATATTAACTTAATATAATTACATGGATGAATCAGAACTTGCCACGTGTTATATGCTAACGAAAACTTAGCAGTGTTGCAAAAAATCTTAATTTGTAAATATTGAGAACTTAATTAAAAAAAAATGTTAAAGACTTAAATAAAGTAGTGAAACATTCGGGACTGAAAATATATTTTTCCAAATTCTTAAAAAAAAAAAATGTTTTCATCATTCATAATTTTAAAAATATTGTTGATTACTTGCCTATACTAAAAAGCTTATCAAAACCTTTCACCATTTATCCTTTTAGGATGATTTGGGATTTTTAAGGACTAGTGAGTACATTTAACATGTACCCTCACTGTTAGGATATATCGTTAAAGACAATATTAGACAATTATATCGGCCAGTAAGCTAAAATAATAATCACACATTTTAAGGCCAAAACTATTTTCGTATTTCAACTCCACGACATCGTGGGAGAAATTTCATGTTCCACAGAGTCCTACCAACACAATGTTAGGACATAGTTCCACAGACTCCTACCAAGACAATGTTAAGACATAGGTTTGTTTGATTAGCTTTTTTCGATAGATACATACTTTTTTTAAAAAAATTTTTTAATAAATTATTTATTAAGAAATAGATATAGATAAAAAAAAATTAACAGTTTTTATAAAAAGATCAAATAGATTAAATATAGATACAAATCCTACATATTTATATATTTATATATATATTTATATCATTTTGATATAGATAAAGATACATATGAAAAAACAGACTATCCAAATAGATCCATATGCATGTGAAGTATTATATATTTAATCAGTGTTTTGTAATTATCTTCGATAATATTTCGTGTCAATTTAAATTAGATGCTGTTGATTTGTATAGGTTAGTTTTGAAGTTCATTTAAACCTAAACATCTTGAAAACGATTATTAACTGTTGCTTTTTAATTAAATTCTCGTGAAGGTCAAATGGTTTGTGGCTGTAGGTGAATTGCCCATTCTAGACCCTTGGGTTGACTAGGGTGCCAACATTTATGTGCCAACTGTTTCAAAAATGGAGCAATTAAACAGGACAGCAGGGACTTGGAAAAATTTAGATTAAATTAAATTAGGTTAATATCACAAATGGTACCATAAAACATGCAATTAAGTATCTAAATTTTAAAAATGATCAATTTTATATTGAATTTTAAAAATGATCAATTCAGTACCTAAAAAATATTTTCGTGCATGCTAATAGTACCTTCATCAAACTCTATAAGGTATTAAATTAATCAACTTTAAAGTTTTTTTAGATGTTAAATTGATTAATTGCAAAGTTCAACTACTAAAAAGATAAATTTTAAAATGCAGGTATCCAGTTCCATGTTTTACGAAAGCTAATGTTATTTCAATCAAAGTAATAGGGACATTAGAGAAGTATTAATTAAAGCTTCAACTCAAATGACGATATTCAACCTTCTTTAGTGAAACTTCCATGATTTTATTGTAACTTCCTGATTATTAGATGGGAAAATAATAAGTGCGAAGATTTACATCGTTGGAGGAGAAAACTTCGTTGCTGTTCATCAAAGATATGGTATCATTATTTGGAGAGAAAAAGAAAGCGAGACACAGAAAAAATCCAGATAGATAACAAACAGAGTTGGGGAGGGAAGACAGCTTGAGAGGTACAGTGAGTTTATTGTTTATGAAAGGAGAAAGTCTCTTTTAGTGTTTAAATGAGCATAGGGAGAAGTTATGATTTTGAGATTAGGAAAAATCTATAATCCTAACCGGTACATGAGTTAATCAATGCTTCGCAGTTAGAAGTATTCATGATCAAACTATTAAAATATTTATTATATTATTTGTTATAATTATTATAATGAGAAGATAATGGATTAGACAATTTTATTAATGGGATTGTAAAAGTTTTGTTAAAATATTATAGTTAATCAATATAGTTATAGTGAATTAATAGAGTTGCAACAATGAGATTGAGCTATCGTTAACCACAGGGGTCATGGGATGCATGAGCATGATTGTTATATATAAACATATATTATCTAAATTATTTCTTTCATCACTAAAAAACACTATGGTAATTATAACTTTTATTTTATGAATATTTGACAGTATTTAATCCAAGAGCGAGACAGGTAAGCCATAGTTGATTGGTTTATAAATAGACTTTAAAGTGGTGGGAAGCGCCATGTACTATGTATTACATTAATAAATTTATTTGCAGCTTTGCTTTTGCACATAATGGATTTAGGGATTTATATGTTAAATATTAGAAAAGAGGAAGATAGATGGATAGCAAGAGGGAAAATAGGTATGGAATCGGTCAATCAAATATAAGAGCGACTAGCATCCTCTCATTATAGATGTTTTCTCTAACTTCTTTCTTCTTTTTTGTTTAGTAATTACGTACTTTAAGAATGTCTTCCCTAAATTGTGATTTTATCTTTTAACAATTCAAAAGTCCTAGTTAATTGATTATTTTCTAAATAGATGCTTTTGTTACGAAATAATAAAAAATCGTAGAGTGGAGAAGATGAAAATATAAACAAGATATTTCACTTTTTTTCTTCAACAAACTACATAAAATAGCAATACTTGAATAGGCATAAAAAAATAAGCATGATAGCACTACCTTTATGCACTAGAAATTTATTCTAATAACTATCCACAAAATCCTCCAAACAAATCTACTAAAATAAACTAAAGATACATTAAATCTTCTAAATAAATTCACTAAGATACTTTTCAGATTTAAATCAATTAAAATTAAAATCAACATTCCCTCCTTAATTCCTATTTGATTGTGCAATTACTCTCATCATATTCTTCAACTTCATAAAAACTTTATATTTTAATGGCTTAGTGAGGATATAGTCACTTGATCTTCAAACCTATAATACACTGGCTCAATCTCTCCTTTCTCAGCTTCATCTCATAGGAAGTGAAACAAGAATCTAGTTCATTAAATTCCATAGCCAAATTACTTGGCATGCACTTGAGGTTGCACTTATGTATTCAGCTTCACAGGTTGAGAGTGCAACAATGAAATGTTTCTTTGATGACCACAAGAAAGCAATATTGCCATAGTTGAAACAATATCTAGAACTGCTTCTATGGTCATCAATGTCTCCACCCCAATCATTGTCTAAATAGCCTAGAAGAGCACAATTCTTAGATGAAGAATAGAATATACCATGATCACATGTACCACTTATTATCTCTTGATTCTCTTGGTGACTCGCATATGAGATTGACAAGGAAATTCCATAAACTTACTAATTAGACTAACTTCATATGTAATATCAAGTCTTATGCACGTGAAGTATCTCAAACTCCCAACTATTTATCTAAAACGAGTTGAATCAACAAGTGCTTCATCTCTTTCTTTTGATAATTTTGTTCGAACATCCATGAGAGTTTTCATGGAGTTGCAATTATACATGTGAAAGTTCTTTAAATTTTTATAGCCTACCTCTTTTGAGAAATGAATGTTTCATCTTCCTTTAAACTACTTCTGTAAAGCCTAGATTTATGCTATTTTTATACTTAAACCCTAATTGAAGTCAATCGGAAACTCTAAAGTCAATAAATCTATAACAAACCCTAGTAGATTTAGATCCAGCAGTCCCACGCTCTTACCTCTAAACAATAAAATTGAGATAATTGTGGGTTATAGTCCGTAATAATATAAGGAAGCTTAAAAATATCAGATTCATTAAAATTTAGTTCACTTCGGATCCGAACGGGATCAGATTTCGAAACGATGCCCTCGAGCATTGAACAATAAAAATATTCCAATAACATCGTTAGACTAGTAAAAATATAAGGATTTCAAAAATATTAGTTTTATAATTTTTCGGTATTTAAAAATATCAGATATAGCTTATTTACGCGTATTTCTTTACTACTAGTATTAATTTGTCTTGTCTACTATTCATAGTACTATTCTACACTATTCATTATTATTCATCTACTTCTACTTTTCTACCATTTATTCTTACACTCTACCATATCTATCTCTTACAATTTACCTTTCTTATACAACTTTATTCACATCATACCTTACACATTATTACTTTTCATTAACAAAATTACAAAATAATAAAAATCAACTCTCTCTCTTTCTCTCTTTTTGCAATTGCACCTCCCTCTCTACACAACACAATTTTTTCTTTTTCATTTTATTTAATTCACACAATTTCCCTCCACAAAACTTTATAAATACCACATCTCCCTTCGTTTTTTTCAAACACTCATTTACTACAACAAAACTCTCCCAAAATCACTACTCAAACCCTCTCTCCAAAATTTCTTCTCATCTTTCCACATTTCTACTATTCTCATACTACCACAACCTCTCTTTTTCTACTTATCACATTTCTACCTCAGGTAAACTTTTTACCAACAACTCTTTACCATGTCATGTAACTTAATATGACCATGGTATATGTTTCCTAAACTTATAAGTGTTATGGAAGCAACATTATGTTCATGTTTTGTTCTTGCTTATGTACAAATCTGATTTTATCATTATGTCATTTTATTGTTGATATTTTGTTATCATGTTGTTATTGCTCTAATCTAACTTCTATATGATATTAAATATATTTATGTATACATCTATATTTCTTAGAGCATATAAGCTCATTAACATAACCATTATTTATGCTTTGCAATTTATTCATTTATACCTTGCTTTTATAATAAGACTAATCTTTCTAGTTTTAGACTTATCCTCATCAAGTCAAAACGAATTTTCTTATTTCTTTTTTTTTTTCTTTTTGAACTTACCCATTCTAAGTCTGGAAGCCTCGAATCAAGCTAAGACTTTCAATACTTATATTTATTATTTGCGTATCTTTTATTTTCCATCTTTCTTACTAATTATTTTTCTTATAATACTTAGCTATAAATTCATGATCATGTTGGTTATTGTCTTAATAGAAATAAAAACTCTTTCTTAAGTAAAAGAAAATAAGTTCAATTCACTTCAAAAATGTAATTTTATCACTTAGGAAAAATTTCATTAAAGTTTAGAATATTATTGCAACAAAATGCTTTTCAAAGAATTTTAAATACAGATCACCATAGATTTTAGTATTGTTAATATACAAGGACTTTTCAAAATTAACTAAGAAATTCTTTATCCTCTCTTTTCAAATTGCCATTAAAACCTTAATATTAATAATACTTTACTATGATAATTTTTCTTAAAAACTTGTTTATAAGGTCATCACCAACACTATAATAAGTGTAAAGATCAAAACAAGCTTTTCAAAGCAAGTTTGAATTAACTCACCAAGTAAAATCTACTTAGGGAATAAAATTGGTAGATAACTTGGGAAGACTAACATTTTTGAATCTAAGTCATTTTTAAGTTAAGAGTTAAAGAAAAATAATTATAGCACACACTTAATAACTCAAAAATCTTTAGCTCTGTTTTCGACAACTTAAAATAAAATTTTCAAATTTCACTTTTTCAACTAAGTTAAGAGTTATTTAATGAAAAATTATTGATTAAGACAACATCAATAGAATCATATGTAATATATGTTGCATATGTATTGAAAGGATTTTTCAATATATATATATTTATATGTTTTCTATGGGATTTTTTATGATAAAAAGTTTGAAAAATCATGTTGTAAGGGTTGGGATTTTCGCAGCAGTTCTGTAGCATGTCTTTTTGGACTCAAATGACCTTTTATAATGAAAATAACCTTAGAAATAGATAGATCTTTTCAAGTAGGTAGAAAAATGGTATATAATATGCGAAATTCCTAGTTAAAATGAGCAAGTTATGGTAATTTTAAGTTGGAATTTCACTCCATATGAATTTTGACGAACTTAGTAAAGTAGAATTTGTAAGTTTAAGTAGAACTTCCATTAAATACTCAGTTTTTGTATTTCTTTTGTTTAGGCAATGGGGAGCCCAAGTTTCCTTATCTTGCAGACTACTTCAACCAGAAGCTTTCCGCTACAATGGCCAAGTGAGTTTAATTTCCTATATTTTTTTTACTTATGTTTTTGCTTGTCGATTAGCGGCACTAGAATTAGGAAAAGATAAAAACATAAAAGTGCATGTGCCTTACATATATGGTTGAAATTATGTTAAGTATATAAAGATGGGAATTGTCTAATAATCAACGTTTGATTTAGTAAAAATGATATCTACAAACTCTATGATCACTTATTTATTGCATGAAAGCGCATGTGCCTTCACGTGTTTGTTGCATATCGTATGTATTTAAATAACTTGTATGAATATTGATTGCTCGAGTAATTTATTTGTGGAAATAATTCTCACTAAGCATGTAAGCTTACCCCTTACGAATATTTGTTGCAACACCCCTACCTTTAGTTGACCCCCAAGGGATACTTTTCTCTAGTGCTACATTTTGGATTTAGGAGTTTTTGGATGAAGTCAAAAACTAGATGTAGACTTAGACTTCTAGATGTAGACTTAGATTTCTAAGTAAATCTCCAATGTAACTATTTTTAATAGACTATGATGGACTATATCTTTTGATAGGAGAATGCCCCTTGATATTTGTAAGACTCTTATATTTTATATTTAAGGTGCTTATGTTGTGATTTCCATTCTTAACTTCTATTATGAATTTCTTCTTAAACAACTTGTTTCAAAGTTAGTCCTCTATGATTGTGAAGGTACGCCTTACACACGATATCAAAGCTTTTGGGATGACTAAGGTTGTCATACTTAAAGCTTTAATATTAAGTGTGGCGGATCTTCGCGTTTAGGTACCCTTTGGAGTGTCACAACTTCCATGCCAAGAAAGTATGATATTAGATCAAGATCTATCATTTCAAACTTGTGCTTCATAGACTTTGTAAAGTCTTCAATCATGTTGCTATTATTTCCTGCAAAGATTAAGTAAAAAACATATAGGCATAGTAATAATATATTACTGTAATCATTAACCTTTACATACATAGCATATTCAGAGGAGCACCTTTGAAATCTAATGTTATAAAAGAAGGAACAAATATATCCATTCCATGCTCAAGGTGCTTGTTTCAATCCATACAATGTTTTCTTCAATTTATACACTTTATCTTCACTATTCTTTTTAACAAAACCTAGTGAAATACCTTTTCTTTAAGTGGACCACTAAAAATTGTTGATTTGACATTCATTTAATGGATCTTCTAATGATTTTATGCAACTAAAAAAATTATAAGTCTTATAGTTTCAATTCGAGCAATAAGAGAGCATACCTCTTGGTTAGGTAAGTTACTGTTTAAAGCCCTTTGCCACCAATCTTACTTTATCTCTCTCCACTTCGCCATTTGACTCCATCTTTGTCTTAAAGACCCTCTCGACATCAATAGCCTCGTGACCTTATGGAAGACTGGTGAGTTCCCATTTGCCATTCCTTTCGATTGCCTTTAATTCTTGAAGCATTCTCCTACTTGGTTTGTTGAATTAGTTCCTCAAATCTCATAGATTCATAATCTACAAACATGGAAAAATGCACCAAATCTCCATTATCATTAATAGTATTGTCTGGAATTACCTCATAATCTCGCAAGACGGCAAGTTATTGATGTCGCTAACTTGGCCTTTGAACTTGTGGCATAGAAACTTCTTAAACATCATCTACTGGAGATTCTTCATTTATAATGGGAACTTGAGTGGCTTCTTCTTCTAAAATATGGATAAAATGCATTTGAAAGTTGTTATTTTTGTCTATATTCCATCTCAAGCTTCATCTTCGGCAAAATTTATGTCTCTACTCATAATCACTTTCTTTGTTATAGGATTAAACAAGTTGTACCCACCATGTGTATAGCCTAAAAAACTATCTTCTCTTCTCTATCATCAAGCTTTATTCTTGTTTGTATAGGCACATGAGCATAAGCAATGGAACCGAACACCTTCAAATTCTTTATACTAGACTTATAGCCATGCCATGCTTTCGGGGATGATATTTTTTAAGATATGTTGTTGGAGATCTATTCAACAAATACACAGAACATGAGACAGCTTCAACATAGAACGAATTAAGAATACCTCTGGCCTTTAACATGCTCCTCGCCATATCCATTATAGCTTTATTTTTCATCAACAACTCGATTATGTTATGGAGTGTAAGCAAATGTTACTTCATGCTTGATTCCATGTTCATCACAATACCTTTGCATTCATTAGAGGTACACTTACCAGCCTCCATTGGTTTATAAGATCTTAAAAGGATATCCACTTTGCCTTTCAACATAGATCTTGAATTTCTTAAAGCAACCAAGAACATCATATTTCCTTTGTAAAAAATAAAACCAAGTTTTCCTTACAAAATCATCAATAAAAGCAAGAAAATACCTATTATTGTCGTTTGACTTAATGCTCATTAGGCTATATACATTGGAGTGAACAAGTTTCAAGTGGTTACATTGCATGCTGATATTTTCCTATTACAAAAGGAAATCTAATTTGTTTTGCAAGAGTGCAAGCCTCATGGAATTGTTTTGGATGTCAAATACTTGGCAATCCCTTCACCGTATTTTCTTGAGCAAGTTACTTCAAGCTATGAAAATTTATATGACTAAAGTAGAGGTACCACAACCAAGACTCATCTTTATAACAACATTATCACTAGCAATGTCAACTTGGAATGTATGGTTCCTTGTCAACGGTACCTTAAGAATCAATGTACCTTATTTTATAAAAAATGCATAGTTGGTTGTCACATGAATTGAAATCATACCCCTTTTCTATCGGTTGGCCCATGCTCAATAGATTTTATGTCATATCCGGCACATAAAACACATCTGTGATGTACTTGTGATCTATATTACTCAACTCGATAAGAATTTTTCCTTTCTCCATAAATATTATGGTGTGCTATCATTTGTAAATCTGACTTTGGATTGAATTGACTCATTTAGATTAAAAAAAAAAAAAAAAGAGCTCCTTCTTTCAACACATGTGATTGGTGCACTCAATATCAAGAAACCATGCGTTGTAGTTTAGTGTTTCATTAGCGCTTGTCAGCATCAAGAGAGCCTAGCTTCCATCATTATCACCAGTTCATCTTCTTATGCACAATAAGCCATTTTTCTACTCTTTATTTCTATACCCACTAGCATAATGCCCATATTTGTGACAAGAGTAGCATTCGACATCATTTTGCCATACCTACCTTTATTACATCCATGATCTTGGCCACTATAATTTGAATTTTGTTGGCTGCTTGAACTTGATGTCTGGTGCTCATAGTTTCGATTACCTCTTCCTCCATGATTGTTATAGTGACCACGTCGACTTCCAATATTATAGTGATGACTACAACTTCCTCTTCCACAAGGACCACTAGTTCTTTGATTCGTTGCACATGCCATTCCTTGCTCATCTTGGATAGAAATTTGGCTTTCAAATACTTGCTCTATAGTCTTTTCAATGTGCTTCTCGTTCATTCATTGTTCATGAGCTTGCAATGTTCCAAACAACTCCTCAATAGTCATCTCAAACAAATCATGAGCTTCTTATATCACCACCATAATATGTTTAAATTGTGTTGTAAGCGATTGCAAGATCTTCTCCACCTTATTCTTATTAGTATACTCTTCTCCATAAATTTTCATTTGATATGTCAATGTAAGATTTCAACTTATATAATCAATAATCGTTTTAGATGATTCCATTTGTGATCATTCAAATTGACATCTTAAAGTTTGGAGTCTACCTTTTAACTTATGCACTCTCTTGAATGAAATCATGAAGGTATCATAGGCTTGTTTTGAAAAATTGTGTTAGCAACCATCTCAAACACTTCATCACTCATTCTTGGTTAATAAAATACAATGCCTTCTTACCTTTCTTCATGGCATCACAGTGAGCATTATTATGTGCATTAGTTGCATTCTTTGTTTAACTTAGAACTCCATTCTCCAAGATAATTAGCAATTTGTGGTAGTTGAAAACTACTCTCATTTGAATGCTCCATTGATTTTAATTTTTTCCATCCAATATGGGAACTAAAAGTGGGATTGGTTCATTCATTACTTCAGTTTTGATAGCACTGCTACAAAATAACAAAAAAAACGTAGAGTGGAGAAGATGAAAATATGAACAAGCTATTTCACTTTTCTTCTTCAACAAATTACATAAAATAGCACTACTTAAAGAGACATAAAAGACAATCATAATATCTTTATGTTTACTCACTAGAGATTTATTCTAATAACTATTCACAAATCCTCCAAACATATATAGAAAAATAAACTAAAGATCCATTAAATCTTTCAAATAAAACCAAGATACTTTTCCAGATTTAAATAAATCAGAATTAAAATCAAGAGCTTCTAGATTATTTTATGATCACTTATTTTCATAGCTTTCATTTAACAGTTTAGTAAATCTATTAGTGTGCATCTAAGGTAAAACTCATAGAGTTCAATCACATAAAAGACTCTTTGTAACTCTATATGAAATCCAACAACAGAATTCGGCCCAATTTTCACGATATGATCATTTTACACAAGCAAAAACTTTGTATAAAACTCCTTGAAATTCTTTTGTATTTATAATAAATTGTTACTTCTCATTTGCTCATCGTTTTTTTACTGTAGATTGGAAATTTCTATGTATAATACTTTTGTTCATCTTCCTTCTTAACTATTTTATTTCTTCATATTCAATTTTAGTTTTTTTTTTCTCATATTTTAAAACCTTACATGTTTAGATGATATAGGTGGTATTTGATTGCACAATTTTTCACGATATTGGACTGTACAAAACTCATCGTACCATGTTTGGTTTACAAATTGTATTTGGGATTGGAAAAAAAAAAAAAAAACTCTTTTCATGGGATTGGATAATACTTCAATTTTTTGTCACTTTTGTAACGTTACATAGTACAAAAATATTGGAACTAGACAAAAATAAAATTTTTTAATAAGAATTTTATGTAGTGCTATCTAGTATCGTACATACCAAGCATGGTAAAAGAGAATTGTACCATGCAATACTTCCTATACTATGCTGTTCAGCCATCCTTGTCATATTATGTTCTTATAACCAAACACTACCATAATCTAAGTTGTAGCAATGCTTGTTCAAATGCACTCTACATCTAATCAAATAGGAATGCTTTATTAACTGTTAATTTTCATCAATATTATGTAGCTATTGAAAATATACAAATGTGAAGTCTAAATATAAGCAATAATTTTTCATTTGATTTCCTTACTATATTCCAAACAATTTTCGACAAAATAAATCCATTTCAGTTTTTATAATAGAAAATGGTGATGTCATTTTTATGTAGCTATATTATCATCTTTGATATGTAATAATTATGTATTAGTAAAGGTTATTGCTAACTAGAGGTCATATACCAATTTTCATCATTCATATTATTTATAATGATTAATATGCAAATACATAATTTAATATTTATAACTAGTATAGTAATAAGATACATTTGTTTAGAAACATGGGAGGCTTAACTAGCTAGTTAAATGTTGAGGAGGAGGATGGGATTGCTTTATTATGGCATATTATTTAATTAAATAAATATATATTATTTTGTAAAAACAATTATTTGGAGCCAATCAAAAGTTAACACGTGTGAAATATTTTTTGTTACATGAATTATCTATAATCAACAAATGCATATGAAAAAGTAATTTGTTAGTTAGTCTAGTTATATATTTGTTAGTTACGTCAATAATTTTTTTTATTTTTTTCTTATCACCTCTTTTTACTTTAAATATTATAGCTTATGTAGTTAAGGAAAGAGGATCCACAATTTTACTAATTAACTTTTTAGGAGTTTCTATGTCCCATCACCTCACGTTAAATAAATATAATAATTGGAATATTAACTATTTTAGTGGTTTAATCATAGTTGGATATAGTGTAAGGTGTTGGATAGTTGATGGGACCAGTCCCATCAAAATTAATGATGGGACTGTAGAATTTGCCCCAACTTTTCTTTCTCTCTTACTTTCTCCAAAGTCTTCTCTCTCTCTTATTTCATCATCATTTCCTTTTCAAACCTAATGTGTGAATTTAGCAATGAAAATCAACAAATTTAAATTTTTTCAAAGATATATTAGAGCGGCTTTATTAATAAAATCTATTTATGTCCTTTCTTTGGCGATATCTAGTGTTAAATAACTAGTTTATCATTTTTTTTCCTAATTCGTAAAACAACATGAATATCCTTGAAGATCCATTTCTTCTTACAAATTCAAATCATTCATAAATGAATTTGTTGAATCTTATTTTTGGTGAAAACAACAATATCTTGCATGAAGAACCATGACAGCAATGGCTTTAAGAGCTAAAAGAAAATTAAGGCTAATAGGTGGTGGAATTGATAAACCAAAAGTTTTTAACCATCCAATGGTTAAGATGTGATTTAATGATTGGATAGATTATACTAAGGGAGTTTCTACAATCTCGCCTTAATCTAACCATTAAAATAAATATAGTAAATGAAATATTAACTATTTTAGTGATTCGATCACCATTAGGTATGATGTGAGCTGTTAGATGATGATGCAACCGGTCCCATCAAAATTAATGGTGGGACCATAGAATCTTTCTTATACTAAAAGTTCTCAACGTTTGGGATTAGATGCATTTAAAGTCCCAACATTTTGAAAAGTGTCTTTTGAGTTTTAGTTAAATATTTCTCTTATTAATACATATCAATGGAGATTTTAGACGAATGATTTTTTGAGTTTTAATCAAATATTTCTCTATTAATGCAGTTCAATGGAGACATCAATCAACCCACTTTTCCAAGTGTTAGAACCTCTTTTGAATCATTCAAAAATGTTTAGACCTCAATTGACCCACTTTTATAAATATTAGGACTTCTTTTGAACCATTTGAAACATCAGGACCTCAAATGAACTTATTCTCAAATATTAGGACCTTCCAGTGTAATTTACCATTTTATGATTTGTTGTTGGATATTGAACCTAGTGAAATCGGAAATTGCTAAAGATTTATTATATTATCAATTAGTTTAGGTATTGTGGGATAAATCATTGGAAAGTTGTAGTCATTCTAATGCTTCATTGATTTGTTAAATTCAAAGTGAAATTATTCCATTGAAAGAGAACAGTATGATTGCAAGTTCTTATTTCATGAAAATTAAGAAACTCTAAGTTTAGTTGAAAAGTTTGAATGCTTATCTTACTTGTGACTGTGGTTGCATGTGTAATTGCACATGTAATTTGATGGCAAAATTAGTTGAAAATAAATCACAAAAAGAATCGATGCAATTTTTGATGAGTTTGAATGAGATCTTCTAGATAGTTAGGAACCAAATACGAGCTATAGATCTTTTTCCTACATAAGCAAAGCACCTTATATGGTTCTTCTACTTTAGTTGAAAGTTTAATCATGTTTAGTAATAAATTTAGAGGACAAAATGTCAAAAAAGATGTTAAAAGACCAATAGAGACCATAAAATTGTTTTGTGAACATTCTAAAAATGGTGGTCACATCAAAGATTGTTGCTTAGAGCTTATAGGTTGCTTAAGTTGGTGCAAAAGGTTGTAAAGGTGTTAAAAGAGGAGACAAAAAGAACATATAATGCTCCAATTCTCAAGACACTACAACATGTTATGTGCCTAGAACAAGCATAAGTATGGTAAGGTTAGAATCCATTAAATACTACGCCTCATACATCACCAATACACAATATGATCATAATATCATAAGCAATATTTATTGTCATAACCTAAATAGGGTAACACTTCTACATTTTCGTCATGTATAACCTTTAAGTGTTGTATGCAAAGGATACCATTAACCAATTAAGTTTCTAACCAATTTTAGTTTTTATGTGTTGTAGACGATTTCCAAAAGCTACTCAAATGAGTAGACTACGCAATATAATCTAATCATAGCAAAAGTATATCTAAGGGGCTAAACATGAACGAGTAAAAATATACAACCTGAACATCTAAATAATACTCATGTAACAGTAAAACTAATACAATGAAAATATGTAAAAAGTATCTTGTCATGAAATCTCTCAATTACAATAACCAAAAAAGTCTAGTGAGTCTAATCATCCGGCTCATCTATCCACCCATCTAGATTCAACCCATAGCCTAGATAATCATAAAAGTCCTTACTAGAATCATCACTTGAAAAAAAAAAGGATAAAAAATGAGTCAAAGCCCAATACAATAGAAACACAAGCTCACACTATATAATCAAATGCACTTAGTCTAAATGAAAATGTGACAACCAATAAAGTAAATCTTTAATTTAGGTATAGCAACCACCAGTGGAGTGCATAGACTCCGGCAACACGACACCTGACGTAGTATCCTAAGTAGCAGTAACTACTTAAGGGGTTGATAAAAGCTAGCTAGAACATTTATCTCTTAGGATGCATCTATGTAGTAGCATTATCAATGGTTTGCAGACGTTACTCATCTTTATCCATATTGATCCATTATACTAAGTAGTTTAGTAGATCCAATTGTGCTAAACTACTATAGTGAAATTTCTTACCAAATTAGATAAACGTTACTTCGATACTGTTTGCCTTACTAGCTACCCACTAAGCTATTCTCAGTGGCCTAAGCACTTAATACCATGTTGGCATTTTGTATAACAAGGCTGTCACTCCCGAGCCCATATACAAATGTCCACACACACTTAAGCAATTAATTAAATTGTCTTTAAATATTAGTCCGTTTTAAGATGTGTATCTTAGCAAGCAGTAAGCGTGTCACTACGTACCAAAGAATATGTCGAATCTTAGTGAATGCTCAAGTGATAGGAAAGAATGAGAATAGGTATATATTCAAGGAAAGATCATCTCATATAATAATTTATTATAAGATTTAATTATCAAATCATATTGAATTACTCAATTAAGACAAGGTCATATATGTTATAGGACCTTAAATAAAACTTATATTTAAATCTTTCAATGTAATGGGCTTAAAAGATTTGATTAAGCCTATAAGAGTAGGTAAGTGAACCTAAGATAACCACTTGGGCTTAAGTTATTAACGATGCGTCCAATAAGGAAGCTCAAATCTACCTCAATGACAAATTATATTCTTAATGGGCTTAAATTCAATTTCTTAAGCCCATAACCTTAAATATGATAATTAATTATAAGATAATTGGGTCATCCTTAAAGTTTGTTAAAGATCAATATATCCAAATTAGAAATTCAAAATATAATTTTAATGGGCTTAATCGCAATTGGTGAGCTTTATTTTGAAAAGTCCATTATGGCAATAGAAGTAAATTTTGATATTGGACCTATTGTTTTAGATATTACCCCAAAAAAAATAAAATTAACTCTTTTTTAACTTATTGGGCTTTTTGTGACTTCCTAATAGGTTTAACCAACCTAACCATATAATTAAGGTTTTGGGCTCAAGAAATTGTATTTGGGCCTAATACTTATCCAACACCTATAAATTAATAAATGGACCTAAATAATTGGATTTAGGCTCAATTAGAACTAGGTAAAGGGCATTGGGCCCATATTTTGGAATTTAAGCCTATTAAAAGTAAAGTTAAGGTATTGGATTGAATGTAAGCTAGTAAGCCCTAAATGGAATAGTACAAGCCCATGAAATTTAGAATTGGATCCATCAAGCTAGAGTTGGGTTTATGGACTTAGTAATATCAAATTAGGCTTAAATTACAAATTTTCTCAAAAATTATATTTAATTAATATTGTATTTAATTTTAATTATTTTAGTATTTATTTTATTTAAATTATAAATTCAATACGTAATGTTTTATTTTGAATTATATGTATGTTCAATTTGATGAATTAGGAATCAATTTACATGTTTCTCATAGTAGTTCAACTTAAATTTATACGTGTCTAGCTAGCTCAACTTAATTTTATACACGTAAGGTTCGTTTTGTGTATTATCGGACCAATTTACCATTTCATTTTGTGAACTGAAGCTAGATATGGATTGAATAAACTAAAATAGACTAGTTCAGAACAAATATAATTTAATTAGTTAAATAAATTTCTGTTTGTAAATAATTTATCTTGGAACATGTTATGGATGCTACGATCAGAATAAAGCAGTAGACAATTCAATAACAACACCATAGAAATAGGTAAATATAGTTAGATAGGAAATTCTATTAATATATCATACAAGAATTAGAATTGAAATTAGTTGTAGATAGTTTATCTAAACCGTGTAAACTAAAATCAATAGAGTCAAATTTACTCACAAGTTACTCAAGTTTAACTTGACTGTAATCAAGTCGAGCTCAAGTTTAAGCTGCTTAAGTAGTTATTGAGTTTAAGTTCGAGCCTGAATATACATGTAAAATAAAAATATTAAATTGTAATGAAGGGCAAGGATGTCATATGCTACTATATAAGAGGGCAAATAAGTCTTTCCTAATAAAATAAGTGCAGTTATCCCTCACCTAAAAGAAAATGCATAGCTCTCTCTGAATAGTTTCACAAGAAGCCAAGCTCAAATCTCTCTCTCTAAAATCTCCTTTGAGGGACCATAAAGAGACTGCGAAATCAAAGTAAATCGTTTTCCTTTTTGCTCTTCAGAATTTATTGGCAGTTTCTTTCTTTCTTTTTTTTTTTTTTTTTTGGTTTTTGGTATAGTTTTGGGGGGGGGTGGGGGGGGGGGGGGGGGGGGTGGTGTGGTGGGTGGGGATCACAAGAAAACCCTAACTTTTTATCTTGGTGACAGTTGCTATTTGTGAAAGAAAAAGGGAACATCGTTTGTTTTTATGTAATGTGGTTATAATGATGTTTTTGCGTTGATAAGTATGTTTTTGGGTTTAGTTTAGGTTAAAATCAAGAAAAAGATTTTCTTTTGAAGTTTTTAACGTTTTGGATAGAAAAAAGGTGCACATAAGGGTCTCAGCAGTGAGACGGGCCATGATCTCCTCGGTAGTGGCAAGTAGTAACTAGTCACGGTTGTGATAGAGGCCGTGATAGCTATCACCACCCCCATTACAGTTATGACAAAAGCTGTGATGACTGTCACGCCCTCTATGACAAGGTGATTTTGACATGTTTGCTTCTTCAGAGCCTATCACGCCCTCCATAATGGGAATAATCAATAGGAGGTTGTGTAATCTTCTTTTAACCCTTCTTTTTTTACCTTAACAAAAAAAATCCTTAGTTTAATACTTAATACTTCTAAATCCAAGTACTAAGGCATATCTAGGCCAAGGGTAGTTATAGTTCTTAATAACTTAAGAGATTAGATAACCATAGAGGTAATGTTTTTCTTTTGAAAACAAGTTTTGAGTTTGCTTTGCTTTATGTGATCAAGTGATCTTGATTTTGTCGAATTAGCTTATTCAAGTGACATATTAGATACATCCTTACCTTAGTTGTTGCTTGTGAATGTAGGCTTAGAAACTAAAAAATGGACTTAACACTATCTAACTTTAAATTGGTTGTTGCTTATGCTTGGCTGGGTCTAGTGGATCAGGAGTGCTGATGTTTCTAGGACGACAACTTGATGAATGGCATTATCCAAAGTGGAGTTGCACATAAAGATGATTTCGATGGTTTAGAATTGATACAAATACAATACCTAGGGTGTGGGGGGATTACCCGACACCAATTTATATAAGTATTTATGTATACATGTATATATGTTTTATGGAGTCATGAGTTACTTTGGGTTTAGGGTAAGTTGCAAATGATTCTAAACTATGTTGGTTGTTTGCTAACTAAATATAACAATTTGTGGTTATTACATGTATTACTATGTTATATGTGAATATGTAAGATGTTTGTTCATGCACATGATTGTGGTTTGACGTACTGGACATTTACGCTCATTCCTTTTATTTTTCAGGAATAGGTGATGATCTAGTGGTTTTTTATTTGTCTGGTTATGATGTATTCGTGGATTATGGGGATGATGATAGTGGAGCCGATTTTCTAGCTGACTATTAGATGTTTTGAAACAGAGATAGCTAGAGTCGAAGAATTTATGAAGTTTTAAATAGTTATCATAATGATTCTTGAAGTTATGAGACCCATTTTCATATGATGTTTTAAGTTTGATGTAAGTTGGTATTTGATATGCCAACTGAGTTAATTAGAAGTTTTCATTAATGACATTAATGTTTTAGAAGTTCTCCTTTAATGTGAGACATTGGAGTAATAGTGTTATAAATTGTGGTTTAGTAGAATCTCAGCCTTAGCATATCCACCTCTAATGAGGACACATGGCAGGCTATTAATGCACTTAGTTTACGGCATTACAATACTCGATTCAATAAACTCATGAGTTTATTCGAGCATTTTATATATTTATTAAAAAATATATTTTTTATTATAAAATCTGTTTTTATATTTTGATTTTTTTCCCATATCCAATGGTCTCATTTTAATATATTTCTAAACCAAGTCAAATAAAATCGTATCTTGTTCTCAATCCCAAACCTACGTGCAGCCGCTAGTTTTATTAAGAAAGTTTGTAAGGTATTTCATGTTTTTAATGCTACTACAAATATTATTTCTGGTGGTAATTATCAAAATCTAACTTATTCTTGCTTAAAGTGTATCGACTAAAGTTAGTTTTAGATAAAACGTCACTTGATGATGACATGGTCATTCAGGTGATGACTAAGAAAATGAAAAGTAAATTTGATAAGTACTGGAGAGAGCGCAATTTAGAATGGTGGAAGGAAAACCATATGAAGTATCGTGTTTTATCTCATATGGCACATGATGTTTTGGTTATTCCCTAACATTAGTAGCTTTAGAAGCCACATTAAGAGCTGATAGTAGAGTTATTGATACTTACCGTGCCCATTTTCTCCAGAAACGATTCAAGTGTAACTTTAAGTTGCTGATTAGTGCCGTAATCTGCATAGAGTTAAGAAAAAGTATAAGGTAATTGGGATATTTTATATATTTTTAGTAATAAATGCGTTTGTTAATGCAATCATATTTTTCCTTTTTTTTTTTCTTTTCTAAACTCATTTAATATATTGGTTTTCCATTATTGTCTTTGCAAAATGATAAAAAAAACCAATAAATATTTTCCTTCCCATCGCTTGAGTTTCTAAAGAATTTACAATGAATATCTTATAATACTATAGTCTTTAATCTGTTATAAATTGAAATGGCATTGGTGAAAATTATTAATTGTTTGGTTTGGAACATGAATAAATTTGTTGTTTTTTTTCAAGTAGCACAAGAAGCAAGAAGCTTTATATTAGTTGAAGAGGTTTTGTAAAGAAGGATTGTAATGAATAATACATTACATGTATTGGTAGTATTGTTTGAAAACTATATTTTCATGGAGGATCTTGTTGAATGAAGTGTGAAGTCTTCCTTGAGTGAGATAAATTGTGAACCGTGGAGACTAGGGGGCAAGCTGAACACTACGTTAAATCTGGTGTAATCTTTTCCTGCTCTTATCTCTTTATTATTATTGTTGTAATTGTGCGCAAAAGAATAAAAGAGAAAATAGTTGGTTAAGTGAGCTTAAAATTGGTTTAAAACCTGCCTTGTAGCTTCCACTTCCGTAATACATTTGTGTAAAATCAAGCCTAGTGATGCATTTTTTTTTCAATCATTGGTATCAGAGCAGGTCTCTAAGGTTAATGCTTAACCGCATTATAGAGAAAAGATTCTATGGCTTTTCAAAACACTAGGCTTGTGTGTTTTTGTGTGCTAAAAAATGAGTTATTTATTAAATGTAATTTAAGTTTTTTAGTTGAGTACCATATCTTCACAAATGAGCTTTTACTCGAAATGCTTAACTGAGAGAGTTAAGTTGCATTTAATAAGTTGTTTATTATGTGTAGCTTAGGAACCTTTAATTAAACATTACATCTTTTACAAGTGAGCTTTTACCCAAATGCTTAATTGAGAGGAGTGCTAAGCTAAGGGGAAGCAATGTCGTGCAATAATTGTTCTCATCAAAAAGAGGGGGCAATTGATGAACCAAGTTTGGATACAATCTTGTTTTAATAAAAAAAATACATTCCATAAATGCTTCACAACTTAGTTAAACTAAATTTAATAAACAAAACTTGTTTTTGATATGTTTAAGCTTTGATGTACATATGTGTGTTTGTATTTGTATGTGTATTTTTCTCTACAGATTGTGTAGGAACAAACTAAGTGCCACAGCCTTGGTTTCGACCTTGATCGGGGGGCAAATCGAGGGCTCGACAAGTTTGATCTAAGGCGTGACAAGTGGAACAGAATGATAAAGCATAGCGTTGATCACAAACTTTGTCGAGGGCTCAATTAGTCCAATTGAAGTGCAAATCCAAGGCGTAATGAGTAGAACAAAACAAGATGCACAGACTTTGTTGCGGGTCATGTCAAGGGCTCGACAAGTTTAAACTCCAGAGCTTGACAAGTTTGAATCTAAGGCTCGGTGAGCACAAACTTAGTCGTGGCATAAATTGGGGCATGATGAGTTTAAGGCGTAGCAAGTTTAGAGCACAACAATTTAAAAAATAGCTTTTGCAAACGTTCAAATTCGACCGTTAGAGGCTCTTTGTAGGCGACCGGCTATGTTTTTAAGGTTGCTATATATAGAATATCTCCGGATTTTTTTAAGAGATAAAACGGAGAGAAAAAAAGAGTAGAGCATAACTTGAATAGATAATGTAAAAATACTCTCTATTTGTGTTTATTTTTGTTAAGTGAATAGTATCATTCGTGAGATTAATGAGAGTAGATAAAAAAGAGAGTATAGCTCAATAGAATGAGATTATGTAAAAGTACTCTCTCATTTTATGTTTGCATTAGTTGAGTGAATAGTACTAATCTCCCCCTTTTTGATGAGGACAATTATGTACAATTGGCCATTTGCCAATGCAGTATAGTCCCCCTCAAATACATATCTTGGTTTCAAAAAAGCTTTCTCAAATTTGATGCAAAAACTTGATGCTTAATTTTAGGAGAATGTAAACTACACTTAATTCATCATTTAGCTCCCTCTTTGAACTATTGAATACACTTCATGCATGTTAATTGTGCATTCTATACCTCTCCCCTTTTGTACTTATAAAAAAAATGACAGACATGTAATATTGCAAATAAGAAGATATACACAAATAACATACAAGTTATAAAAGGTTTTACACATTAAAAAGCATCCTCATATCATAAATTTGTGCAAATTGTTGTTAGAAAATTACATAATATGTTTTTCAAGTGTGCACAAATAAGTCTAAGATAGTATTCAAATATTTTCAAATAAGTTTAGAAAGCAACATTAAACATGTCTAAACATTGTTTATGCATCAAAAGCATGAAAAACTATTTTCATATATTTGAAGCCCAATTTTAGCACAAATTTAGTTCTAAACGTGCAAAAAATCAATATATCATCAAAGAATTCATATTTAAGCATATCTAATACTTCATGCAAGTTTAAAAAGGTATATAAAGTATGTTGGAACTAAACAAAATCACATAAGTTCATATATTGCAAATTTGTAAATATTTTAATTATCAAAAGCATGAATTTTCCTTAAGAGTGTGCACAAAATTGTCCAACAACATTTTTATTCAAATTTGACCCTTTGTACAAGTTTGTTTAGATCTATTAAACATGAAAAAACATGATTTAAGCATAAAATAGACATGAAAATTCAATTTTATACGTTTCAAAGCCCATTTTAGCTAAATTTTAGCTCAAAACATGCACAAAAGCATCTCCACACCAAAAATTTGCTTATGCAAACGCATCAACATATTATATACACAAACATCAAGGGCACAAACTATCAAACTCAAGCAAGTTAAGAATATACTATATTTTTTCCCTTGGAGCCACTTGGGATACCTACAAGAACATAATAATCTTTTTAGTACCTATTTAAGTTTAGGTCCTTTTTGGTAAAGTGGAACAAGAATTTCTCTCTTAGGAGTCCAAACTAACTTGCTTTTATGATTAAAATGCATGATTTTTTTTTATTGCACAATTATATGCAACATGACCATATTTGCTACAGTAATTGCATGTCCCATATGTGGATTTTACAAAACGAGTTTTGTGAGACTTGCAGCTACTTTCTCTATTATAGCTAATTCTGTATTTATTTGAATCACACTTTTGATTTCCAAGAAGTGTGTTCAAATTCTTTTTCCCATTGGTGGACTTGGCAATGAATCATCTAAGTTAGCTTTTAATAATTTATTTTCATTTTTCAAATCCTCTAGCTCTTTTTGAATTTTATTACTACTACTGACACATTCAACTCTATCATTATCGATAGTTTTAATTTTAAGATCAAGCAAGTCATTTTCAATTGTTTATTTTTCATTGATCTTGCTTAACTCATCATTTTTACCTTTTAACTTCTCATACTTATTATTTTCAAATTTCAAACTATTTATTTCTTCATATAGTTTTTTATTTTCTAATTTAATCTTCTTATGCTTGATTTGAAAATTTTCTAGTTCTTCTACTACTTCCATCATTAAAGATTTGAGTATGTTGTTCTTTTCATCTACTTTAACTAACTTACTGCGTACTTTATCATACATAGCATAGAACCCATCATAAGAAGATGTAGAGGGGGAGTTTACCTCGTCGTCCAATGTCATAAAGCACACATTCTCATCCGAGTCGCTTAAGTCATCATCACTCTAAGTAGTGATGAGTGCTTCTTTTCTAGATCCTTTGCATGCCTTTTTGCGTAGTGAATAGTATTGTTTTATGGATCCTAGCTTATAATATTTACAGCACGTTATCACATCCTTCTTTTTGTATCTTGTTCAGCTACTGTCATCATCCACTCTATTTGTCTTGTTGCTGGGTTTCATGAACTTCTTAAGCTTTTTGCCAGTCAAGACAAGTTCCTCATTCTCATCATCGTCATTATCGTTGGAATCTTGACTTGTGGCTTTTAAGGTAATTGCCTTCTTATTTGAATCATCTCCTTGCTTTATAATAAGTTCATGTGTTTTGAGTGCTCCAAGAAGTTCTTCTTTGCTCATAGCACTTAAATCTTTTGTTTCTTCTATGACAGTTCCTTTTGCTTCATAATCCTTGGGTAGTAACCTAAGAAGTTTAGAACTTATTTCTAAGTTAGTCAAATTCTTTCCAAGTACACTTAAGGGGTTTATGATAATTAATCTATTATGCATATCATCTATAGATTCATTTGAAAGCATTTTAAAGTTTTCAAACTGACTACACAAACGTCTGATTTTCGTATCTTTAACTTTAAAAGTTCCTTCACAAGTCCTTTCTACTTCATCCCATATTTCTCGAGCAAATTTACATCTATAAATTCTATTGAAATCAATTTCATTCAGTCCACAATGCAACATGGTCATAGCAATTTCATTCAAATCTAATCTTTTCTAATCATCTTCGCTGTAATCTCTTTCTTCTTTTCTTTCTATAGTTAAAGGTCCATTTTCTATAACATTTCATAATAATCTATTTGAGCTTTCAGAAAAATTTTCATTATACACTTATAATATAAGTAATTACCCCCACTTAAAAGCTGTGGTCTACTTATAGCTTGCCTCTCTAGAAACTCTACACATTAGAAAAAATAAAGACGAGCTTTGATGCCAAAATAAAAACTTACAAACACACTAGAAATATTCAAGAGGATGGAGGGGGGAAGGAGAGGGTGAATTGAATATTTGCCCTAAAAAACTCAAATAATGTTCTAATGCAACAATCAAAATTAACTTTAATAGCAGTAGATAATATAACTGTTGAATAAAAAAATGAAATAAAAAAGGATAGGGGTAGAAAATTTAAGTCTAGATTTAATATAGAGTCCGGCTCACTTCTACTCTCCACGATCGACCAAGTCTCCAATTGAGGACTTCAAATCACTGTATTTATTGTTAAAAACACATGCTCAAGTGAGCAATACAACGCTTTACAACACATAGAAAATAAAATATTTTCTTTCTCTCTCTAGATGCTCTGTGATAGATAACCAATACAAGAATAGAGCACAAACATATTTTTCTCTCTCTTTCCAGATATTCACAAGTTAATGAATAAGAGAACAAGAAAATTAATGCTTTGTTTATTTACAAATAGAGATACTTTTCACTTCCACACTTCTCTTCGCTTTTGAATCTTCCAAGGATAAAGTATTTATAGCCTTAAAAAATTTAAATGTCCATTAAAGATAATGTCTTTAAGTGGCCAAGTAATAAATGCCTTTCAACGGGTTTTTTTGTCACATTGGCTCATGGTTTTAAACTATCGCACCCTAAACCTTGTTGCAACATAAAGTGTCGTGCCCTCATTTTAGCCCTCAACTAAGTCTTTCCTCACGTGGACTCCATTGCGTCTTGAGTTCAAACTTTTCGTTCTTCAAACTTATTGCACCCTACATTTATTACGTCTTAGTTTTGACTTACGACCAGAGATGTGTATATTTGACCTTGTCGAGTGTTGGTTTGAGCTTGTCGTGCCCTAGCCTTTTAATACATTGACCCTTGACATGACCTTCGACAAAGACTATGCATTTTTTTGAATTTGTCGAGCTTTAAACTTTTAGTTTGTCGCACCTTAAGAAGTAGACTCATTAAGCTCTTGATGTGACCCTCGACAAATGACTCTGCATTTTGGACTTGTCAAGCTTTGGTTTTAAGTTTGTCACGCCTTAGTAAATGAAGTAGTATAGCTCTCTACTTGCTCTTTGACTGAGACTATTCATCACAAATCTGTTCCTGCTAAACCTATACATTCTCCACAAAAACACGCAACATACACATATATATTCTAACATATTATTCATCATATTTTTTGAACTAATTAAGTACAATTTTTCATAATCGAATAATTAATTGTGCATTATATTGTCTCATCAAAATTCATATTGAACATACAAGTTCAACAAATCTTTTCGTTTTTTTGAAAATGGATGCTACTATTTTTAGATTTCTATGTTGGTGATTTTGTTGTTCACTCTCATACTTATGTGATATATTTTTCCGCATTAAATATCAATGATAATGCATATGCTAACTAAATAGTGCTTATGCATTGGTATTTACTTTAACATTTTTTTAGATGAAAATTACAAGAAACCAGCGTATGTTGCTTTATATTTTAATTATAATAGGTTAGGATAATCCAACTGAATTGAGTTTCAAAAGGATCTTAAATTCATGTAAAAAACCTATGTATTATTTAGTCTAACTAATTTTTTTAGGAATAATCAATCTTAATCGAGTTGAGCTTGAGCTTATCGTGTATCGATTTTAGTCAAATTCAAGCCTAAAAATTAAAACTCAATCGAATTCGAGTTAAGCTCGAGTTTCGTAGAAAAGAGGATTATATGCTTGAGTGAAACGGTGCATAGAAATGTAAGACCACTTTACAACAAAAGAAATAGTTCAATTTAATTCAATTTCCAACTTAATTTACTGAATCAAGTTTATTTAATAAATAAACATTAATTTCATCGATCAATTAATTAAGTAAATTGCATAATTTTGGTTCAATTAATTATAATTTATCTAGTAGATCAGTAACATTAGGGAAAATAACATGAAATATACATATACATGCAGATTTGGTTCAGCTCAATTAGGTAATCTAATTACAATTTATAAGTTAAAATTGATTATCATGTTTATATATATATATATATATTATGGAAATATTTAAGAGCAACATTGTTTCATTAATTAAATTAAAATGTCATATATATCTATATGTATTCGACATCATCAATATTTTTTTTATCATATTCTTATCATTTTGACATCATTTTTTTGTCATTTTTCAAACATATGTTTGTTGAGAAATAGATACCGATGAAAAATTGACAATTCTACTCATAAATGAACCGAACATGTATGATACAAATAATTTATAGATGTTAATCAGATATATTTACAATACAGATAAAAATCTATCAATCCAAACAAACCCATAATTATTATCAAATTAAATCAACACATACGTGTATATATACTCTACTTGACATTAATACGTATTTTTCATATTAATCATGATTTATCAAAATAAATCAAAATCATATACACATCTGCACATAAATATTAGACACACACACACACACACATATCAAATTCAACATCAGCTCATCTCAACAAATTAAAACAATTTTCATATTATATATACACAACACACACACACACACACACATTATTCTTGGCATTATTAGTATGAACATATTTTATCTTTATCAAAATTCAGATATCATTCTTGACATTAACCCGCTATTATTTTGCTTTTTTTGGTTTTATGTCTTTTGTATTAACCAAGTATTAAAAACAAAACATTTTCGTCCATTTCCTTTCACTTTTTTTATTTATATTAAAATATAGATAATGTCACAAATAGTATATGGACTATGGCAAAATATGTAATTAGGTACATCAACTTTGAAATTGATCCAATTTACTATTTGCATTTAGAAATTGATCAATTTAGTACGCGAAAATCTTTGAAACTAATTAATTTAGTACCTAAAAGAACTTGATGAAGGTAATGTTGACATGGACAAAAATTTTTTTTGGGTACTAAATTGATCAATTTCAAAGTTTAGATACTAAATTGATCGATTTTAAACTTTAGGTACTTAATTGCACGTTTTGTCAAAATTCAAGTACTATTCGTAATATTAACTCATTAAAATAGGATAAATTACATCAGTAGATCACAACGTTTGGGGATAAGTTCATTTTGGGTCAAACGTTTGGAAAAGTTCACTTTGGCTTATAATGTTTTGGGATAAGTTTATTTTAGGTCATAACGTTTGAAAAATTTCACTTTGGGTTATAATGTTTTGAGGTAAGCTCATTTTAAGTCACAACATTTGAAAAAGTGGTTCAATTCAAGTCACAATAGACACGTGTCACCTTCTTCTATTGACACATGTCACCCTTCTCCTATTGACATGTGTCCACTATAACCTGTATGAACTACTTTTTCAAATGTCGTGACCCAAAATGAACTTACCTCCCAAACGTTATGGCCCAAAATGAACTTTTCCAAATATTGTGACTCAAAATGAACTTACTCCCAAATGTTGTGACTCACTGATGTAATTTGCCCTATTAAAATATAAATAAAAATTTTATATATGTTTCCTTTTTTCTTTTTTCCTTTTCTTTTCTTTCCAATTTCATAGATTTTATCACGTCATTTGCATTAAAAATTGTCCAACATTATGTTGAGCTTTTCCTTTCAATATGGGTTATTGTCATGAATAGTATCTAAACTTTGAAAAAAATATACAATTAGATACTTGAATTTTGAAATTGATTATTTTAATATCTAAACTTTGAAATTTATCAATTTAGTATCTGAACGAACTTTTTATGCCCGTCAATAGGATCATTGTCAAGTTCTTTTATGAATTTTATTAAAATTTAAGTATCATACGTGAAATTATTCCTTTTCAATACATACATACCAATTACAGCTGTTCGCATGAATGTATGCGTGCATCATGATATCCCTGTGGATGACTCGTAATTACCCGAGAAAAGATTCATAAAGTATGTTAGGCATGACGTCGAATGAATGATGTCTATGATTATCAATAAAATTTTCTTGTTTGGACTATTTTATAAAATATACATTATTTTACTACTTATTTAAAATATGTTGATATTTGTCCGTTAATCATCAAAATAAGTATATCATATTTGTTCGATCTTTTTTTAGTTTTCCTCTCACATGCATACCATTTTTCCACCTATCATTGATGTGGAAATTGGAATATTAAGCCTTTTCTAGTCCTTCTCGTTCTTCGATTTTGTCAAGAGTTTCAGCTTTTCCCTTTGAACAGAAGGAACTTTTTGAGAGTACGTACCAATTACGATGCCTTTTGCCTAAAACATCAAAATAAATTAATGATCTCGAAATCTCATTAATATCTAGAGAAACTAATTAAAGAAAATAGTCGTCATGAGGCGTTGACATATATATGCACGTATATTTATATTACATTTTTATACCTGTTTCTGTCCTTTATATATATATATATATATATATATATTTTAAGTAATGTCCTTTATCACTTCGTATACATGTATATCATCACTAATATCACCTATAGATTAGTTGCACACATGTCCACTTCCAATTAATCCGCAAAATTAATTTGATGAACATAAATAATGTAATGTAACTAATTAATAAAAAAAAAAAATCAAACCAAAACCTTAATGGCTGTGCAAGTTTTAACGAAGTCATCAAGCTTTGAGTTGGTCGCAAAACCCTATAAAACATTGTGACTCACCAAGCTAGTGAGCTACCCACCTAAATATAATATTAAGTCATGACTTATGGTATTTTTATGGCATCACTTGTGATTGTCTATTATAATAACAAATTAAGAAAATCACCAATAATAATTTTATTGAATTATTAATATTAAACATAAAGTCATACCTCATTATTCATTTTGATGAAATGGATAACTCAATAGATCACTAAGAGGTTTAGAACTTTCTTTGAAAGAGTAGTAGAAGATACATAACTCGAACAAAAGTGACAACTACTAATTACTCGTTGAATAGAAAAGTAACGAAAGGTAGATCATCAAACTTAATTACCCCAAGAGTTTTGACTTTTAAATGTTCAATTGAGACACGATTTTTCTTTTTTCTTTTTTTTTTTTATTGGACAGCTAGGGTTGCAAAGGGAGTTTAGTTGGGACAATGTATTATCAAACTCGAACTAAATTTTAGAGCTTGGCCATGATTTGAAGGGAACCAAAGCAACTCTATTTCAGTTCAATTAAACCCATTTAGACTCAATTTACAATATTTATATATTTTGTTGAAATTAAAATAACATTAATATTCAAATTTAATTTCTACTTAAAATTACTTTAGCTTGATTAAATTAGGAAGATAATAAAATTAAATATTATAGAGCTCTTGCTCACCTTCATAAACTACTTGAATGGCACAAATTCAAATTTAACTCAAATATTATCAAATAAAACTCAATATATCAAGTCAAACGAGTAATCCATTCACACCCATAGCTGAAACTTGCTAAGCCATTCATTTTTCATTTTTTCGATCTTAATAAAAGCTACTTGTGCCTATGCAAATATTACACAACATGTAGAATGTTTCCAAAATATAAGATAAATGTCAAATATGATACTTAAATTTTGCATAAAAATTAATTTGATACCTAAATTTTAAAGTGGTCAATTGAATATCCAATCAAACTTTCACTACTATTTTTACTATCTCTTTAATACTATTTACTCTAGCACTAATAGACTTTTTTTTTTATCAAACAGTATTCATAGTACAATAAAAATAGTCATAAAAAGTTTAATTAAGTATTAAATTAATTATTTCAAAGTTTAAATATCAAATTTTTTTTACATAATTTATGTATCAAATTTGGCATTTTCCTATATATATGTATGTATGTATATATATATATAGATGCAAGAAGTCAAGTTGCATGCATTATTATCTTCGGAGTAAAAGAAAAGTTGACTCGTCCATTAGCTACATCCTTGCTGTAATCAACTTCCAGCCCCATCTTAAATGATCTTTTAGATAATATCAGAATTTGCTCTCCTCAGTATTGGCATTTTCTTTGAATGTCACTGGACACCTAACATAATAATGACAACGGATGGAACTATTACAATGTTGCAATAGAATAAGTCCAGGTTTGGTGAGCCGCGGTTCTTGTCCATGATCATAATTATTGATATAGTAAGTCAAATAATTGGGCATTCCGTTGACTGTTGAGTGGGATAAGGATTCCTTATTAATAATGTTGCGGATGATGATAATTTTTTCATAGGTTCTTGTCAATCTTTATCAATCAATGCATGGTTCCTAGTGATACATATCCATGTGTGTGTTATATTGTTCGCACAAATGGGATGTATAAAAAACTGAATAATTGATGAATTTTTCTAATAATAAAAGCTTTGAAAAGGTTATATATTCAATTTTAATATTTAATAACCCAAAACAATCTGGTCTGAAACATTTTAAAAGCAATCTAAAGATGTTGAGCAAATCAAATACGATGCTATAATTGTAAACTCATTGCTTATATTTTAACACATAATGTTTCATACGACAATAATGATCGATATGAATTTTAATAAAATAGAATATACACGACATTCTTTTTGACTTTATAGTACATAACGCCCATCATCATAATCAGACTAGAATCCGCAAATCTAAAGACGTTTAAAATTAGAGCATGGCGCATGGATTTGTTTTAGGAATAAGTTTGCCTTACATAATAATCCACATGTTTTCCTCGCAAAAATCATTGCTTTTAGTCAAGTCATCGGGTATTTAGTTTTTCCTGGCAAATATCATAAAAAATTTAATTGGGTATTAAATATGCTGCTTTAATTGTATAAAGAAACACTAGCCGCAATGAACAAAGTTGACAAATGCATGCGACATTTAATTTCCAAAAAAGAAAAAGAAAGCAAAGAGTAGCTAGGTATACGAGTGAGGCAGTGGAAATTTAATTAAAAAATAAAAAATTACAATTTGTTGATTTGTCCACAAATAAAACCAATTTTTTTTTTTATCAATTTGTTGATTCTAATGAATAATAGAAAAGATAAGAAAATAAAGAGAAAACGGATGATACTATTCTTTCTAAAAATGATATTATTCTCCTCTCAATCCTAATAATGTATGTAAAAAACAAAAAGAACAAATTAAGCGATAAGTCAAGCCTCAAATGAGGCCCAAATAATAAAATAATCCAAAACGGATAAAAAACTCAACAAAAACCTAAAAGAAATTTTTTTAAAAAAAAAAGAGACTAAAATCATGTTTTTCCATAAATGATGGAATTTGGCCAAACTATCATAGGAGCGAAGCTATTACTTATGATGGTTGGCCCGTTTTTCATACGAGCATTCACTAAAAATCCTACGTGGTCATAATTATAAAATGTCATTATACTAATTCATCATTCTTGCGCCAATAATCTAACTTACTGGCTAAAAGATTTAATTTAATTCTTATATGACTTTGATAAAAAATTTGGTATACGTACTAACATGATAAGGTTAATCGGAACATTATTTCCAAGAGCTGGTTGTATTTACTCTAGTGAAATGTATTAATGGTGGTCTAGCTTAGGACTATATATGAGTTGAGACAACTCGTGAGCTACTCGAGTTTGATTTGATAAATACTCGAATTCGACTCGCTTATAATCAAGTCGAGCTCAAGTTCGAGCTACTCAAGTAGTTACTAAACTCGAGTTCGACCTTTAAAATATTCAGCTAGATGAATTTGCGAGCTTAATCAAGCTTAAACAAGTATTAAATCAAGACAAATCGAGTTCGAGCTTATCGAATATTAAATACTCTTTATAGTTAATCAATATTTAAAAGAATAATCAAGCCTAATGGAGTTAAGTTCGAACTTATCGAGTATTAAATCGAATTGAGTTCAAGCTTAAAAATCAAAGCTCGATTGAATTTGAGTTTGAGTTTCGAGTTTTACATTCGAGTCAAGTTTAAGTTTAGTATTGTATCGATTCGACTCGATTCGTTTACAGCCTTAGCCTAGCTACGTTTGTTTGATGGGAAATATCTTTTTAGATTTTCTTAATTTTTGTTGTGATTAAAGGTCTATAATTATTAAATATTGTTGTACTAATCAAGAGAAAATTGTTGTTGCTAGTACATTTTAGGTACTGTGAATGATGCTATGAGGTGAAAGTGGCAAGCGAGTTGACTATCTTCAAAGATATACATGAAAAACAAAGAAAATAATTTTTTTCCTAAAAAAAAAAAAAAAGTAATTAAAATTTTCCTCTTTTGTTGATCATTTTTGTGAGGTTAGCTTTTTTGTTTTCCTTTATAACCTGTCATCACTTACTGTTAAAATATTACTAGTATTCACAATATATTTCAAATATCATTCTAATCTTATATTATAAACCAAAGAATTTTGATAATAACAAATACCGAGAAAAATATAGACCTATTTTCTTTTCCTTTTTCTTTCTTTCGTTATTTGTTTATTTATTTTAAGAAAACACAACCTTAGGTTACGAGATAGCAACATGGATTTATAGATGTTCGCAAGTGGATCAAATGGGTGGTTCCCGCTTTTCTTCGTCTACGAAAAATAGAAAATTTGAAGAGAGGAAGAAACAAAGTACATGATTAGGTTTCTTCTCTAATTTTTAACGTTTCTTGTACGTATTATATGCTTTTGCTTGCCACATTTTGGTAGTAATTTGCCCTACCCCGCAACTGCCTCTTTACCTTAACGTCACTATCCAAGCACAGAATTATGACGAAATGGAGAGGGATTATCATGTTAAATTAGGCGCTTCAAGGAAACTAACTTCATTTATAACTAACACGCAATATGTTTGAGTAGTATAAAAGTACCACTACAATAGATAGAGTCACGGTTCAGTTCCCGAGTCAGGAATCGAATTGGAATATTCACCGGCAATTGTAGATACAAAACCAAACCTATTAGCCAGTTCTAAAATAGGCTATAAAACTGCTGATTTTCTAGTTTTTAGGTGGTACTATGATCTAGAATCGAATGAAAGCGGTATTTCTATTAAAAAAATAATAATTAGATAAAAATTAAAAAAATATATTAAATATATAATTATTAATATTTATACTATTTTATATGAATAGTAAAAATTATTACTTATTTACAATATTTAATGTTTTATCATCAATAATACAAATAAACATAACTTAATTATATATAATTTAGTTTTATAAACTTCTCCTAAAAGCAAAATTCATTCCTTAATAACGAGAGACTACTTTTTGTTTTGTAATTTTCATACTATCCTCTAGAGTATTTTGAAATCTCATATTACTAGCTATAATTGATATTGGTTGCGTTTATATATAAATGCACATTCTAAATAAATTTTTAAAAATTTTAACTAAATAATTTAACACTTTTAAACCCAATAATTAATTATTTTAAGTTTATAATTTATTTTATTAAAATATAAAATTTATTTTTTTACTTAGAAAAAATAAAAAAAGACAGTTCTAAGGTTCTAGAACCATGTCTACAAAACATTGATCATGATAGTAGACAATTTTTTAAAACTTACTCGCATGGTACTTTATAAGTCAATCATTCAAATATACGGTGTGTCGGTACAATTCAAAGTTTTATAAGGGAGCGGACTTATGGGAATGGAAATTATTACAGCATGCAAATTTTCATATTAATTAATAAGACTTTCTCGTACAAACATTCTAAGGTTTTGTGAGGGGAAATAATTATTATTGTAAAAAGTAGTCATATTTCAAGTTTGTAATACATTGCATCATATTTTATACATTAACATAAAAGGATTACAGCTTATTGTAAGCTTATTATAGCCTTATACATAGTATTAAAGAATGCAACACGATAATTTCTAAGAAGCAAGACAAACAACGAGGATTAGAACAATTTAAACATATATTTTTTAAGAATGCGTCTAAGATTTGAGGGTGCATTCAACGGGCGGGCCTTGGGGGAATCGCTTGACATCCTTGCAATAGTCATAGATCATGTACTTTTGTTGCACCCACTGGAGCCTCTTTTGGCCACCAGTATCTAGTTTTTGCGTGAACCATGGTTTTGAACCGGTCGTTGACTGGCAAGACGACGCACCGTTTGGCCAAATGCAAGCATCCGCATTGAAATTCCTAAAAGAGGCAGTGAATGGTGCTTTGGACCAGTCGGTCTTCACGAGCCCACCTCTTGTGGCCCAGTCATCTGCGTTCCATAAAGTCGAGTGTAGTCTCATGGGCTGGCTCTTTAGATATGGGACCCCAGCCGCTTCCAAATTTTTGAACTCTCTAATTGGCACGTTATCCACGTAAAATCTGATATGAATAAAAAGAGAAACAGCACATAAATATTATATCATGCAAAGAAATTGCAATTTCAAGCATAAAACTATTGTTTTAGACAATAACTCCCTTTAAACTCCTTTTATCTAACCAAAATCTCAAAAATTGTACAATTTCATCCCGAAGCAACACTAAAGCATCTTTTGAAAGGCGTATCCACGTTTTGAAAGTTTTACCCGTATATATTAACAAAAATCAATAATTTTATGTTGAAATGGTTATTATCCCTTAAATTTGTATGCAACATGTTATGGTCCAAATTTCCTTTTAGTTTTTTGGTATGTGATGCTTACATAATTCCTGATGGGTTCCATAGAGCTGAGTAAGTGTGGAAGTCGGCAGTTGGGTCGAACCATAAGTAAAATTGTTGTTCTCTGTTTCCTTTGCCTTGGCTGTATACATTAGTATGAACAATATAAGGATCACCACTTAAATTACCCAAAAATTCAAAATCAATTTCATCCCAAGCCGATTCTTCCGATCGTAACTGCAAAATTATAATTAAAGCTTCGGTTAAAATCAAATATATACATACATATATCTGTTGACTAAGATTAATCACGTGGAAAAAAAAAAAAACCAATATAATGTTAAGAGTCAATAGACACTTACGTAGAAAGTGGTGACGGTACCCGCGGAATTACCACCGACAAGCTTAATTTGCATGTCGAGCTTGCCATACAAGTATTGGTTCTTGGAACGGAATCCAGAGCCAGAGGCTTTGTCCAGGGAAAGAGTGAGAAGCTGACCATTGTTAAGTATCCTAGCATGATCACCAGCACCCCATGTAATTTCAACATCTTGATTAAAGTTGCCAGCAAAAGCCACCATGAGGAAGCTAAGCATAATAAGCAAGGCATTAATTGGTAACACAAGATGATAAAAATGGGACTTCGAAGAAATTGAGAAAGCCATTAGATGTGACTAGTGTTGTTGTTGTCTACGTTTGAATGTGAGTATGCAATTGAATAACGTCACTTGACGTTGCTATTTATAGGGATGGGAGGCGTGTTGGGAACGTTCCGAGTACGTATGGAGGAAAAAAAAGCCATAATGCTTTAGTTTGGTGCGGATAAGTGCTAAGAAGACAGCTGGAGGTCAATTGGGAAAATTAAGATTGATATGTGAAGTAAATATATGAAAACTATATGGGATTAGATATCTAAACTGTAAAATTGATCAAATAATATTTTATATCATATTAGTTAAAAATATCACGTTAGATAACTATGTTAGCTAATTTGAAAGATGTACTATTGACATATATGAAAAGTTCGTTCACTTATTAAATTAATCAAATTTAAAGTTTAGATATATAATGATATATTTTGTCAAAGTTTAATTACCATTTAGGATATTAACCCAATATTCCAAGCACTTGGTTATTATGTTCCTCCATATGTAAAACTAAGATAAATCTACATTAATCTTTTCATTAGTAGAAAAATAGGATTTATGCTCACGAGCTCAAAATTTTATGTGCTAATTGCGGATAAAGTCAAAATTATTAGCATAACTATATTCATCAAATCTTATATCTAAAATTTGATATATTAAGTTTCCATATTTATCAAAAATTCTAATTATCCAATTTTCTATCTTTAATAGATGATAAGGTAAAAGTTTATTGAATAAAAATACAAATTGAAGATAAGATAGTAAACTTAACAAATACAATTTTAATTATGCACGAAATTTAATGACATCGAACCCAGATGTGAAATTAAAAAGATCATCTAATATTTAGATGACCATTTCAATGCTGTCCCCATTTGAAGATAGGTACAGACAACTGTAGTTGTTTTCTTCCGTGGGCCTAGAGACCTTTCGCCATTAACTCTTGTTGTAATTGGTGGATATAATTACACGAAGACTCCGATCCACAGGCTGCTTCCTAGCTAATTGGTAGCTAGATTTTTATCTGTTTCGACTTCAAATAATGCGCACACAGTTTCCTAGTTGTCTCCATTTGCAACAAGTTTTTCTAGAAACTATGTTTATTATGCCAGTTTGTCAAGTAACAAAAATAGTGACGAGACCATGCCATTAAATGGAACTTGTTTTATACATAGGTCGGATTCGGAGACTCGGAGGTCGTTATTATTCATACTTTGCTTTCGTCTTATGATAGATTTTAAATTCCCATCACTAGTAAAAAATTTAGAATTTTAGGGATAAAAAGAGAGATAAGTTTAGCCTCTCATTGGTCAAAATAGCCTCTCATTAGTGGTGACACTTGCCTTTAACTAGGATACTGAAGGATTATGATAAGTTTATTTTCTATTAAACACATCCTTAGGACAATTATATTAGCTTTAACTATTCACTAACACATACAATTTGTCTTCAATATGCAGTAAAACTTTAAATGACAAAAATTGGCAAACTATGAAAAAGTGATAGTCATGCTGAACTTTCTGGTGAGCAAATCTTACAATCAAAACCACTACAAACTGAAGCTATACATCAATGTATGGTGGAGGTGAGGCAGCAACTAGTAAGCCACCACTAGGTTACGAGCATCGAGCGAAGGAGTGGAGAAAGGTCTCCACTTCATAGAGACAGATTTGGATTACTAAGTATGTATGTTTTTAAAGTTTGTCCATTACCCTTTTTGTTTTTTTCCCCTCTTGTGGCATCGATCTACGGTGAACATAAATAACAGGAAGAAGTACAAATCGATACATATGGGTGGGATGAAGTCCATTCTTTACAATGCAATTACGATGGGAAGTGACAAATTCCATTTTCTACTGCAAATTATAATACCCATATGGTGTGCAAATTTATGTTTTATATTTATTCTTATGTTCATATATCTTGTAGAAACTCATGCCAATTAAGAACTACAAGTACAAGCATTAGAGGAAAGGGTAGGTGATTTATAAGTGGGAGTTAGAGGAGTCAATGCGTAATCACATAAGTATATTTGATCTTCAATTCTATAGTAGAACACTATATCCACCATTTCATATTGCTGATAGCACCATTGCAATTAAGCCATTATTGAGCAATGGAGGAAGGAGGAAGACACGTGTGATACCGCAACGGGTCAGCCACCTATGCACAACGGAGAGATTGTGGAGGAGATTTTAGGCCATAGATCTAGCTACCATTGTGGCTTTGGTAACAATACACCAATAGATCATCACAGGCAGAATAGCCCATGATGAGACTATTGTGCACTCGGAATATGATAAGGACGTACAACAGCATCAATGGATCAATGTAGCAGTAGATTAATATGCTGATGAATTACATTCGACTCTTCATATGTTATCCTTCTAGCATCACCTTCATACCATTTGTTTGAACCACATGTGGGTACTCCTAGTAGCAACTTTGATCCAAGCCAGCCAAGATTCATTTGACACCATTCACACTAGTGACATCACATCTAAGCCATACCAAGGAATTATGGGATGTCGAGCCAATCGATCGATTGCACACAGGTATCGCTTGATCCATTAATTGTGTCTTGACATACTTCACACATCAATAGGGTAAACCCTAAGCATTAGCTTTCGAGTCATGGTAAAAGGGGCACCTTTTGTGTCATATTCATCATAGTCACCCTCATTAGCTCGTACCCATTCCAGGCACAGCTCCACTACTAAACCTAAGCTTGTCCTAGTTCATCTCAGTACCCTACGTAACCTTTCGTTTACATCCAACATCACATTCCACTTCCTCGACCATAGCATCCTAGATCACCTTGTCGATAGGATTAGCTCGTGTTTGATAAACGATAGTCTTAGAGATGCTAGGCATGTTGGTGATTTATTTTCTTGTTTTTGTTATTCGAATTTGTCATTTTTTTTTTTGACATCAATCTTTTGTTGTAGTTCATATGGATTATGAGGACTTGTTTTATGTTTTTGGTTTGTATGGATGTTTGTTTTGTGATTTTCATGTTTTCTCCATGTTAACTTTCCTATTTCATAAATCTAAACTCAAACTAAGGGTGGCCAAAAAAAAATCAAACCAAACCAAACTGAAAATATGATTTTTTTTTTTTTAATGATTTGGTTTAAAAATTTTCCAATCCGAACCAATCCGTAAATTTATGGTTAGTTTGGAGGGATAAAGTAAACTAATTCGTAAAAACGAATCAGGCCATCTTAGAAAAATATAATAATATTCGCTTGTAAGTTGTAACTATGAAATTTTTATAATGATTGAGTGAATGTCATATATATTCATATAATTTCATTTGATATTTATTATTTGGTCAATATTGATGAAAATCAAATTTTTTATTTTTTTTTTAGGCTCATGGTACATTCTTTTGTTGCTGACAAACTATTTTTTTTAAAATAGTTTTAAACTTTATAAAGTATGTATCTAGTTATAAACTCTTATTATGTATTGATTATTTAATATATTTTGTTAGCGGATCATTTTATTTATTGATATTTTGAATAAATTTATTAGTAGATGATTGACTTGATGGTTCTATTAAAAATTATAAATTATGACCTACTATGTATTAGTTAGTGAATATAGTTTATCGGTGGACAATTGATTTTTTAAAGAACTATCGATTAAAAGTATGATGGATCATAGAGTATATTATTGTGGCTTACAATTTAAATTTTGTAAAGTGATATAAATATTTAAGTATCTACACAAATATAAAAAACTAGAACAAAGAAAATTTTTAGTTATAATTTTAATTCAATATGTAATCCAATCCAAACCAAACCATTATTTAATAGTTTAGAAAATTTCTAATTCGAACTAAATAGTTGCTTAAGGTTTGATTTGGGATGAAAAAAAAAAAAGAACTATAAATTATGGTTTGGTTTCGTTTTAGTAAAAACCAAACCAAACCAATCCATGCCCACTCATAACTCGAACTATATATTAAATGTCGTAACATGGAATACTAAAGACCTAACATTGAAATGAAAATTTTGTTTTATGTATCGAAAATAAGAATGCACATTATTAACAGTGATTATTTTTGGAAATTATAAATTTAGCATTTTACTATAAAACAATATAATATAAAAAACATAAAAAAAGTGATATTTACTAATATGTATTAAATTTTATAAAGTAGTATTACTAGTATATAATTTATACATCATGTATCAATCAATTTATATCAATAGTATTTACACTTATATAATCTATATTATATTAATATTATTTACAACTATATATAAAATTATAATCATTAACAATTTTGAACAAATTAAAATTATGATATGGCATAAAGTATTTGAACAAACTTGGTGGGGTGGGTGTACAAAATTTTTCAAAAAATTTTGTAACTAAAAATATTAGTAGGTGTAGGAAATTTGAATTTTCCTAGGAGAGGTGAAGTTGCCTCACTATAAGATAGGATGAGGCAAAAGTCACCTTATCGCTAAGATAGTGAGGCAAATTTCACCTCATGACTAGGACATGAGACAAAATTTGTTTCAGTATTCTAGTGATGAGGTGATGAGGTGAATTTCATCTCATAGTAAGACTATATATATCCTTTCGTTCGTGCTACCTCCATTCTTTTTTTCCCTTTATACAATTACTTTCTAATCTCTCTCTCTCTCTCTCTCTGATCACTTGCTTTAGTTCATCTAAGGATAGTATTTTTTTTTTTTCATTTGATTTGCTATGTGTTAAATTCATACTAATGTTTTTGTATGTGAATTTTTCAGGTGTTGATTATATTATGATTGTGTTAATATTGAATTAACAAAGACAACCTAAGAGTAATATCTTGTTTTATGGTAGTGTAATTTTTTTTTTTCAGTTGTATTTGTTTGACGATTTGTTAACTAACTTATGAATTAATTAATTTTCAAGTGTTCGATGACTTCAAATTTGTATATTTACACATACAAAAGTAATTTGAAGGCAACATAATAAACTCATTATTTATAAATTTTATGCTTTAAGATAAAATATAAAAAAAAAATTCATCAATTATAATAAAAGATTTAACATTTGTATTTAATATAACTTAAAATAAGTAAAATAATATATTAAAAAATTGTTATATAATTAAAATCAATTATTGCAATTTAAAAAAGGAACTTTATTTAATTAAAAAATAAAATAAAATTGGTTAGATTTTGGAAAAGAAGGGAAAAAAATTCTTATATGAGGTGAATTTGCCTCTATAGCTCAGTTAGGTGAAACTGCCTCATATATTTAAAGAGGCGAAAATCGCTTCTTTTCTTTACTAAGTGGTTTTCACCTCTTTTGAATAAGTTGGACACCATTTTCATGCAAAAATTTGAAGCAAAGTTTTCGCCCCACTAAGCCTTGTGAGATGAAAATTTACCCTGCCCAAATTACTACTAGTGCATGTATATCTCTTCTTTCACTTTACTTCTGAATGAACTTCACTTACCTCTTTCAGGTTATATAACATTAGGTAGAAGTTATAACTAAATTTATATTTTCTTAATCTAGGGACATATCTTTAAGCTTCAATTAGTAAAGGTCTGCATATAATTTAAATTATCTTGTATGTTAGATGCTACGGTATGATTTAGTTAGTAGATATTGATAATATACCAATTGAAGTAACAACTTCAATGTTCAATAAGATAAAATTGGACTCTTCTTGTGATGTGACCAATTAAAGAAACCAAATTAGTTAGACATATTAGTCAAAAGTTTGTTAGATAAAATCATTTTAAATTTTAATTTATTTTTTTTTACTTACTTATTTTTATTTATTATTTTGAGAGATTTAAGGACCATGGTAGAGTAAGGTGATTCTATTGTGTCATGTATCGTGCAATATCATATTCAATTCATTAGGTTTTTAGATAGATATTGAAGGTCATAAAATATGTTTCGTATACAATTTTCCTAGAAACTACTCCTGTAAGTGGAGTATGAATATGCCTTCTTATACTTTGTACCCACTATGAAATTTATATCCTATATTTGGAACTTAGATACTAAGGTATATATGATGCAAGTTTTGTGGTACTTTTATCCACTTTATAATATTATTAACTAATAAGAATAAATATAAAAACAATTCTATATTTCTACCTTCTATGTTCTATGAAAAAGGAAAAAAATAAATTAAAAAAAACATATAGGTAATTGCCCTTTGCTCATAAAAAAAAAAAAAAAAAACTTCAAAAGGTTTTCAACTCTATTTCTTCTCTCTCTATTGTTTCATATGTGTATTTCTATTTTTGCTAGTCTTGGAAGCACATCCCAAAAAAAGGTGTTTGGGGGAGAATGAAATAGAAAAATTAGTCAAAATCTATAGTGGTTACCTTGCCCATCAGTCTACTCTTCTAGCTTCATTACTAGGGATTTGATTGTTCACCCTAAGATCATTCCACCATATCAAAATAATAAATAAAAAGTTTACAAATCACATTAATGCCTTAGTAAATTCTTGCATTGCTCTATCTCATTAACCTCTTTCTTTAAGCTAATACGAACTCCAGTAAATACAATGAACTCTCATTTATAGCTTTACAACAAAAGATATTGGAAAAACTTAAAAAGTGTTGCTTCAATCCGCTAGGGCTTGGCTTGGATTAGTTGTATATAGGGTTGAAGCATGGTATTATGGGTTCTGCAAAATAAAGAACTCGTTAGTAACTCATCATGTCACACCTCAAAGGTACCTTAAATGCGACAGTCCGCCACACTCGATATTTAAACTCATGTATAACAATATTCATTCCATAAGTTTAGACACTGGGTGTGAGGCTCACGTTCACCATGTAGGGGACCTTACTTTGAATCGAAATAGCTTAAGAAGACATACATAGCAATAAGAATATAAATCTTAACAGTTATGATCATGATTAATCTATTACAAAGATCTAAGGGGCATACCCCTAACAAAATATTAAGAGTCTTTAAGATCCAGATTATCTCTTACAATAACATATATATATATATATATATATAATTAAGGAGATTTAATTAGAAGTCTATGCCTATCATCTAGGTCCTGACTTCTTTAAAAAGCTCCTTATATTCTAAAAGTTGTACCAAAGAAAAGTGGCTTCTTGGGGATAGCCATAAATAATTGTACTGCGACAGGAAACTGTGAGGACATAAGCTTACGAGCTTAGTGAGTTTCTTCCAAATTAAATACTTCATCAAACAATGGGGTAAGAAAGTTATATTAAACAATCATATGAAATGCAAAAGTATGTGAGTATACAATACATAAGACTTTCCGGGATTTCTATGTTGAATGGATTTATGCCCTCCATTCGGGGTTAGGTGTTTCAGGCCCGTACGACTATAGATTTCAATTGTTCTTATTTATATGGTGGTTGATTCAGGTGCCCACCCCCTCATTGTTTATATAGTTGATTCAAGTGTCTACTCCACTTCCATTTTATTTCAGGTGACCCTACGCCAACATTCGAGTTTTCAGGCCCACTCGTTGCCCAGCTATTATGCCTTTTTTTCCCACAAAGGTATAATAACAAATGTAATGTGACTCAACATATGTTATGCATGGGCAATTTAGTTATAAGATCATGAGATATTATTTAAGTGAATTATAGGCCATCATAGATATTTCAGACACTTCAATTATATACCAAATCATACAAATATTTATAACAATTATTTCAATATTCTTATCATCAATTCAACCAAGCAGAATTCACATGCACATTCCAATTTTATCTTATCTTAATTCTAATGCCACTATTATTATAAGCACAATCATAAGCATATAATTTAAAGAAAGTGAACTCACTTTACCATGGCGCGAAATTCCACTTAATCGTAATAATCCTCGAAAGGTCTAGTCCGTCTCCCAAGTTTCCTAACAAAAGAAATACCTCCAATGAGTATTTCTATGAAGTTTAAATGAAACTTATAGATTCATTTTAACAAGTTCGTCTAAAAGGAAATTTCAACTTAAAATGGCTATAACTTGGTCATTTTAACTCGGAATTTTGCATATTATATACCGATTTCTACCTATTCAATGAGAGCTATCTATTTCTAAGTTATTTTCATCAAACAAGGTCATTTGTTCATGAACAGTATGGTACAGAATGTGATACGAGATTCCCCAAATAAATAAATTCTAATTTCAATCCAAGCATCATTTACAAGCTTTGATAGATACTTAGCTATCATTATATCTTGAAAGACTCTTTTATATTACATATAACTCAATATCATACATTGATCATAGGTGTCGAATCTATTTCCTATGTACTTATACAATGCTTTATATGATTTGGAAGACACTATTTTCTTAAGCTTTGTTTCTATGTATTATATTATATGTACATGCAATATCTAAGTTATTATCATGAATGTCATGAGATGAGCTATCTATATGTATATCCTTAATGATATTTGATTACAAGAATTGTTTTAGAAAACTTTTGCTTTGCAAAACTTTTGAAATTACTAGACTTAAGAAAACTAGTTCTATTTCTTGCAAAATCACACTTGTTTTTATCAAAATATAACCTTAATAACCTGTATGCCTAATACCTTCATTATTATAATAAAATTTTTTGAGTTAGAAAATAGATGTTTAAATAGGGGTTTTACCTAGTTACGAATTTTACAAAATTTTAAGGAATGAAAACATTGTTTGACCTATATTTTGAAACATTTCCTTGTTTTAGGATTATACTTTGATAAAATCCACTTATCCTAGTCAAAATTAAGTATTTATTACATCTATTTCATAAGGCTTCTATTTTTTTATTAAAATCCTCATTTTAGTATTTGGAAATAGGTGTTTAAGTGGGGGTCATTTCTAAATCCGAATTTTGAAATTTATGTTTGAGATTGTTTCTTGTGTAAAACTCACTTAATCTTTCTAAAATTAATTTCTAATCAAACCTACTCCTTAAGGCTTTCATTTCTTTAATAAAACTCTTGTTTTAGGGTTGAAAAATAGGTGTTCACATATCAACATTTCCTTATTACGAATTTTAAGTTTGTTGTTGGGGTTGAAACATAATGCTAATATAACCTTTGTAAACTTTTCTTGTTTGAAAATATCTCTTAGTAGATCTAAGCTTTACTCATCGAAACCATTCCTTTATGATACTTATTCCCTAAGCCCTTCATATTTAATGTAAAATACTTATTTTGAAGTTGGAAAATAGCTTTCTAAATAGGTTTCTTTTTAGATCCGAATTTTTCAAAAATCAATTTTGTTGAAACAAAGATAGATCTTGGACTTTCTAATATTTTCTCACTATTATCATGCTACTACAAGCCTTTTATGTACATAAGACAAAAATTTATGACATTTATGTGTTTAAAACAACTAGATCTAATTTATTATGCAAGTCATAAATGCAAATGCAACATAGTAGATGTGACTAATGAATGAATACATGCACAAAATATCAATGATAACAACATAAAAAAATAATATAGCAAGATAATAGTAAAACAACTTAAATAACAAGATCTACAACATTGTGATGATAAAGATATCATGCTTAAGTGTTTCCACATCCCTATCTTAAAGCTCATGGGATATTGGCGGAAACCACACATGTATAATCTTGCCATTATATGTTTTATTTGTGGTAGGGTCTAGATCTATTATCTATTTAGTGTTTGAAGTAAGAAAGACTTGAAGAAAAATATGGTGTGTGTGTATGGAGAGGGTCACAGCACAAAAGAGAGGAAGAGGAAAAAAACCAAAATGCAAGAATTTGTTTTGAGAGAAAGAGAGAAAAATGAAAAGTGAAGGACATAAAGGAGTTTATATAGAGGATTAGATTAGGATTTGTGTAGAATAAAAGAAGGAAAATAAAATAAATTGAGAGAGAGGCAAGGGAAGGGGGGCACCGGTTTTGGGCGAGAGAGAGAGAGAGAGATGTGTGATATTTTGTGTAATAAAATTCAAAATTTAAAAGTAACTTAAGTAATAAAAAGTATTGGAAAAGTAAATTTATAAGAAAAATGATGTAAGTTTGTAAGAACAGGTTGTAAGGATGTAAGAATAGGGTATGGGTGGTTGTACTTGTGAATAGTGTGATTAGAAATAAAAAAAATAGGTTAGACAATTGAATTATCGGTAGTAATGAAAATACGATAAAAAAGCTATAACTGAAACTTTTATAAACCGAAAAATTATATAACTGATATATTTGAAAATCTTATGAAATTACGAATCTAACGGTACTAATAGCATATTTTTGGTATCTCGAGCCCCGAGACACACTTTTTAAAGTCTGTATCCGATCGGGTTCGAAATAGGCCAAAAATTTACCATATGATATTTTTAAGCATCCTAATATTATTACGAACCAATATACACTCTCCACTTATATTTCGACTTGTCGGTTTGAGAACATGGGATTGCTGGATCTAAACTGCTAGGGTTTCTTGAGGATTTGTTGACTTAGGGTTTCTGGTTTACTTTCCGCTTAGGGTTTAAGCTTGAAATTACCTTTAAAATTAGGGGTTTACACATCGAACATGGGCTCTGTGTAGCCATTTCAATACTTAAGTTAGTGCTTGTCAAGAAGATCCTACAAATCAATTAAGGAAGATGATTTTATGTGACATTACCTTGATTGGTGGTGATTCAGATATATTTATAGGCGACTAACCTGGTTATTATATCAGTTGTGGATGAGTGGGCTAGTGAGTGGTTGGAAGGCTTAACAGTTATGCTGGTAGTAGCTAAGTGAGGATAGTGGTGCCACGATCTCGATTGCGTAGGTCGATCCCGATCGAAACATAGCGTACCCAAGTGGAAATGTCCTATCCAAGCCATCAAGGTAGCGTTGGATCATAGGGAGGAAAGCTAATGGGCTTCATGGATTTACTTTAGTTTGGCCTAATAAGAGAATAGGCTCAATTCAAATAGGCCTAAGCCTAAAGTTGGACCGTCAATAGTTGTCCTCAGCTACTCTCCTTGTGGGTAAGAGGAGTAAGTAGAAGAGGTCGATTGAGCCGAGCTGGGGAAGGTGATTGTTTTGATGTGCATCGGTTGCTCCATCTTTGCTACATAAGTTTTTCTTCAAAACTTATTTAAAAGGACTCATACCAACACTCTAACAAATATTGGAAACTAAATGAATTTCTAAGTCAAATTGAAATTAACTCACTAGTCAAGAAAACACTTAGGAAAAGAATATTGTTAAACAACCTAGAGTAATAAGTTTAAAAAATATAAAAGCTTATCTTTATTAAGTCTATGGAGTAGAAAAATGGTAGTTATGATATTAATAGTACCCATATAAAATAAACTAAAAATCTTAGTTTTCATTTCAATAATTTACAAAAGGAGCTTGTAGACTCCAATCTTTAAAAAGAGATTGATTTATGAAAAATCATAGTTTTCGACAATAACACTTGAATCATGAATGTAATGTGAGTTATATGTGTACAAAAAGGATTTTTCAATTGTATAAATATTTATGTATTTATTATGGAATTTTTTGTTAATGAAAAGCTTGGAAAAATATATTTTAAGGATTGGATTTTTTGTAATAATTATGTAACATACCATTTTGAAACTCAAATGGCTTTTTATGAAAAAAAATAACCATAGAAATAGATAGATCTTTTCCAGTAGGTAGAAAACGATATATAATATGCGAAACTTCGAGTTAAAATGAGCAAGTTATGACCATTTTAAGTTGGAATTTCCTGCCATCTGAATTTTGACAAAAATGATAAAATAGAATTATATGATTTAAGTAAATCTTGGATGAAATACTCATTTCGGGTATTGCTTTTGTCTAAGTGATGAGGATCAAGACCTTCTCTTTCTCGAGGATTACTTCGATTGATATGGATCACTATGGCTAAGTGAGTTTTCTTTTATGTTTTATGTTTTATGTTTTATGTATTCGTTCATATGTTTGTAAAATAGAGCACTAGATATTAGAAAAGATAAAAATTGATATGCATCAGGTTATCATAGGAACTATGTATGTGATTCATTATATGTGATCAATAAACAATAAGTATATCGGGGCTCAATTGGTTGATTAATATAAATTGCCTCTATGTATATTGTTGTATTGAAAATATTGATTGGTCGCCTTAAATGAATAATGTTGGATCGGAAATTCTTAAAATTAAATTGATCATGCATTTCACTTAAAATATTATCATCGCATTTTGCTACTACTCCTTAGCATAGGATCGGAAAGGTAAGCTGTCTAGCTACATCTTGAGGAATTAGAAAGTTTAGGGAATACGATCTCATGGTGTAGCCGAGCCGGATTGATCGCTTTGGGTAAAGAAAGCGGGACTAGTAGTACGATTGATTGGAACCCCAAGATATGCACAAACTTCAAGGAGGTCGATTATGACCCATTCAAAGCATTCCTTAACCCAAAATGGAGGGGTAAATCCATTTTACATATGAAACGAATAGTCATATGTTGTTTGATCATATGGTTGTTTGCATTTCATATGTACTTAATGGACTTGTATGATTATCTTTTTATGAGTACTTTTGCGTAAGGATTATCTCACTAAGATGGTTATGATTACTCCCCAATAGATTTATGATATTATATGATCTTTACTTTTGCACCCAGACCACCCCGACCATGAGTAGAACCTACGCTTTTGAGAAGCTTTTGGAGGAATTCTGTTTGAAGACTTTAGATTATATTTCCTTTAAAATCTTTCAGTTATAGTTATCTGTTAAGCAAGACTATGATATTTTGAGTTTTATCAGGAGGATGCTCCATAAAAGTTGTAAAACCTTTTATTTTGATGAATTATAATAGCATTATTTTTAATGTTTTGCTGCCATTATTTTAAAATGTATATCACCACCGGCCTTCCTTTGCGGTAAACGTATGCCTTGTACCAATATGAAAGCTTTCGAGTGACTAAAGTAGTCATTCTTAAGTTTTAACATTGTGTGCGGTGGACTGTCACGTTTAGGGTACCCGTAGGGGTATGATAGGTAAGTAGGCCCTTATCTTACCTATTTTTGGCAATACCCCTCATTAAAAGTTTGCTACATAGGAGTGTAGAATTGCATGCGGTACCACGTGTAGGACTATTGTGATGTACATTCCAATTTGGCACACCCTTAATGGAGGGTATTGCTAAAGGGTGTTGCTAAAGATGGGCAATTATGGATTATACTTTTTTCCTATGTACGATGTGATTATTGTACTATTGTTAAACTTTCTACACAACAATTTAATAAAATTTTGATATTATCTTTGAATAATAACTTTTTACAAAACTTGCTTGTAATTTTTCACTTATACTAACACATGTTTGGTATCTTCTACAAAACCTCTAGATCTCTTTAGGATCTATTTGGTTCATCTTATTCTAATTGTTTTAACATCTTCTTTTGTCATTTTCAAATAGACTATTTTTTAAGAAATAGAAACAGATAAAAAATATATATATATTTTTACTCATAAACAAATCAAACAAACAAGATAGATATTAGATACATAAGATACATATTCAAGTTGTTTTGACATCTTATTTTTGTCTTTTTCAAACAGTCTATTTGTCAAAAATACATACAGATAAAAAATAGTCATTTTTACTATAAATAGATCAAATAGACCAGATACAGATAAGATACAGATGCATATCGGATAAAGATGAAAATTAGACAACCTAAATAGACCCTAATTTAGCATGAATTATCTTCTATAATCATATCTTCAATTACTGATCACCTTTCTCAAAATCATTACAAATCTTCTTTTTTGTTAAATCATAGTTTACCTCTAGAATTCATGTACTTAACAACAAATTGTTAAATAACATTAGATTGTCCTTTTGTTATCATCAAAACTTCATTTTAACGAGAACTCAATAATTTTTCACATTTGTTATTCATCATTAAAATGTCATACTTGTAAAATTATTGTAATAAATTTGCGTTATGTATTTTAAGTGAATGAAGTAAATTTTCTAATAGAATGTATAATCTATATGGAATAATGACAAATTAAGTGCTTGTACTATCAATTTTTGATAATTTAGTGTTTCATCTTTAGATTTCAATAAATTAGTGCAACTACTTTTAAAGTATGCATGATCCAGTGCCTATATTAAATAATATTTCACTGTCTTTCATTTTGATGAAAGGATAATGATAGACTGAGTGTCTATATTTTTAATTTTTTGTATTTTTTGGCAGTTTAGTACTGCTTCATTAGATTTTAGCAATTTTTGGTAAGTGTCTATCATTATCTTGTTACTAAAACAAACGTTAGTCAAACATTATTTAATAGAGGTACTGAATCACACATACTTTGAAAGTACGAGTATTAATTTGTCAAAATCTAAAGATGAGATGCTAAATTACCAAAAATTAAAGATACAAACACTTAGCCAGCTTAAAGGCAAGTGAATATATATCTTCATAATTGACATGTTATATTTTTATTGTTGTTTAGTGGTGTGACATTTGTCCATAAAATGATTCAAAACGAGAGAAAGACAAGCCAAGTGCATGTACTTTCATTTTTATTGTAATTTAGTATCTTATTTTTAAATTTTGGCAAATTAATATCCATACTATCAAATATGTGAGATTCAGTACCCCTTTTAAATAATATTTGACGAATGTTCATTTTGATGACAAGATAATAGTAGACACTTAGTCAAAAATTGCTAAAATCTAAAAATGTAATATTAAACTAGAAAATTTTCAAAAATTAATAGTATAGACACTTAGTATACCATTATCATATCATTAAAATGAATGTCCATCAAATATTATTTAATAGATGTACTAAATTGCATACTATAAAAATACAAGTATTAGTTTATCAAAATCTAAATATAAGATACCAAATTACCAAAAATTAAAAGTACAGAGACTTGATATGCCGTTATCCCATTCAAAATATTATATAACATAGATTAAATTTTTCTTGTACTCTATTTAATTAATGTAAATTAAATTTTTAAGGTATTTCAAGTGTCCATAGCGAGCTTGAAAACAGAAAAGATGATGTAGAGTATTGCACCAACAAAATGAACATCGATATTTGGGACAAAGCGCGTTCATAATAATTGTAGCTCCTCTCTCACCAAATGTTTTAATACTAATCAGTCAAGGTGGGGCATAAAAACCAAACGTATGAATGTTAAGGGTTGATGAAGTCGTCCTATGTAGTACGTTCTGTTTGCCATGGGAAGAAACCATGAACTCCCACCTAATTAGGATTTTTTTTTTTTACGTCCTCTTTATTTTTTAAATTTTTTTCTAGGGGATGTGACCTTAGGTGTTTATTTACTTATTTATAATGATGGGTGGGGACTTGAATCTTATTCATGTTATTTGAAAAATTAATATTAATACCATTAAATTATTCGATCGTGGGTTTAAGTTTATTTTAATATTAAATGGTTGCTTACCAAAGTCATAATAAATAAGAACATACTGTGTATCGCCCTGGCCCCTGGTGGTGGAATAGAAAATAGGGTCATAGGTTCTGACCTACTGCCATGAACACGAATTTTTCATATTGGTTAAACTGATCAATATTATTATCATTATTATTATTATTAGAAACATGTTCAAAATTATCGAATCATGGTTAACTGGCAATTTGGACAAAACAATATGTTTAACAAGCACGAATTTTACTTTGCAGAACTGAGATTTAAGAGTCAAACGAGTACCTTTAGCTGGGAAAAAAAAAAGGAAAAGAAAAAAACAACATATACATACACGCGAACACACCTGTTTTCTATCATGTTATGTTAATTATTAATGTTTTATCTATCATAATCAACCAAAATTATCTAGAGTTTCCTATTTCCTCCTTTTTACTCTGTTAGCTGTTGATTTCGGTGTATGGACTCCTGCCGGCATGCCTCCTCGGTTGGAGTCCTTTCGTGGGCCATACAACCAAAAATGGGGTAGGTGTTATCACTTACCAAACATAGGTCAAGACTCAAAGAGAAACAATTTGGGGTTATTGGATCAAATTTATCTGGAAAAATCTTTTTATGTATTTTTTTTATATTTAATAATTTATAGAGGTACGAACTTTGCCCATCACCTTCATTCCAATATATAATATGTTGGCTCTTCCTCATTCATTATTATCGTCTTTATGAGTTGAAAATATGGTAAAATATTAATTTGAATTTACCCATACCTATGAGTTTTAAAAACCCGACACGTGCACAAAATACTATAGTTAAGACACAAAGCATAGAGCATATATAAAATGGGTTGAAGATCAAATTATAATAGCAATACTAGATTTAGCTGTTGATGACCAATCATCCAAACAAAAGCTAGCAATTTTAACCTCCATGTCCTTTACAAATTTTATTCTCAAACTGAAATATCCCAAATTTCACTCGGTTAATTAAAAAGATGCACATTAGATAGTATAAAATATAAAAAATTTTGAACCAAATTAAAATCTAAATTAGAAATTTTGAGCTAAATAATTTAACTAAGTAAATTAGATAAATTATATAGTAAAATTAGGTGAATAAGCAATTTCAAGCAAGTAATTGATTTCAAATGAAAATAAAGAATAAACCACAGTAATTTTCTATTTCGTTCTACCAAATAAATTAAACCAAACCCAACTATCGATTTGGTCATCCACCTAAAATATAATTTTCCAATTTTCCAATTTGCGACATATTCTTTTAAATTCGATACCTAAATTTCTCAACACCCTAATTATGACCAAATATCTATTCCAATCCCCTAATTAGCTAAATTTATTTTACCATCTTCAAATTTGCTAAATAAAAATTCCTAAATTAATCTAGCTATTTTTCTAAGCCCTTTCAACCTCTAATTGTATCTTAAGACTCTAATCAAATTATCAACTCGACCCACTAACTATCTTAGCTTTAAACCCATCTAAAAATCTTCTAGAACCTAAAAGATCACTATTCTTATTTTAAATAATTTTTAGCAAAATTTTTATTTAAATATTGTTTTTTACCAACTCATAGAGCTCTAGAACCTTCTCAATATTGCCAACTAATATCTTTATTTTTTTCCAACACTTTTTTTGCAAAATGAAATTCTAATGCATATAAAGTAGCCACTACTTTATCTCCTCACCTAGCATAAAATTCCTCTCCATTTTTCTCACAAAACAAACCCCATTTCCATATTAAGATCCTATTTAGGTATAAAATCATTTATACTTTACCTATTCTTCTAGCCATCTAAAAGTCTTACTAATCTCTATTTTCTTTTTGGAATTTAGATGTTTAATAAGAGGTTGGGCTTAGAGGTAAAAGGAGTTTCATCAAATTTCCTAGGAGTAGGGTAGTAAAGGATTTTGTGCTATTTTACTACTTCAAGTAAGTGGTTCAATTAAATAGTGTGATTAGTGAAATATGTCGGTAAATAATATGTTGAAATACTAAAAGTACAGAACATAAAATATATGATTTATGTGAAGTGTCATGTACTACTTGGTTTGGTCAAAATGTGTTGATATTGACATTATTTATGTATTGTTTAATGGATTTATGATGTAAATATGGTTAAAATAAATTAGCTTGATACGTAACATGTTTTGATGGGTTTTATATGATTTTTGTAATGATTTTTCATGAGGAAATTGGATCAAAATAATAATATTTTTGTTAGACTAGAAAATAAAAATGTTGTTTGCTATGATATGTCATATTAGTTAGGGTATTAAACGAATTTATTTTCATCTCAAATTTTTGAAAATGATAGTATATTATCTTAGGATATAAACAAGAAGGTTTCGTAATTTTTGCATATCTATTTACTATTTTTGAAGGCCTAATAGGCATATTTTTTGAGAAAAATAAATAAAATATCAAACGTACTTATTTTTGCACAAAATTTTTAGGAAGTGATTTCAATAAGTGTACATATGATTTGAAAAATTTTAGAATTTTTTAAGGTCATTCAATATTTTTTGTGAGATTTTTCTTTTTTGGATATGTTGTGCAAAACACTGTTTGAACCGAATTTCCTGCATATGCCGAACTGGTCAATTTCATTTTTTATTTTCCAACAAGACCACAACTATTTAATAGCTTAGGATGTCTAGATTTTATGTAAAAACCGAATCGGACCAAAGAGTATAAAAATCAAGATGAACCAGTCCAAAAACAAACTGATGCACAAACCTCCCTGTTTTTCCAGCCCTATTTTCTTTGAAAAATGTGTGTAGTGCGAACTTTCTTAAATTTAATAATTATCAATATTACTTGATTAATGTATAATTAGGTATAATAAGTAAATTTAGTCATATTTGATTCATTAGACTTTTTATTAAATTAAAATTGGATATATATATATATATATAGGTCTATGGGCTAAATTAGGTAAATTAGGTAAAAAGACTTTTAATTATAAATTGGGTAATTGAATATAATATGAGCCTAAGTCAATAAAATTAAATTATTATGGGCTTTCATAGTTAAATTGGGCTTAAATAATAGTTTTGGGCCCAAATCAAATTATATGGGCTTAGTTGGACTAAATATACCAAACTAAGTTATAATAGGTTTTAAGTAACTGATTAGGCTTAAAATAGGTAATTGGCAATTAAATGGATTTGATAAATATCTTGGACCATAAAATTGAATTAATAAATATTCTTGGATTAAATAGGCTAAAATGACCTAACTTCATTAGTAAAAATATAGTCAATATGACATAAGTGACCTAAAACAAGCGAGGTAGTAAAAATAGGTCCGACTTGGCTAATATTAATAAGTTTAGCTTCTAATAATTGGCTATTGGCCTAAATACTAAAATAGGATCCAATTTGACTAAATATCTACAAATGGACTTCATTAGATAAAAATGGTTTAGGAACACAACCCTAGGGCCGATAACATAATTTCTAGCCAACTAGGCTGTTTACACTAAATAAGCTCAAACTAAATCCTAACAAGTCTTCCTTAGCCATTTAAGACCTAAACCTTTAAAATATAAACAAATACCTAACTTTACGCTCTATAGGCTTAACTTTTATAATACGAGCCCAATAACTTTATATAATCCAATTGGGCCTACTCTCGAAATATTTAAGTCCATTATCAATTTCAGGTATTAAAATACCTATTTGGGCTCAAATTATTTCTATGGGCTCGAAAGCCCTAAAATATCCTTAGTGGGCCTATATAGTGTATTAGAAGGCCCAATAGCTTAATTAGGGTATAAATTAAAATTTCAATTGGGCTTAAACATAATTCTTAGGTCCAATAACCATTATTAATCTAATGGGTCCTAAATGCAAAATAAAGCCCAATTCCATCTAATTTAATATTTATATTCCTTAATGGACTCAATTCCTAAACTCTAAAGCCTACTACCCTCAAAAGTTAAACACTTAAAGAATTTCTTATTGAGCCTAATCTAGGATCCCTCAAGGCCCAATACATTTATATAATAAATTCGAATTACGAATCCTATGGGCTTAGTCCAAATTTTCTAAGCTCAACTATCCTAATTGGACCTAACTCAATTACAAACCAAAAGCCTTATACTACATTAGACCTTATATTAATTGATTGATCAATATTACTTGAATCATTAGTTTGTATACTCAATACTTATACAAATTAACCTTTCTTGATAGATATTCGATCAAGCTATTGTTTTACTTGTGATCCTCTTCCACCTACTATTTCGATATCAAATATGCAGTGACTTGCGTGTTACTTGCTAGGTTAGGCATCTTAAAATGAACTAATACTTAAAGATGGCCTAATTAATTGTTTGAGTGTACTTTCTTCATTTAATTAGGTTCGAGGAACCACAACCTTACTAGGCAATGTCAGCATGGTAGTTAGGCGCTTAGGCCATCGTTGATGGTTCGGCAAGTAGCTGATAGGGTAAACGACATCAAGATAACATCCATTTAAATTTAGTGAGAAGTAGTATATGTAGTTCACAACTATGGGTACAAATTGTGCTACATATAATTATGGACTGAAATAAATAGAGATGCGTAATGGCTGTGAACCTTAGAGGAAGCTATTTTCTTTTTCAAGTATATCATAAGAAGATATAGGTATTCGGGTTATTTATATCAATCCCATAAATAGGTGCTGCTACTCAGGACCCCTAGATTTTGATGACTTATTGCCCAGAGTGTGAGTGCTCTCGTGTTATTTGAATCACTTTAAATAATAAACATAAAATGTTGGTTGTTGCATTACATATAATTTAGGTACGTATATCATATCGCATGTGGTTGCATTACTGTGTATTGGGCTTCAGCACATTCCTTCTTTTTCACGTGTTGAAGATTTCGACTTCGATGCTTATGCGTGTCCCGGGTATGGGATGGGTCAGTACGAGATTATTGACGAGCAGAGTGGTTAGGAGCATGGGATTATGTGTTCCTCTTAAATAAAAGTTGTAGTTATCTTTTTTAACTTGTATTCGCTTTTGAGGGCTTGGTTTATACCCGTGGTTGAAAAACTATTATCAGATACCTTGTATTGATTTTCACTTACCTTTGATATTTTGTTATTTTTCCACTGCTTAATCGAATGTTTTCAAAACCTAATTATATGATTTCAAAATCTAAAATTGATTAGCAAACAATCATAATAAAAAAAATAGTTTAGGATAGCCTTAGCGTATAATACCTAAGTATTATACGTAGCAAAATTAAACATGTTTTTACCCTATTCGGGACATGATCCAAACCATTTGGTTGATCCTCCACCTTGTTCATGTTTCTAGCTAATCCTCCATTTTCAAACCTCTTTGTCAGTGTTCATGCCAGTATTGGCTAATAACCAATGTTGTCAAAACCGGACCGGGGTTTGACCCGGACAAGCTAGGGGGTCAGGGGTCGAAGGGTCGAACCGGGTTCAACCTGGGGTTGAACCGGGGTCACGAAAAAATAAAAATATAAGGAATAATTTAACTATAAAAGATCAATATATGTGTAATCATTCAATTAAATCTATATTTGGATCAAATTCATCAATTAATTATTAAATAAATATGATTTAATGATTATATTTTATAAATTTATAATAAAGTATGAATAAATATTTAAATTTCTAATTTTTTATTTTATTTTTTGAATCATGGTCAACCGGTCCGGGTCGACCGGTTCAACCCGGGTCAATCCGGGTCTTGTCGGTTCGTTCTAAAAAGAGTTTTAGGCGAGACCCGGCCCGGCATTAGTACCGGTTCCAGTCGAACCGGCCGGTCCGAGCCGGTTTTGACAACCATGCTAATAACATCACTATGACAAAAGCGCCCACTCTTATAATAAAGCAACTTACCTATAAAAAGGTCTAACGAAAATTATTAATGATAAACATAATGGAAACACTCATCACGGGAGGGAAGAAAGAAAAAGAAAAAAGAAAAAAACACAATGGGAAGACTTATAATTATCTTGATAAGATAGAGGACCCAAATAGAAAGTCATAACATGAAAATGAAAAAAAAAATGATATAATGATTCTTCTACTGAAAATTAGTAATACATCTAGAATCCACTATTTTTTCCCATAAGCTGCCAAAAGGAAAAATATAAAAATCACTATTAAAAAAGCCGAATCAAAACTTGCTACACCATGCAAAAATTATGTCCCCTATTTCTATGGGGGAAATTATTCCATTATTGTTCACTAATAATAGTGGAATGTGAAGTCTAAATTAAAATTATGAGCGAGTCGATTCAAGTCAGTACAATTTAAGTTTAAACTTAAACCTAAGCTCATATCAGAATTTTACAACTTAAATCGAATCAAATTGAAAATTTTTTAAGTTTGTGCTCAACTTAAAATGATACTATGAAAACATAAACTCAACTTAATTAAGCTTATTTATATTCAATTTATTTAATTATACAAATTAAAATAATATCAGTTTCCAAACTTAAGTAACATTTAAACTTGACACAAATTTGATTAGATTTGAAAGTTAATCACATTAAGTTCGAGTTTAGTCCAACTATCTTTCAATCAAATTCTGGTAAAATACCGATTATGAGTTTACTTAACTCATGACATTTCTTTTGTTTTTACTCGTTTTCACCCATATCAGAAACTCGTTCTGTTATTTATTTTACATTGTTTCAATGCCATTAAAAGCACCTTGTGCCAATTCAAGTTACGCATTACCAGTATTTTTTTTTAAAATATACATGCAGGAAGTCAAGTTGCGTGCATTGTTATCTTTGGGGGTAGAAAACAAAAGGGTTGTCTTGTCCATTAGTTATGTCCCGCTGTAACCAACTTCTCTCCCATTTTTATTGATCTTTAGCTAATAATACGATGTGCTTTCCTCGGAAGCACCTAACATAATAACGACATTGAATGACACAGTGTTAAGGTGTAGCAAGAGTACATGCATCCAGCAGGGTTTGGCGAGTCGCAGTTCTTATCCATAATAGGGCATTACGTTGAGTGAGATACGAATTCCTTACCGGATGATACAAATACAATTTTCATAAGTTGTTGTCAATCTTAATCGAACAATAATTGGATTTAAAAAAATAAATAAATAAATAAAGGTTTAAAAATGCTATTTTATAGATGTTAGATAGCTAAGAGAGGAACATCCTGCAATAGGACTTTCTTAATATTATCCTGTTAGAAAACTTCTATTTATAATACAATGACAGAACCATCGCACCCATAATACTACCATTTAATTGATTAGAAATGTTAATATAAAAGGAAAAAAAAAATAAAGAGTCTGATCAATATTGAAATAGATCTAAGTTGTTTAACGATTATGTAGGATTAGTATCACTTAAAGAAAAGTATGAAACCATAGTATTTGCACATGGTTATACTATTATTTTAGTTTAAAATATAACAATTTTCACGAAAAAAAAGTATTTTATTATCATAAAAAATGGGAGAATTTTGAGTTCTCTTTAGAGTGAAATGCCTATTCTAACAAAAAGAATATAATGTTATCTAACAAATTATCATATAGAATAGAAATTTTAGAGTTAAGATATGATTCAATAAAATAGAAGATTTGTAATAAATGATTTTCAAAAAATAAGTAATTGAAGAAAGAATTGTAGAAACTAATGTAGGAAATTATAGAAATGAGAAGGCTTTGTAGAAGGTATGACATGTATTAGTGAAAAATTACATGAAAGTTTCGTACAAGACTATAATTTGAAAAATAATATCACAAGTTTATTGAAGACAATAGTAGGTCCAGTAATTGTGCAATAAGCACATCATACATAGAAAGATGACAAAAATTAAGAAAGTAAAGGTCGCTACTATCCTCAATCAATTGTCCACAAAACAATTTTGTAATTTATTTAAGTTGGCTTTTGACTAAATCTAAGGTCTAGGTCCACTTTTTGAATATATTTTGGTTATATATTCAATTTGTTTCACACAAGTTGGTTCATGATAATGGAGACTAAAATTATATGAGATTTTTTAAGCTTGGAACATGAAGAACTATATACGTGAAGAATCGGAATTGTTAAAAAATATGGAGATCAGTTCAAAATCATCTTGTGTACAAAATGTTTGGATGAAGCTTTAATAAATATTATGGAACTTGAAAATTAACATCTCAGTTTGTCCATTAGAAAATATGTCCACAAAATATGGAGTAGTTTTTCTAGCGACAACAATTGAAGACATCTTTCTATGTATGAGCAATATAATCTTTTTTTTTTTAACCACTATAATGAGAGGAAAGAGATTCAAACTTGGTACCTCACACTTGAGTGATATAATCTTGTTAACATACTCAACAATTGAAGATAGTTCAAACCAAATTAAAAAATCTAGCAACTTAAATAGAATTTGAAAGCATTTAATGGACAATTAGTTTGGGATAGTGATAACCTTCTACAAAACCTTCTTTTCATCTTTAATATCTTTCTATGTATGGAGTAAAGATAGGTAGCTAGGCCGTGATCCTACCTATTTTTGGAAATGTCCTTCGTTAAGAGTTTGTCACAACTATAATTGCCAATTTCTAAAAATGAGTTTGGTTCATCTTATTATAATTGTTTTAACATCTTCTTTTTGTCATTTTCAAATAGATTGCATGTCAAGAAATAATTATAGATAAAAAAAAATATTTTTATTCATAAATAAATCAAACAGATAAGATAGATATTAGTTACAAATAAGATATATATTCAAGTTATTTTGACATCTTATTTTTATTGTTTTCAAATAGTTTATTTGTTAAATATAGATACAGATAAAAATAGATATTTTTACTCATAAGTAGATTAAATAAATCAGATGCACATAAGATATAAATGCATATTGGATAAAGATGAAAATCAAACAATCCAAATAGACCCTAATATAGCATAAATTATCTTCTACAATCATTTATTCAATTACTCATCACCTTTCTCAAACATCATTACAAATCTTCTTTTTCATTAAATCATAGTTTAACTCTAGAATTCACGTACTCAATAGTAAATCGTTAAATAGTATTAGATTTTTCTTTTGTTATCATCAAAACTTCATTTTAATGAGAACTCAACATTTTTTGCATTTGTTATCTCATCATTAAAATGTCATACTTGTAAAATTATTGTAATAAATTTTGTTATGTATTTTAAGTGAGTGAATTAAATTTTCTAATAGAATGTATAATATATATGGAATAATGGCAAATAAAGTGCTTGTACTTTCAATTTTTGGTAATTTAGTGTCTCATCTTTAGATTTGACAAATTAATGCCAGTACTTTTAAAGTATGTTTGATCCAATACCTCTATTAAATAATATTGACTGTCATTTATTTTGATGAAAGGATAATCATAGACAGAGTGCCTATACTTTTACCTTTTTTGTATTTTTTTTTTTGGCAGTTTAGTATTGCATCTTTAGATTTTTATAATTTTTGGCTAAGTGTCTGCCATTATCCTCTTACTTAAATAAACATCAGCCAAACATTATTTAATAGAGGAACTAAATCACACATACTTTGAAAGTACGAGTACTAGTTTGCCAAAATCTAAAAATAAGACGCTAATTATCAAAAACAAAAAGTATAAGGACTTTAGCTTACCTTTATCCCAAATACACAGGTGAAGGTACGTCTTCATAATTGACATGTTTTATTTTTATAGTTGTTTAGTACCATGATATTTGCCCATAACATGATTCAGAACTGGATAAAGCCAAGTCAAGTATATGTATTTTCAATTTTTAGTAATTTAGTATTTTATGTTTAAGTTTTAATAAATTAGTCTCGTACTTTCAAAGTATGTGAGATTTGGTGCATTTATTAAATAATATTTTATAGATGTTCATTTTGATGACAGGATAATGATAAACATTTGGTCAAAAATTGCTAAAATATAAAGATGCAGTACTAAATTGCTAAAACATTGCTAAAAATTATAAATATAGACATATAGTGTGTTATTATCCTATTATCAAAATAAACGTCTATCAAATATTATTTAATAGAGATACTGGATTACATGCTCTAAAAGTACAAGTACTAATTTGCTAAAATCTAAATGTGAGATGCCAAATTATCAACAATTGAAAGTACAAAGACTTGGTATGCCATTATCCCATCGGAACATTATATGATGTAGATTAAATTTTTCTTGCACTCTATTTAATTAATGTAAATTAAATTTCTAAATTATGAATTCAAGTATCCATAGCGGGATTTGACAAACAAGATGATGTGGAGTATTGCACAGACAAAATGAACATTGATATTTGGGACTAAGCGCGTTGATAATAATGTGTCTTCTCACCAAATGTCTTAAAACTAATCAGTCAAGGTGGGGCATAAATACCAAACATATAAATGTTAAGGGTTTGACGAAGTCGTCCTGTGTAGTACGTTCTGTTCGCCACAGGAAGAAACCATGAACTTCCACTTAATTAGGACTTTTTCATTGACGTCCTCTTTATTCTTTTAATTTTTTTCTAGGGGATGTGGCCTTCGGTGTTTATTTATTTATAATGAAGGGTATGGACTTTAATCTTATTCATGTTATTTGAAAAATCAGTATTAATACAGTTAAGTTATTCGATCGTGGGATTAAGTTAATTTTTATATTAAATGGTTGCTTACCAAAGTCATAATAAATAAGAAGATATTATGTATAGGGTCATAGGTTCTGACCTACTGCCATGAACACGAATTTTTCATGTTGGTTGAACTGATCAATATTATTATTATTATTATTATTAGAAACATGTTCAAATCGAATTGGTTAACTAGCAATTTGGCCAAAACAATATATTTAACAAGCACGAAATTTACTTTGAGAACTGAGATTTAAGAGTGAAACGAGTACATTTAGTGGGGAAAAAAAAAAGGAAAAGAAAAAAAAACACACGCATACACAACATATACATACACACACACACACCTGTTATCTATCATGTTCTGCATTTTATGTTAATTATTAATGTTTTATCTATAATAATCAATTTCTTCGAGTTTCCTCTTTACTCCTTTTTACTCTCTTAACTGTTGCTTTGGGTGCAGTGACTCCTGCCGGCATGCCTCCTCGGTTGGAGTCGGTTCGTGGACCCATACAGCCAAAAATAGGGTAGGTGTTATCACTTACCAAGCATAGGTCAAGACTCAAGAGAAACGATTTGGGGCTATTGGATCAAATTTATCTGGAAAAATCTTTACACATATATTTATTTATTTATTTTCACTTTATATTTAGTAATTTATGGAGGTACGAACGATGACTAATGACCCATCACCTTCATTCGAAACATAATATATCTTTATAAGTTTAAAATATGATAAAATATTAATTTGAAATTACCCGTACCTGAGTTTAAAAAACTTGACACGTGCAATATACTATAGTTAAGACGCAAAGCATAGAGCATATATAAAATGGGTTAAAGATCAAATTACAATAGCATTACTAAATTTAGCTGTTGATTACCAATCATCCAAACAAAAGCTAGCGATTTTACCCTCCATGTCTTTTACAAATTTTTATTCTTAAACCATTTGGTTGATCCTCCACCTTGTTCAAGCTTTTGGCTGATACTCCATTATTTTCAAACCTTTGTCAGTGTTCATGCCAGTATTGGCTAATAACATCACTATGACAAAAGCGTCCACTCTTATAATAAAGCAAATTTAATTACCTAAAAAAAGGTCTGGCGAAAATTATTAATGATAAACATAATGGAAACACTCATCAGGTGAGGGAAGAAAGAAAAAGAAAAAGGTTAAAAAAAAAAAAAAGGAAAACATAATGGGAAGACTTTTAATCATCTTGATAAGATAGAGGACCCAAATAGAAAGTTATAACATAAAAAAAGATATAATGATTCTTCTACTAGAAATTAGTAATACATCTGGTGTCCACTTATTTCCCATAAGCTACCAAAAGGGAGAATAAAACTACTATTAAAACAGCCGAAGCAAAACTTACTACACATGCAAAAATTATGTCTTCTATTTCTATGGGAAATTATTCTGTTATTGCTCACTAATACTAGTGGAATATAAAGTTTAAACTGAAATTTTGAGAGAGTCGATTCAAGGCAGTGTAATGTTAAGTTTGAACTTGAACCCAAGCTCAAATCGAAATTTTAAAACTTAAGTCGAATTAAATTAAAAAATTTTTAAGCTTTTGGTTAACTTAAAATGGTATTATGAAAACATAAACTCAACTTAATTAAGCTTACTTGGAATCAATTTATTTGTTATTCAAATAAAAATAATATCAGTTTCCAAACTTAAATAACATTTAAACTTGACATTTGAAAGTTAATCACATTATAAAGTTGGAGTTTATTTCAACTATCTTTCAATCGAATTCTGGTAAAATATCGATTATGAGTTTAATCAGCTCATGACATTTCTTTTCTTTATACTTGTTTTCACCCATATCAGAAACTCGTTCTGCTATTCATTTTGCATTGTTTCGATGCCATTAAAAGCACCTTGTGCCAATTCAAGTTACGCATTACCAGTGTTTTTTTTTTTTTAAATATACATGCAGGAAGTCAAGTTGCGTGCGTTGTTATCTTTGGGGGTAGAAAACAAAAGGGTTGTCTCGTCCATTAGCTATGTCCCCGCTGTAACCAACTTCTTTCCCATCTTTATTGATCTTTAGCTAATAATACGATGTGCTTTCCTAGGAAGCACCTAACATAATAACGACATTGAAGGACACTGCTATGGCGTCGCAAGAGGACATGCAGCCAGCAGGTTTGGTGGGTCGCAGATCTTATTCATAATAGTAATTATCTTAATGCATGTCAATTGTAAACTAGGGCATTACGTTGAGTGAGATATGGATTCCTTACCGGATGATACAAATACAATTTTCATAAGTTGTTGCCAATCTTAATCAAACAATAATTGGATTTAAAAATAAAATAAAATAAATGTTTAAGTATACTATTTTATACGCATGTTAGATAGCCAAGAGAGGGACATCCTGCAATAGAAATTCCATAATATTATCTTGTTAGAAAACTTATATTTATGGTACAATGATGGAACCATCACATCCATAATGCTATCATTAAATTGATTAGAAAGGTTGATATAAAAGAAAAAATAAAAAATTCGATCAAGATTAAAATAAATCTGAGTTGTTTAACAATTATATATGTAAAGACCCAGATTCACCTCTATAGTTAAAATAGGTGAAAGATCTCCAACCATATAACATAAAGTGTAATATGTAATGTTGATTACCAGGATCAATTTGGATATTTGCTACCTAAATCTCTTATAAGAACAAATTTTAATTACTATCAACTCATATAATTTTATAGAAAAGCATGTCATTTACATATAATATATAGATTCACATACAGACATATATACATATAGATATTACAACAAGGCTTATAAACAAGCCATTGACAAAATACATATGGACGTTCTAATCCTCCCAATCATCTAGGAAGTCCTCAAAATCCATTCCATACCCTATGCTGGTGTAGAACTCATCGTGGTCATCAATACCTGAAATATGAAATAATGAGCCAAAGACCCAGTACGCAAGTAACGAAAATAAAGGTAAGTGACATACAAGCTTAAACTACATGCAAATGCAACAATCATCGAGTTAATATAAATTCTTTAATTAGTCAAACAACACTGGAGTATTCAAACCCTGGACAACAAGGATATTTGAGGTCCTGAGTAATGATCTCGACACTCAGTGGGTTGATATAAGTTGTTCGGAGACTTATATCTCCTAGATGATATATCCATAAATGAAAAAGTAGCTTTTTCTAGGGATTTTAGCCTTTTCACAATTTTACTTAATTCATTATATCACCTAATTCAAATGTTCCCACAAACGATTAAATTAAATCATATTATTTCTCTTTAAGAATAAACAAATGTTATATCGATACTAATAACTCTATCAACTACCCGCCTTGCCACTTATAAAAGTCTTATGATAAAGACAATCAATTCAAACAACTGAAGTTTTATCTCAAATTAGAGTAGAATTAGTTATGCCCATCTAAAGCAAGAAATCAAACACATTATTGTGTACCTGAATCAAATAGGGAATTAATAGAGGTAGCCAAGCGATGATCTATCACTTTTTCAAGAAAATCATCTCAAATCAACATTCAAATTTTAATTCACACATAAACATAATTAAATCTAAGAAAAACACTCAAAGAAATTCAAATAGATTCAACACAAGGTCTTAAATAGTATTTACATATCATACAACATCGTATATGCTCAACAAATACTCAAAAGACAATTTAATAAGCTAAAGGAATGGTTTTGAAGAAGTTTAGAAAATGGAAAATTATAGAAGACACGCCGGCCTTCAATGCCAATGGTATTGGAACGATGTAGCCTGCAGCAAAACTCTATGCTTGCCATCGTTGACAGCGTTCAGCCAAACGCCAGTAGCATTATGGTCTACGCCAGCGGCATTGAAACGGTGTAGACTACAACTCAAAATTTCTAAAATTTTCGAGAGTTTCACGAGAATGGTCCACACCCGTGGATATCTCCAACACCGGTAGTGTTGCCATGTATGTCGGCGGTGTTTACCCCTACGCCGGCAGCGTAGAGGCGGCATATATTGCAACACATATTTTCAAAAAAAATTATAGGCCTCCCCTATTCGAAAACACACTTTTTGTCAAAGTTTTCATTTCCAAACTTCACTCAAACTCATTTCCCACACCATACCTTAACCTATATGTATTCTGACTTCTTTTAACGCAAAATATCTACACTTTAACTTCATCAAATACTCATATTCACCATTTCAAACAAAATCCATAGCCCACTTCGTTTAACCTACACACTTCATAACACTCCTATCCCACACTTCAATCATCCATACACTTCAAGTCACATGTTTAGCATATACTACAAGCTCTTTTATTATCAATAAACTACTTAGACTACCATAAACATATAAAACTCATCCAACCACATATTTAGCATTAGAACCTTATTCACATAGGTAAGCCTACTAACAAATATACATATAACAAACAACACACATACCTTAAGAGGCTTTAAACTTTGGAGAAAAACACTTGAACCACTTGTCTCACTTGGGCTTATGACCTTCACTTTGTTTAGGGCTTAGAGTGTAGGATTTTGAAAGAAATAGGAAGAGAAACTACAGAAGAAGATAGCGACATTCGTGTGAAATTTTTGGCAGATTTTAGAGGTTGTTTTCTTCATCAAATGAGGCTAATGTTTATCTAAACTTTGACTTTAGGGGCTGCCTAAGCATGGGCTTTAGTTAGCATGGTTTGGGCTTGATTTTTGGCCTAAAATCAATGCTTTTGGGGCTTGTTTCTATCCAAATTTATAATATGTTTAGGAATACACATTAAGCATAATTAACTTGTCTTAAACAAATTTTCACATACTTCATTACACTTACATCAACACAATTACCATATAAATATCAATAACACTTATACTAATATTCAAATTCACTAATACAAACACATATACTTCACACTAACTCAACACACACATCAATTCATATTAACATACTTAACATGAAAAACTTATTTCTTATATGCCAAAACATTTAAAACAATTAAACAAGTATTCAAATTTCACTAACACATGCATACATAAGTCATGCACTAGATTTAATACTTAAATTAGTTATGTTTTAAGTTTTGACCATTTCAATATAGGATTAATATCACTTTAAAAAAAGTACGAAACCATAGTATTTACATACACTTTCAACTATTTTGAAATCATATTAACTATTTTAAGAGAACGATTGACAAATAGGGTGACTTACGAACATGATCTATTGAGAGAAAAAATATTCTATGATTACCTATCATAGTGATTTTTTTCCATACTTTCAAAGATTAATTTCTTTTAATAATTTATTTATATTTTTTTTACTATCACAAATTTGCCAGCAAGATCATATTTAATGAAAAATTTCTTCTTCTTGAATTATATTTTAAATTTTTTGTTAATCAAATTTAAGTGAAGGAATTATCCCAGTGGTGGAAATTTGACCCCTTAAGTTTGATAACAAAAGCACTAAAAGTTTTTTTTTTATGTGAACTAAACATTGAAAATGCGATGGATTGAGTGTTTAACCTAAAATGCTCAAATAATGAATTTTTGTGCAATAGATCAATTTAAACTTTAATAACAGTAGATATAACAATAATAAACTATTAAAAAGAATATTAAAGAGATAAGGAAAGAAGATATAAGCCCAGTTCAAACCGCTTCCTATTCTCCATAATCACCCAAATTGCCTCTAATTAGAGGACTTCACATACTTTATTAATCTCAATCACAACAGCTCAAATAGAGCAGTACACTAGTTTACAAAACTGAAGTAATAAAATATTTTCTTGTCTTTTATGATGCTCTTTTATAGATTACAAATACAAAAAATAGAGCACTAATTTGATTTTCTCTCTCTTTGCAGATTTTGCAAATTAATGAATAAAAGTAAAAAAAATGAGATAAATTTTTTATTTGTTTGTTCGCAAAAAAAAGCTCTTAAATGTGTGTACTACTCTTTTTTGAATCTTGAAGGAGAGTATTTATATATCTCAAACAATTAAATGTCTGTTAAAGATAACATCTTAAAATCGTCAAGCATTAAATATGTGTAACGGCTCTATCATGCTACATCGGCTCGCGTTTTAAAATTGTCGCGCCTTGGTTCTTGTTACACTTAAGACTTGCCATGCATTGATCTTTATTACATCTTGAATTTGAATCTATCGTGCCTTAAATTTAACCTTCGATCAAGTCTATGCTCAATGCACCTTGATTTGAACTTGTCGAGTTTTTGATTTAACCTTGTCATGCCCTAATAGGTGGTCTTTTCGAGCCCTCGATGAAAGTCGTGCTCAAAGCTGTGCTCAAAGACTTGTACCTTCTTGTTGGTTTCTTTTACACCTGCACAAACTCTAAAGAACATCATACACACAAAACACACACACTTATATATATATATATATATATATAAATATCGTTGTTCATCCAAATTGTTTAACTATTAAGTATAGTTCAAGACAATTGAGTAGTTGATTATGCAACTAATTGTCTCATTAAAATTCACATTGAACACATAAGTTAAACAATCTCTCCCATTTTGATGAGGACAATCATTTATAATTAACTCTCCCTCAATTTAACACTCCTCCTTAATTAAGCATTTGGACTTCAAAAGAGTTTTCTTAACTTTTTTTAAAAACTTGATGCTTAACACTAGGGAAATGCAAGTTATACTTAATGGTTAAGCAAACACAGTACACACTATTCATGTATGTTAATTTGTGTAGTTAACATTTTTCTCCCCTTTTTGACTAAACAAATACAATACATACTATTCATGTATGTTAATTTGTGCATTCAACATTTTTTCCCCCTTTAGACTCATCAAAAAGCAAGGCAAACTTCAACGTTGGTCAAATATAGAGACATGTGGTAGACATATTTGACAATCTACATATCACATATATGTGCAAGTTTCTATCAAAAGTTGCAGGATATGTTTCTAAATTTATCTAAAAAGATTTTCAAATATTTTCAATCATTCAAATAAGTTTAAAAAGTATCATTAAGCATGTTCAAACATTGCTTATGCATCAAAAAGCATGAAAAACCATTTTCATGTATTCGAAGCCTAATTTTAATTTAAAACATGCGTTAAATCAATATATCATCTATTTTTAGTAGACAAGATATCTCACAAGCATCCAAATATATTTTAACATGTAGTAGCTTGTTTTATTCTAAGATCAAGTTCTAGGTCAACTTGTCTTTATGATAGTTAGCACTCATCTTGCTTTATCATACCCAATTCTCTACGCGAAGTGCAAAAACGATCCTTACTTAAAGATTTTGTAAAGATATCAGCAATTGTATTATTTGTATCAATAAGTTCTAAGCTAATATTTCTATATAAAATATGATCTCTGATGAAATGATGTCTAATTTCAATATGCTTGTTCATTAAGTGTTGGATTGAATTTTTTGTTAAATTTATAGCACTTGTGTTATTGTAGCAAATTGGAACATTTTCATATTTTAGTCCATAATTCTGCAAAGTTTGTTTCATCCATAAAACTTGTCCACAACAACTACTGACTACCACATATTCAGCTTCGGTAGTTGAAAGTGCAACTAAACTCTGTTTCTTTGAATGCCAAAATATTAAGGAGTTTCAAGAAAGTGGCATGTGTCACTTGTACTTTTCCGATCAACTTTGCACCTAAAAAAGTTAGCATTGAAGTATCCAACTAAATCGAAAGAAGTAAGTTTTGGATATCGTAAGCAAATTTCAATAGTGCCTATAAGATACTTGAATATGTGTTTTATTGCATTCAAGTGTGATTCCTTTGGGTAACATTGAAATCATGCACATACGCACACTGAGAACATGATATCAAGTCTTGAAGCTGTTAGATATAATAAACTACCTATCATATCTCTATACAGCTTTTCATAAAAATTTTTGCCATTTTTGTCCTTATTAAGTTTTACACTTGTGCTTATAAGTGTAGGTCTAGTTTTACAATTATCCATTTTGAATCTTTTCAAGAGATCTTTAGAATATTTAAATTGAATTATGAAAGTTCCATTTCTAGATTGCTTCACTTGGAGACCTAAAAAATAATTGAGTTCTCCCATAATGCTCATATCAAATTCATTCTTCATGCACTCAACAAATTCATCTATAAGACTTATGTTAATAGCTCCAAACACAATGTCATCCACATAGATTTTCTTCATATATTTGTAGAATCAATGTATCTGACTCATGAATTTTGATGAATAGTATTGTATCGATTTTTCCTCTAGAAAATCTTTTGTTAATAGGAAGTTATTGAGTCTTTCATACTAAGCTCTAGAAGCTTGTCTGAGACATAAAGAGTTTTATTAATTTGTAAACATGATCAAGGAATTCATTCTTTTCAAAACTCGGTAGTTGATCTACATAAACTTCTTCTTTTATAAAACCATTTTTAAAAAAGCAATTTTGAGATCCATTTGAGAAAGACTAAAAAAATTTAATGTGGCAAATGCCAAAAGCATTATAATAGCTTTTAGTCTAGCAACTGGAGCAAAGGTCTCATCAAAATCTATACCTTCTTCTTGATTATATCATTTAGCTACTAATCTAGCTTTGCTCTTGGTTACTATTCTAGCTTCATCTAGTTTGTTTCTCTAAACCCACTTGGGTCCAATAATAGGTCTTCTACAAGGTTTAGGAACTAAGTTCCAAACTTCATTTCCTGTAAACTGATTTAATTCTTCTTGCATAGCTTGTATCAAAAACTTATCTTTTAAAGCTTCTTCTGTATTTTTAGGCTCAGTTTGGAATGGGAACAAGAACACTAGATTATTCATATTTCTTATAATAAGTCTTGTTTGTACTTTATTAGAAGGTTCACTTATTATTAGATTCTTTAAGTGTGATCTAGCATATTTCCATTCTTTAGGAAGATCATGGTTAACAGATTCATGTACAACATTCTTTTTATGTTCATTTCCTTCATTTATTTCTTTATTATTTTTGAAGAGAAAAATTATTTAATCAACACAAACATTATTCATATCATTAGACATCGGCACGAGGCGGTTCCGAACCGCGAATCGCCCCGAACCATCCCCGGCAATTCCATACCCGAGAACTACCCTATCAGGGACGGTTATGAACCGCAGAAGGACCCACCGGAACCGGTGGGTCTTAGCAGTTTGTCTACGTGGAACAGGCGGTTCAATCGGTTCCAACCCGCCATAAAAAAAACACACACACAGAGAATGCTTGCTAAAGATTTAGTTACATCTGAGTGGTTTCAAAAGCAATTTGTAGATCCATCTCTAACGGAGGAGATCCCTATTCATGCTAATTTCAGAATAGATTGGAAAAAAACTTCGGATTGGAAAAAAAGATATGATCATCAAACTAGGACTGCATAGGGGGGGTGGTTGGGGTGTGTTGTAGGGTATGTGTGGGGCGGTCTCTTAAGAAAAAAACGTGGTTTACGGTTCGTGTGGAATCGGAACCAAAACCGCCAAAACCGGTGGTTCCGTTGAACCGTGAACCGCCCCGGCTCTGGGGGTTCCGATTCTGGACTCGAACCGTGTCGATGTCTACATATCATCACTTGAACATACATGAGGCAGAGAATCATTAAAGACGACATGATTTGATTCTTCCATAACTAAATTTCTTTTACTAAAAACTATGTATGCTTTACTAGTTAAAGAGTAACCTAGATAAATGCCTTACTCAGTTTTAGCATCAAATTTATCTAGTTGACCTTTTCTGTTGTTCAAGATGTAACATTTAATGCCATAAAGATGAAAATAAGAGATGACAGGTCTTTTTCTTTTCTAAAGCTCACAGGGGGTTTTCTTAAGAATTGGTCTTATAAAGACTTTATTTTATATATAGCATGCAGTGTTGACAGCTTCAGCCCAATAGTCTTTAGGTATATCGTTTTCACACAACAGGGTTCTATCCATTTCAATTAAAGTTCTGTTTTTCCTTTTAGCTACACCATTTTTACTGCAAAAATCATACATTTCATAATTTTCAAATTCTCTCTCATGATCACTTTGGATAGCCACAATATTAAGACCTTTTTCATTTTGGACTTTCTTGTAATATCTAAAAAAGAAATTATTTATTTCATCTTCAAATGCAAGGAAGAAAGTCCATATATATCTAGTAAAGTCATCAACAATAATCAAAGTATATTTTTTTCCTTCCAAACTTAAAGTTTGGGTATGACCAAATAAGTCTATATGCAATAGTTATAATAGCCTAGAAGTGGAATAACATCTTTAAACTTAAAAGAAGTCTTATTTTGCTTTCCTTATTGATACGCTTGGTAAATCTTGTCATTTTGAAAATTTATTTTTGGTTATCCTTTGACAAGATTCTTTTAATAAGTTTTGAAAGTATACCATGCTAGCATGTCATAATTTTCTATGCCACGGCCAACTATTATCATTTTGAGAGTAAAGACAAGTTTCGTTTGATTATTTAAAATCATCTAAATTGATTTTATAGATATTTCTTTATCTATACCCCGTATTTATTGGCAAGAAATGTTACTTTAAATCTATTATCATATAATTGGCTAACACTAAATAAATTATACTTTAAACCATCAACTAAAAACATATTTTTTATAGTTAAATCTCTATTTACAAGAATGTTACCTTCACCCAGAATAGTTAACTTGTGCTTGTCTTTGAAGGTGACATTCCCTTGATTTTTCAAGTCCAAAGTTGTTTATTTGTATACATCTCTGGTCATGTGCCTAGAGCAGTCACTATTCCAGTATCATTTATTATTTCCTCTTGAAGATACCTATAAAACAGGGGATTATTTCTTTGGTACCCATTTGAGTTTGGATTCTTTTTGGTTAGATATAACAATGATTTCTTTTTTAGGAACCCAAACTAGCTTGCTTTTATGATTCAAATGCATGGTTCTTCTTACTATACAATTGCATGCCATATGACTAATTTTGCCACAATAGTTGCATGTCTCATGAGTGGCTCTCGCAAACTAAGTTTTATGGGACTTGTAACTACTTTCTTTGTTATAGCCAATTCCATATTTATTTGAATCATACCTTTAATTTCCAATAAGTGTGTTCAAGTTCTTTTTTCCTTTAGTAAAATTAACTATGGTTATCTTTGAATCATCTAAGCTAGCTTTTAATATGATATTCTCATTTCTTAGTTCTTCTAATTCTTTTAAAACTTCACCATTTTTACTACCAGCACATGCAACATTATCATCACTATTTAAGGTTTTAACTTCAATATCAAGCAAATCATTTTCAATTATTAATTTCTCATTAATCTTGCTTAATTTATCATTTTTTTTTCTTTTTAGCTTCTTGCATCTATTATTCATTTTATCATTTTCCAATTTTAAAATATCAATTTCTCCATACATCTTTTCATTTTTCATTTTAACCTCCTCATGCTTAATTCTAAATTCATCTAACTTTTCTCCTATTTTCATCATTAAGGTTTTAAGCATGCTATTCTTTTTCTCCATTCTTATTAACCCACTATATACTTTATCATACATTCATCATAAGAAGGAGAAGATGGAGAACTTACTTCATCATCCAATGCCATGAAGTACACATTCTCATCCAAGTTACTCGAGTCATCATCATTCCAAGTGGCGATGAGAGCTTCTTTTCTGGATCCCTTAGATGCTTTCTTGAGCATTTAACAATATTATTGAGTATGTTAGGCTTGTGACATTTGTAGCAAGTAATTACATCCTTCTTTTCCTTTGTGTATCTTAAGGAACTACTGCCATCATCCTTTCTCTTTATCTTATTGTTGAACCTTGCGAACTTCTCAAACATTTTGGCCATCAAGACAAGTTCCTCATCATCATTATCTTATTTACTGGAATCATGACTTGTAGCTTTTAAAGTAATGGCCATCTTATTTGATTCATCTCCTTGCTTCTTAATTAGCAAATGTGTCTTGAAAGCTCCAAGAAGTTCCTCTTTGCTCATAGCACTTAAATTTCGTGCTTCTTCAATATCAGTTCTCTTCGCCTCCTGTAAAGCCCTGAATTTTTTATAACTCTTAGAAAATAATCTTAGAGTTAAATACCGAAACCAAAATCCTAAAAACCGATCCAAATTAAAATCAAATTTTAAACAAGATCAAATACAAAAATCCTTAACCTTAAAAGAATGAGAGCCTTAAAAAACAAAATGGAAAAATTAATAATCATTCAACTCAAAATCCATATGTTAAACAATCCACCTATCTAACATCTAACATGAAAATCGAGACATTATATTCAAGCATATATTCGATGACAAAAGTACAGAACCTTAGATCCTTTAATTAATTTTTGAATCAAGAATTTCAATTAATACCGAAAGTCAAACTAAGTTAACATGTAACCCTAGACTCCATAAACAATCTTAGGAACTAAAAAATATTAAATAAATCATAAAAATAAACTAAAACATAAATTTTGAACCAAAAACATAACATGGTAAAAAAAACCCCCAAAATTTTATAATCTTACGAATAAATCAAAAAGTAGGAAGTCAAACCGAAACCCTAAAGTCAACTTAGAGTAATAACAAACTCTAGTGAATTTAGATCCAATAATCCTACGCTCTAAACCCTTGAACAATAAAATTTAAATAATCATAGATTATAATCTGTAATAATATAGTAAAGCTTAAAAAGATCAGATTCGTTAAAAATTTGATCGTCTTGAACCCGAATGGGATCGGTTCTCAAAAACATTCTAGGGTTCAGGATAGTAAAAATATTCTAAAAATCAATATACATTTGTAATTTTGCAAGGATTCATAAAATATTAGTTTTGTAATTTTTTTGGTATCTAAAAATATCATATATAATAATTTTAAGCGTATTTTCTTTACTACCAATAATTTATTTGTCTTATTTACTATTCATTGTACCATTCCTACTATTCAATATTATTTACTTATTCTTACAACCTATATACCTATTTCTTATAATTTTCTTTTCCTATAAAAATTATACACCACATGTTACTAAACCTCTTTTACACTTTTCTTTTAAATTAATTTTTAATTACTCTTCTCCTTCATCAATTAACTATAATTTCCCTCGAACATTATCTATAAATATCCCTTTCCTCCCTCACTTCTTACACACTTTTCTTTTACCATAATAAAACTCTACCAAAATCATTTCTCAACTTCTCTCTCTAATTTTCCTCTCTAAAATTCCCTTCCTAACTCTCTCTTCTTTCCATAAAACTACCATCCATATATTACTACCAAAACTTTCATTTCTTCTTTAACCAACAATAATTTTAGGCAAAGATTCCTACATTCATCTTCATGTCATGCAACTTAACATGACCATAGTGTATATTTTCTAAACCCCTGAGTGTTATGAAAGTAACAACATATTCATGTTTTGTTCTTGTTCATGCGAAAATTTTATTGTTATGTTGATATTATATTATGCATTATTTATTGCTTCTAATCTAACTTGTATATGTTATTAAATATATTTATGTATATATATATTTTTTTCTTAGAGCATATAAGCTTAACATAACCTTTATTTATGCTCATGCAATTTATTTATTTCTTCCTTGCAATCTATTTATTTATTTCATGCTATTGTATTAAGACTAGTCTTAGACTTGCTCCAATTAAGTCAAAATATTATTTCTTCTTTCTTTTTGGACTTGTCCATAATCTAAGTTCGTGAAGCCTTGAAATAAATTTAAGATTTCCATGACTTTCTTATTTGTTTTCTTAATTTCTTAAAAGACTTGCTCATGTCTAAATCTAGGAAATCTTGATATAAGCTAAATTTCATAATACTTGACTTTTATTATGTGCTTATTCCATTCCTTTATCCTTTATCTTTCATCTTTCATATTAATTATTTTTTTCATGTTACTTAATTATAAACTCATGTTCATGCATGATCATGTTGTTATTATCTTTATAAAAATAAGAGAAGTACTTTCTTTGATAAAGAAAATAAGTTAAGCTTACTATAAAAATGTAAATTTATCATTAAGAAATGTTCTATTAAAATTTAGAATTTTGTCCAACAAAATGCTTTTTCAAAAATTTTAGACAAGTTCATCATAGATTTTAGTGTTATTATTATGTAAGACTTTTTCCAAGTTTAACTAAGTAATTCTTTACTCTCTTTTCAAACTATCATAATAAAATTATTATTTAAAATCTTAAGGTTGAAAATTCTTTGTTATATAAATTTTTCTTAAAAACTTATTTATAAGATTATCACAATACTTTAACAAACACTAAGAACCAAACAACTTTTCTAAGTCAAGTTTAAAATCAACTCACCTTAGACATAAATCGTATATAACTTAAGGAACTAAGTTTTAAGAAGTAAAAATCTTTTTCTTTAGAAATTAAGGGAATACAAATAATAGTTATAATAATTAAACACTCACTTGTAACAAATTAAGGATTTTTCCAACAAAGGTCCATGTATTGAAAATTATGGATTTAGAAAAAAGTTACTATAAGAATAAGAATTTAAAACAAGCTATTCCTTTAATTTTACTCATAAGCTAAAACTCAAAACGTTTCTATATACAACTTTGAATGATTTTCCTCACAACCACATAAAGTTTCATGTTTTAGAAAATAATTAGCCAAAAGAAGTTTACTATAATGATGAAATAATCAAAAGCTCAAAATAAATATAAACCATGATTTTTCTATAATTGAGTTTCATATTTACAAAATCTAAGGATTTAGAGTTTCAATTATGATTCAACTTAAGAAAATTTCTATAAGGGAATATATTTAGAATTTCATACCACCAACGAGTAAAATCGTGTCTTATTAAATTAATTATTAAATAGAATTTTTTTCAAGTATGAAACCTTTGGGATTTCAAAATATAGTGAATCATGATTTCCTTATTGACTGAGCCACATATTTACAAACTAGCAAATTTAATTACAAGTCAAGGAGTCACTTTTTACTAAACTCTATATTTCACAAATATTGTTTATAAATTTTATTTTTAAGACAACATCACTAGAATCATGCATATAATATGAGCATATGTATAAATTAAAAAGGATTTTTCAATATATATATATTTATGTGTTTGCTATGAAATTTTTGGATGAAATAGAATTGAGAAGAATTACAAATTGAGGCTGGGTTTTCATACTAGAGTTGTACTAACCTGTTTTTGAACCCAAATGACTTCAAATATTAGAAATAACCATAGAAATGGATAGATCTTTTCGAGTAGATAGAAAATGACATTATATGCAAATTCCAAGTTAAAATGAGAAAGTTATCGCTATTTTAATTTGGAGTTTCACATAATCCAATTTTGACCAAAAAAAAAAAAAACATGAAATAGAATTAGAAAGTTTGAGTAAAACTTCACGAAATACTTAATTCGAGTATTTCTTTTGTCTAGATGACGAGGAATAGGTATTTCCCTTCCTAAGAATTATTACAGCTAAGAAGTTTGCGATATGAACGAATAAGTTTTCCCTTTTGATTTTGTTACCTTACTTGTGCTTGTAGATAGTTGCACTAGATTTATAGGTACAAAACAAAATGAACATGTATGGGGTATGGTTTATATGTATATACTTTTATGTATGTATGACAATAAATGCTAATCATATTGGAACCCAAAAATGACTGTGTAAGTATATCATTAATATTACATGTTGGTTATATATGTATGATGTCATTTGATCGCCCTTAAGTATATCTTAATCATACTCGACTTCGATATAAATTAAATGAACATGCATTGCATCTATTGAGTCACATGTCGAAAGCTACTACTCCCACATGAAGAATTGGAAGGTCTGAGACCAAGATAGCCCGGGGCCATGCTCATTCTTAGGAAACTAAGGCATACTGGGTATACATTCCAAGGATGGGCCGTACCGATTGATCGGTAAGGTAGGGTGTACCCGGGGACTAATAGTAGGAGATTGCGAAGACCTCAACTACCATTCCTTAACCCTTGATACGAATGGATAAATCTGTTTTATATATGATTTTCGGATAACCATATATATTTGTGTAATCATGTAATTGTTGCATAGCATGTATGTGAAAAGTAATAAACTCGTGAGAAATTATGGTGCGAATAAAATCAGATATCTCACTAAGCTCGTTGTAAGCTTATACCCCATAGGCTTTTGTTGAAACAAGTATGTTTGCAGTTATGTTTGAAGATCGGAATATTAAGGAAATTATTGGCGAATCTTTGAGATCTTTTGGAAGAAATGAAATCATAGGATGGATTTATTTTCATGAAATTTCTTTATAAGTCATATATGATATGTTAATGTTTTGGAGATTACTAGAAAGTGTATTTGTGTAATCCTAAAGACATTAGCAGGGCATGCCCCTAAAAATTATAATTTACCTTAATTATGTTTTATGTTATGCATTTCTTTTGCCTTGTTTCTTAGTTGCTATCAAAGCAAATTAATCTACTTCGGTGCGTTCTCTTTGATGTGTCAAACCCCTTGTACAAAATATGAAAGCTTTTATCTGACTAAGGAAGTCATTCCTAGACTTTCATATTTTGTACAGGAGACTGTCAAGTTTAGAGTACCCCTCAAGGCGTGACACCTCCTAATCCTTAAGTAAAGACATAATTAGTTTAGAATTTATTTCCACATTAGTGAAATTCTTTCCAAGCACACTCAAGGGATTTATGATATTAATGAATCTATTATGCATCTCATCTATAGATTCATTTGGAAGCACTTTGAAAATTTCAAATTGTTCACATAAAAGAACTATTTTTATATCTCTTACACTTGAAGTTCCTTTGTAAGTCTTTTTAATTCATCCCATATATCTTTAGCAAACTTACATGTACAAATTCTATTAAAATTACTTTCATTTAACCCACAATGCAATATGTTTATAGCCTTTTCATTTAGATCTAGTCTTTTCCAATCTTCTTCATTGTAATATTTTTCTTCTTTTCCTTCAATAATCAAGGGGTCATTTTCTATTACATTCCATGTTAGTCTATTTTGCTTTTAGAAAGATTTTTATATTACATTTCCAATTGGGATAATTTCTCCCACTTAGAAGAGGTGGTCTATTTAATGCAATGATCTTTACTTTAAATGAGATTAAGCACAGAGAATTAGAGACGAAGCTTTAATACCAAATGAAAATGCACTAGAAAATACTTAGAGAGGGGGGAGGCGGGGCGTAAGATGGAGGAGGGGACGTAAATTCAGTATTTAACCTAAAATGCTCAAACAATACATTTTTGTTCAATATATCAATTTAAACTTTAATAACAGCAATATGACAATAATAGACTACTAAAAAGAATGCTAAAGAGATAGGAAAAGAAGATATAAGCACAAATTATACATGGAGTTCAACTCATTTCTACTCTCCACGATCACCCAAATTGCCTCTAATCAGAAAACTTCACACACTTTATTAATCTCAACCATATCAGCTCAAATAGAGCTGTACACAAGTTTACAAGACTCAAGAAATAAAATATTTCCTTCTCTTTTATGATGCTGTCTTATAGATAACAAATACAAGAATAGAGCCCAAATTTGATTTTCTCTCTCTTTGCAGATTTTGCAAATTAATGAATAAGAGTATAATAAAAATGAGATGATTTTTTTATTTGTTTGTTCCCAAATGAAATCTCTTAAATACATCTACTATGCTTCTTTGACTCTCCAAGGAGAGTATTTATATATCTCAAATATTTAAATATCTATTAAGATAACATCTCAAAATCATCAAGCATTAAATGTGTGTAATGACTTTTTTATGCCTTATTGGCTCGTATTTTAAAACCATCACACCTTGTTTCTTTATCGTGCCTTGAATTTGAACTTGTCGTGCCTTAAGCCTGTCATGCCATAAATTTGTTGCACCTTCAATTTAACTCTCGATCAAGTCTGTGCTCAACACGCCTTGATTTGAACTTGTCGAGCCTTAGATTTTACCCTATCGTGCCTAATAATTGGTATTATCAAACCTTCAATGAAAGACGCGATCAAGGCTATGCTCAAAGATTTATAATTGCTTATTGTTCATTTTGCACCTACACAAACTCTAGAGAACAACATACACAAAACACACACACATACACACACACACATATATGTTATTGTTCATCTAAATTATTTGACTATTAAGTGTAGTTTAATATAATTGAATAGTTGATTGTGTAACTAATTGTCTCATCAAAATTCACATTGATCATACAAGTTTAACAAATATGTCATTAACAAAAACACAAGAGAAAAGTCCTAGTCCAACTAAGGAACAAAACACAAAAAACAACAAAACGTCCATCATTAGGAATTCAAAATTCTGCATCCCAATTGTAGGAGACGCATAATAGTTCGCGCACATCTTTCCAACTAGGAATAGGTGCAGCAAAAAGTACATACTGAAGCATCAGATCAAGATTGCCTTCAAACAAGGTTTAACAACAATTTTTCAGTCATGGAGTAGAGGAATTAAAAACAACTATGGAAAAAAGTATCCTAAGGATTAGAATTTGAAAAACATGATTGTCTAGCTTGAACCAAATCATGTGCCACCCAATTACTATCTTGATCAGTCTACATTAGAGTGATCATCTTCTTGTTCCTCAATGGTTTTAGCATCATGTGCCTACAAGCAATGATAATATTAGGTGCATGGGAGATACCGATATTAGAGTTTTTAACCCAGTCAATCACTTCTACCAAATCATTTTCTATGATGGCGTTGTTGAAATTAGGATGGAAATTTGTTGTCCCCATCTTGTCCCTACAAATAAATAGCTATTACAGATTTATAAAGTGATAACGAACATTTGATTTATTACAGCGATGTTTTTATTTTTTAAATTTATTTAATACGTGACAAATATTTATTTGCTAGGAATAAATAAGGAAACAATTCCCAGGACATAAAATATTTATCTTGTTGAAATTATAGTTGTCAATCCTATTTAAACTCGAGAAAATTGCTCACAATTCTACTTAAAGTGAGAGGCCACTGATATTTTCTTAATAAAACCACCTTGACATAAACTGCTATTACTGCAACCGATCCCTACAACACTGACTGTATTTCCATTTCCTTTGAAAGCAACATTGCAGTTTATTTTAATTGAATCGAATGGAGGAGGTGTTCATTCTCTTTCATCCACCAAAGACTTAAGGGCTTGTTTGGAATGTTAGATTTTTGTTGGTATCGGATTTATATAAGATCAGCACCGAAAATAATGCTAGAATAATACTGAACCAACCTACCCAAATAAGTCTGATGAATTTTTGGTATAAGACCAAAGTTCATGAGCATCAATCCTCACCCTGACGAACCACTTATGAATGCATTTGTCTTCAAAGATCCACCTATTCCATTCAATCCAAAAATCAATGAACAGACATAACACTTGGTTCAGACATCATTCATTAAATACTCTTCTAGCTGCAAGGTTTGCATCCCTCTCCTAAGTTCAAGACATCTAAAAAATAGATGTTTCAGAGATTCGTTATCACCACAGAAAATGCAATTAGATTGAGTACTTATCCCTCTCCTTACGGGATTTTCTAGTTGGTAAAGCATTGAAATGGTTTTATACGCTCAATAATATCTTTGCAATTTTTTTTTTTTGGGTATAATCAGATTACATGTAACAGGTTTTTGTAGGAATAACAAATTGAGAAAATTTGACAATATGAATTATTTATTGTGTGTACATCTGTTAGGCAGGACTTAAAATCTTTAGTAAGGATAAACAGTCAACGCATTCGTTGCAAAAACAATTAATAGGACTGACAATCTTTAATATGTAACACAAAACAACGCAGTCAGAAATTATTGTAAGCAGAATCTATAGATGTTAAGCGAACTAAAAAGGATGCTATAATTACAACACCAAATTCATCTAAACAGCACAACACAGATTAATTGCTTTTGAATTTCATTGTTTTATACATATAGATGATATGAATTCTATAAAACACCCCATCTCCATCATCACAATTTTTATTACTTTTAATCAGATCATTGGGTATTTATCCTCGCAAATATCCACATATATATATATATATATATATATAGTGATAAACAAAAGTTGACAAAATGCGTGCAATATTGAAAAATTTCAACAAAAATTAGTTAAAGCGGATAACAAAGTAAAATTTTAACTTTGTATTTAAGAACATTATAAAGGGAAAATGAGACTTTCTTTCAAAGAGCTAATTATGTTTTTTGTTAAAATGTAATAATTGTAATTTATGGTGTGTTTGTTTGATGGGAACTGATTTCCATGTTTTTCTCGATATAATTTGTGTAATTAAATGTCACAGTTATCAAGTATTGTCCATGTAATCAAGAAATGTTACTAGTGCTTTTAACTATAATAAATGATGATACAATGTTTAGAAAAGAAAAATGATGGTAAAGATAGGATTACAAATGAGTTGAGTCGAGATGATACAATGCTGAACTTAAGCTAGAGATCAACTTGATGTAATACCACATAAATCCAAACTTGACTCAATTAACTTTGTTTAGACTCAAGTTATTAGAAAAATAATATTTTTTCTAATAAAAGTAATATTAATATCCTAAGTTGATTTGAATTTGATAGACATTTATACTTAACTCAAGCTCAATAAAGCTCAATTAAACTCATGATCTAATCAAGCTAATAATATGAAACTCGAACTTAACTCAATAAACTATTTGAATAGCTAAACTCGAGCTCAACTTGATTATATTTGAATCTAACTCGAATAAACATCAGTTGAACTTGAGTAGTTTGTGAACTAACTTGGTTCATTTGCATCCCTAATATAAGGTGGAGCTGGCTAGCAAGTGTTGGATAGGTGGTTGTTGACTATCTCTAGGGATATATTGAAAAAGAAAATCACTAGTAAAAATTCACAAGAGAGGCGAATCTAAGAGACAAAGCTTGCCTTCCTTGTCAAAGTAACATGGGTGAAGCCAATAGAGGCGAGTTAGACTATTGATTAGGCCAAAGAGGCGAGTTTTGCCTCTTTATTCTTATTAGTAGCCAAACTCATCTATTTTAGTTAAAATAGGCGAAACTCACCTCTTAGCCCCCCTATATTAACAACACGCAAAGAAATTTTTCTCTCACGCTTATCCATTTAAAATAAAACTCATAAAAATATTGAAAATGAAATAATATAAAATAACAAAAGTAAAAAAAAAAATTAAACAAAAAATGGCTGTGAATCTTGAAATTGTAAGTGCACATGCCTTTTGCAAATAATACATACGTTTTGTGAGTATTATTTTGCTAGTTAAATGATCAAAATTACTACGATAATTATTACTAAAATATCTCAAATTACTCCAATGCCAATCGAATATAAATTTTTAATTTTGAATCACCTAATAACCTAATTCTTAAGTTGACCCAATCTTATATAAATTTGAAAACCTAAATTCTTAGATACCAAATTCAAATTTCTAAACCAGCTAAATTTCAAAGTGAACTAGCTATACTTAATTTATAATATTTGAATTTAATTTCAACTTACCAAATTCAATCATCAAGTTCTAAATGCCTAATTTCCTATAAGTACAATTTCAATCTCTTAGATTCATTTACCAATTCATCAAATTACCTAAGTTATCAATTTGATCTCAAATTCCCAATACCTCAAACACTTATCATAAATTACCAAGATCTCAAGTTATTCCTACATATCAAATTGAACTTTATAAATTAAGTTCCACTATCAAATTCCTAGAATTCAATGATAATTACTTAAATCAACATCTACCCCTAAATTACCAAAATAGCATTATGAACTAGCAAGACCTAAATTCAATTTTTTAAGATTCAAATATCAATTGTATTATAAGACATAGTATTAGATTGAGGAAGACACCTCATAAATACATGGATTTTGTACTTAGTTAAGAATAGTAGATCTCAACTAAGATATTGTTGATATAGTTAGATAGTGTAACAAATTAACTAGATCTGCTAGTATAACTCAAACTACTTCTAACAATAAAACATACAAATATAAATAAAGCAAGAAAGGTTAAAAGGAAGATTATCCCTAAAATACATCGAGAATTTATTGGAGTCTCGTTATGATTCAAAAGAGCTAGTTGAGTTTCAATCCTTCATTTGTGAGTTACCTTGCAAAACAAACACAAGAAGAGTGAGATTCCAGAGCAAAGTAGTAGTAAAACTAAAGAGAAGCCATAGAGAAGTACTTACCATCGTAACCTTAGCTAGGAGAGAGGTGGAGAAAGTAGATTAGAGATAATAGATTATAAAGTGTAGGTTGAGTGTGAGGGAAATTTTGTGGAGTGGGCTTAGATTAGTAAAGTGAACCGATTTGTACATACCACCCAGCAAATTCCTAAACCCCTAAGTATCAACATTTGTTAAATTTCACTAAATTCAATATCCTAATTTACCAATTTCTAAAATTAGCTAACCATTCTAAATTCCTAATTTCACTAGTTTAAGCAAAATTTCTCAAATTGAATTACCTAAACCACTACTTATCAAATTGAGTTATTTCAATCTAAATCCCACCAATTCTAGAAATTCAAACTCAATTACCTAAATTCAAATAATAGCTCCTAACTTCTAAATAGCTAAAGTGTAGCTAAATACCAATTTCAACAAAATAAATCATCAAGCTAAATTATAAAATTAATTTATCTAAATAATTATTCAATTTCAATCTACCTAAATCAAAATTTTTATATCTAATTCCTAAGCCTCTAAAAATAAATAGCAATCAGCTTAAATTACCAACCCATAAATTGTGCTCAACCCATTTAAATAATAGCCTATGCCCATGTCTTCCACCTAGAGTGCATAAACCTAAATTACTCCTAATTACAATTAATTCCTCACCTAAAATGATTTTAGCTAACAAATTTAGGATTAACTTGGACTTTTAAAATTAAATGGGGTAAATTAGATTAAAAGGTACTAACGTTGGAGGATATAGTTCATTTGATATATCAATATTTCACAAATTCATTAAAGTATCAACGTTTAGGAATAGGTTCATTCTTGGTATCAATATTTCAAGTAGTTAAAAAGAGAATCAATATTTCGCAAAGTGAATCAAATAAGGTATTAATAATTAACCATTAATGAAAAATAAGGAGACTTAATTGAACACTAATCCAAATATTAATACCTTCAATAAACTTTACAAAATGATGATACCTCTTTAATTCACTTCGAAACATTGATTTCTCTTTTTAACTACTTGAAATATTGATACATTAAATAAAGTTACCTAAACGTTAATACCTTCTAGTGTAATTTACCCAATTAAAATGGGCTTAATTAATAATTATGGATCCAATTTGACTTAAATATCTCATCGTGGGCTTACTTGTAAATATAAATTCAACTTAGCCTAAATGATTTGAAATTGACTTAGTTAATAATTAAATATTCAAATTGACTAAATGACCTAAAATTGGGCTTTACTAATTAAATGAGCTTAGTTAATGATCTTAGGGTCCTACTTAACCTTAATAATTCAATATGTTCCATTAGCGAATAATTATAGAATTTTATAAGTAGTATAACATAAAATATATATTCATAATATAATATGATAATAATATGTACAATGTATAATATATATTATTATTGTATTATATATTATAATATATATATTAATATATAATTTACATCTAATAAATATTCATATTAATATATTAGTTTATAATTTATAATTTATATGTAATGTACTATATATTAAATTTATTACATTAAATATTTGTGTTAATATACATTGATATGTAATTTATATATAATACAAAATAAGGTGGTGGGAGGGGGAAATTTTGAATTTTTGGAGGAAGAGGTACCTCTTCTCTTCTCTTCCCTATATAATCAATCGCGCCCAAATCCATTCGTGTGATTCTTCCCCTCCAATCTCACAAATTCCCTCCCTACTCAAATTCTCTCAACAAGCTCCAAAAAAAAAAATTCGGCGATTCAATTTTTTTTTTTTTCATTTTTATATATTATGTTTAATAAATCAGTAACTAATGATCTTTTATTGATTTTTAAAGTGCTTGATTAATTCGAAAGTGCAATATTTCCATATACGCAAATAACTTAATGGTAAAATAACATTTTTATATACAGTTATAATTTATTTTTCTAATTTTATGATAATATAATTATGTCATGATTTATAAAATTTGAGTATTATATATTTTCTATATAAAGGATTTAATGATTTAGATTTCTTATTTAATATAAGTTATAGGAAAAAATATTATACTCAAATCATTTTAAATATAATTTAAAACATTTAATCAATTATTTTAACTTAAATAAAAAATAAAAAATCAAATTATTACATAAATTATCATAAAGTAATAACGAAACTTTCAATATCATAAAAGAAAAAGGGAAAAGGCAAGTTTCACCTCTTTATCCTAGTCAAAAGCAGCACTTGCTTCTTAGCGCATCTGACATGGCATGTCAGACCTAAGGGCGAATTTTGTCTCTAACTAAGATAACGAGGCGAATCTAATGTGTCAAGGTTAGATGCGTAAAAAAGTGAAACTCGTCTCTTTTTAGCTTTAGAGGCAAGTTTCACCTCTTTTTCCACAACTTGGCCAAATTTTAGAAGGGAATATGAGACGAAACTTTCACCCTTGTAGGCTAAAAGAGGCAAGTTTTTGGGCTACTGAGGCAAAAAGTTATGCCTTTTTTTGCCAATATTAGCACTAGGGAAAATTTTATTTATGTTCCTAAAAAGTGTAAATATATTTTTCTACAATCTTAATAATATCTTATTTTGAGGTCTACTATGAAACCTCGTAATTTTCTAATAAAAGAAAATACGATTAGTCAAAGAATGTTCCAATAAAAAACTAATTAACCCGAAGATATCAAAACCTTAATAATTTAACAAATGAAAGAACTGTAACAAACCATGACTATATTAAAAATTGAAAAATAAAACTTTAAATACAAGATATTTTTAAGATATTTAATATAGTAGGTACATAAATTTCTATTTAACAATATTACCAAACTTATCCTTATAGAATCACACTGTTATATATGCATACCAATTGAAATAGAATTTATCCATTCACCATCTTGGAATGCTTCAATGTAATGTAAATAGAAATATATATGTGATTATGAACCATTAGCATTCCTCTTCCTTCTTATTCCTAAATCTGCAAACTCGCATTGTATAACCTTCGTCATAAATCTAAGAACTTCCATCGATTTCCAAAATCTATATCTTCCACACACTTCAACCATTTTAACCTCACAAGTTTCATCATGATTATGGCAACATACTCTTCGATTTAAGACTACACACTTTAAGGTTAATCATCAATGTTAATCATAAACTGTAATGATTTTATAAGATTTCAAAATCTCAACTGTACAAACAACATGTGATTAGAGTTCACTGAAACCATGCATAAACCAACGATTTCATTAGATTTTAAAAAACTAAACATTTATCATCGATTCAAACTTATATATTTAGGTTGTCAAGTATATAGGAATACCTTTTTGTTGGCCCCAAAAAGTAACCAAGAAGGGTTACTTTTGTGTATGTGTGTTTGGGAGGGGGGGGGGGGTGGGTGTGGTGTGGTGTGTTGTGATTGGTTTCCTAAAAAAAAAAAACTTTAACTTTGATTTTTCTAAACTTTAAACCCTACCCCCAGTTAGTTATAATAATGTATGGCTTTGAATATGCTTTGTAATCATAACAAGTAATTAAATGCACAAAAATAAAGAAAGTTTGCGTAATGATTTATACAAGTTTCACCTTAAGCGTCAATCCTCTCTCTTAGTTTCAAGTCGGGACTGTATTCTACACCAGTATGTCCCACTATATCCAATAAAAAATTATTACAAATAGTTCTCAATTCACTTTGTCAACTTCACTCTAAATCTTAACTATCTCTGAACTCAGAGTCTATTTGTAATCTAACTCTCACAAAGATTATCAAAAGAAAATGAGGAATAAAGAGTTAAGTTTCCTCTCAAGAAAGAAATGTTAAAGTAATGGTATTTAACACGTGTAAATTGAAGAATTCACACTAGATAGAGATCTTCTTTTCACGTGTGTATCTTTTGAATCTTTGCTAGTATTTTTATCTTCATGTCTTCAATGGCTAGATAAGATTGTGATTTGAAAGTTTGTGACAAGGTTTGTTCCTAATATTGTGCTTCTTTTTTTGTTGTGATCATTTGATTTTATCAAACATCTTCTAACAGAAAAAGATAAGGTTGATTGATGTGATAATGTTTGTTTCCATACTTCATGCATAAAAAAAAAAAAAAATTCCAAGCTTATCTTGAATTTTAAAATCATTTATTAATCAAATCCATGTTGATTAACAAAATCTTTGGATGATATCTTCAAGAATCATTAAAAGACTTGTTCAAACTAGTTTTTGATATGTTTCTCTTTAAAATCACACATATCCCTATAAATTAGAAACGTGTCATATCGTCCATATTCTTCTACGAGATTAAACTTCTTCTACTTGCTGAAACACGACTTAAGATACTTCTCATAAAGTTGCTTGACAGTACTAAATGGATTTTAACTTTAGAAACTTGAACTTGCTGTAAAAAACATTTTAATTTTAAGAATAAAACTTTAATGAAATTAAAACTTGAATCCCCTAGATATTTAAATCAACTTTGTGGAACATATTTGAATGTATTACCCAAATATATTCATCTTTAGAGCTGAGTTTTCAAATTGATGAAAGAATTGAACAAAACTTTATATGAAGCTTGCTATTCATAATTTCACAGATTTTATCCATGTAATACGTCTTCTTTCTAAGTTACTCTTTGAGTATTATTGTCTTCTTTCTCAAACAGTATTTCTTCCTTCTGAGTTACCTTCTAAGTGATATTATCTTCTTGAAAAACTTTCTAAATAGTCTCTAAATTGGATCTTTCTTTAAATTTCTAATCATATCATGATTAAAATTTATAACTTGATGACTGCACACTAAATAAATTTGTTAGAAAATATTTATTTTTTATTATCATCAAAACTAATATTTGAAAGAACCTAACACCTTTCTTTATGTTTTACATAAACACATAGATGATTTAGAGTGATTCAACGAATACATTGAGTAGTTCATAATAAAGCTACTATAAGTGGGAAATTCAATGGTTTACTTTTACTACTTGTGTGGTGTTTGGTATTGCTATTTATATAATGTTTAACGGTTAATGGTGCTGATATCTTGTTGTTGATTAGTTGTGAAATTTATCACGTCAAACTGATTAAGAAACAAAGGATGTTAAAAATTTCATAGGGAAGAAAACCACTAGCTTAATGATGCATCTTGTACATCCATGTCACTACAACTCAAACCGGTTAATCGGTGCATCTTGCACCATTCAGTTTATGCCACCCTATCGTCCAGTCAATGCTCCCTGCACTATCCAGTTGATGATCCCTAACCATGCCACCAGTCTACCCTTTGAGCTATCAATGAAGCAAATCTATTCCCTAACCCTTGTTCGGTTCAAGTCAAATTTAAAAATGATAAAATACAATAGAATAAAGTAAAATAATATAGAGGAAAAAAAAGTAAAATAAAATAAATTATATTAGAAATTATAACACGAGCTACACGAATAATAATTCAGTTTATGTTGAGAGTGATGTAAAACAATATTATAGTAGTCTTAATTTAAAACATTAAAGAATAAATCAATATAGTAGAAGTACGACCACTAGATATTTAATAAATATATTTTGATTAATATATTGCCTAATGAGAGTGGTTCAGTGTGATGATGATAAACTCTAAATAATGATCACAAAAGATTACACTATAGTTACCTCACTAACACAAAGTGGACCTTTGAGAAACCACTAATAATCCTCTTTTTGTATTCATCAAAGCCACTACTAACTTTGAAGACCGAGGCAAGCAAGTTGACAATGGGGGGAATGTAAAGGATTTCATATTCAGTGATTGGAGTTGAATTGTTTTGTGTGCTGTACCATGTGTGTTATGCTTTCCTACACTATCTTGCACTGAATGAATTATAAGGTACATAGCTATGTGAATTATGTTTTCCTATATTATTTTGTATTGACTAAGTTACAAATTGGTTGGTCATTCTTAAATCCATAAATAGCTATAGTGACTAGAAAATCAAATGCGATTTTGTATTCCATATGCATGTTTATGTATAGTATATGGTTGATGACTTACTTGTGCTTAAGGTAGTAACGAGAATATCTTACTCTCATCTCACTAAGTAGTGGTTTTGCTAACCCACCCCTCTCCCCCCTCTTTCAATAGACTGTATCACATATAATTCCATAAAAGTGGGATAGCATAAGATTAGATTGAACAAATATCATCTAACCTCGAGATGGTTATCATAGCATTTAGAAAATTAAGTTGGAATTGGAATTGGAATTTAACATAGATAGATAGTTGTGAATGAGATCTCCTTTGCCATTTATATTTATATAAATGTAAGCTAACAAATACTATTTGGTAATGGGAATACCAATTCTCAAGCAACCTTAAAGGTTTGTGGAAAGTCAAGATTCCACAGTTATTTCATAATTAACAATAGTAATTAAATGTTAAATAGAGTCTTGTGATCTGAGACTTGCTAGATGATTGTCATGTAATAAGAGCACATGCTACATAGCAACTTCTAATGATTCTTACCAAGCCCAATTAGACGATACTATAGATGGTATTAAAGTCATACATTGTCAAAGATAGGAACAACATATAAAACAATAAGGTGGGGTAGAACATGGGTAAATTAACAAAATTATTAAGTGAAAAATTTAGACCTTAAATTATATATGTATACTCTTACCTATCACTATACGCTAACCATCTACTCAATAATCTCACAAAACCTACCAGTTCAAGTGGTAACCTTACTCAAAACATGTAGACCATATAAAAAACGACAATCCAAAATTTGAAGGATGAAACAGGAAGTGAAATAAAAAAGTGCAACTATAAAGAGAATAAGATAGCCAACCCTAGTAATTTGGGACACGATCCATGAATCCAGTTTTTTAATGAGTAAAAGTCGACGCGATTAATAAATGAGTTGAACCCGAAAACGACACGAATTTAAATGTGTTTGCATTTAGGTTTAGAACCCAAACTCATTTACAAGCATGTGAAAACCATTAAAATATACTATTAATGTTTTGTATTCTTATTTTATTAAAACATAATATTATTATCCCCAACTAAATTATAAAATGATAAAACTATATATATATGAAATAAATTATATATATAGTTATAGTACATTATAAATTATAAAATATATACATAAATTATAATATAGAACTTATCTAACAAATAAAATATACATAATTTATATATCAATATACAATTGATTTATTTGTTACATATATAACATACGTATATACAACATATATATCATATAATATGTAAATCAAATATTTATAACTATTTTATGTATCGATAACACACACACACACACACATATATATATATATTAAATTAGTAGATTATAAGTATATAATATATATGTTATGTAAAGATTATGCATATAATATAGAATATAAATATCTATGTCAAAATAGGAATTGCATATAAAGCATTTATAAAATGGGTGGATTATATATAATATGTAAGTTATGGAGTATATATAAAGTATAAATTAGATCTAACGTATATTGGTTACAATATATATAACATATATATTTGTGACATAACATATATACAATAAATATTTTTAATGCATATGTGTATATATACTTAGCTACACATATATAAGATCTATAGATTATAAATACATATTTTATATGTTATACATATATATATGTTATAATTCATTTGGTACATGATTAAACTATATACTTGATATAAAGGATAATGCGATAAATGGTAACTACACTTTGACAAATTATGCAATTAAGTACTTGAACTTTGAAATTAATCAATTTAATATATGAACTTTAAAACTTATCAATTCAGTACCTAATAGAACTTCATAAAAATAGTAACTCCATTAAGTTTTTTCAAATATCAAATTAATTAATTTCAATTTTTTTAGGCATTAAATTGATCAGTCTCAAAATTCAAGTACCTAATCGTATATTTTATCCATGGATTAATTGTGATATTATCCTTTTTATATATAACATTTATAGTTTGTAATAATTATATATATAACTTTAATAATACATATAAACTAAAAATTATGTGTAACATATATCATATTGATTTATATCACAATATTTATATATATATATATATATATGCATATTACATTACAAATATAGTAGATATTTAAAATATATAAATTATATATAAATATTATACAAATTTTTATTAATATATTATATGAATGGCATATATATTATAAATATTATATAACATATGATATAAATAATGCTTAACATGTTGCATTTTAATATGATTTAGTCTTTCAATATATTTGTTTCTTGTAGGTTTTAAGCATGTTGTATTCGTCGGTTATAATAATAGAATAATATGAGTAGATTTGATTTTTTTTTGTTTTACCACCAATTATTAGCCACTAATGTAGTGTTTATCTAATAACACATTAATTCGCATATTATAACCTCTTCCTTTTAATTATATATGAGTATAATTATCATATAATATTTGTTAACAAAGTCTACCAAGGATAATAACTATTTTCATGTACTAATATTCAAGTCAACTATCTATTATAATACTAAACATTTCTTATCACATTAATAAATAGGACTAAATTTTTCTTATCAATGAATAAGCGGATTGATACGAGACACAAGACACGGTATAAACAGGTTGGGTTGCAGATTTAGGTTTTTATATACCATTAATGAACGAGTTGGGTCCTAAGTTAAGGTCTTTTAGACACAAACACGAGACATGATAAGGCGATATGAACTGTCAAAACTAAAATTAGCAATACTTAGGAGATGGAACTTCCTATAACAACTCAATAACCCCAAAAAGATAAAAGGGAATGAACAAGATAATAAAAATTCCTTAATCTAGGATTCGAGTTAGACCTTTTCCATACTAGACTAATTTGTAGGTAATTCATTAGGAGTAGGAAGATAACATTATTAAAATGAATGGGTGTCATCCATTCCCAAGACAGTTATTATAGATTTATGAAAGATTAATTCGAAAATATAGAACCCAATCGTAGAGACACGATGGTGAGTAAGATCTCCTTTTCCATTTAAGTTTATATTAATGTAAGCTAAACATTATTTTTTAGTAGGGAATACTAATTTCCTACTATCTTATTGATTTTTGAAAAGTGAATACGGCTATCATGTATTGGGTGTGTATGCTGCATGACAATTTCTGGTAATTCTCATAGGACCCTTACGTTTTCCTTTTTAACTTCCCCTTTTCTTCTCACAATCATTATCATATGAATGATTTTGAGGTAATTATGATAAGATGTGATAATCGTAGAGTTTGATTATAATAGATACCAGATGTATATATTTATGGTTTTGTTTTTGTTGGAGAAAATGAAATGGCTCGTTCTCGTTTTTAAGTCTCTGAAATATTAGATAATTTGTAGAGAGGAAGGAACAAAGTACATAATTACGTTTCCTCTAAGTTTAATGTTCCTTTCTTCTCACTATATACTTTTTGCTTTCCACCTTTTAATAATAATTTGCACTACCCCGCAACTTCTTCTCGTCTTAACATCATAGACCAAAGACGCGGAGAAATATGACAAAATAAAAGAGATCATCATGGTAAGTGATGGATCCAAGTAGATACCTTCCGATCAGGTCGGCCTTTGATCTGTAGATTCGATTCGTCGGGACTGGGTCTTCAAAATTAGGACTCGAACCAATCATCTTGATGGTGGGACTGATTGGACTATGGACTTGCCAGTTTACCGGATAGGTTTAGATGGATACAACCTTTTTAGAAAAAAAAAAAAAAATCACATTTTAAATATAAACAATGTGTTTATGCTTTTCATGTTTCTTTTTTTTTTTTTCCTTTTTTAACCTATGACCTTTTTGGACTTGTTGGTTCAAACAGGTGGGATGGTGGGTCCTCAAGGTAGGCCTAAACTACCCGGCAAGGTGGGTCCATCAGTAGATCTGTCGTGAGCGGTTCTGATCGGGTTCCAATTTGGATCCGATCCAGGAAGATGTCTAGGTCAAGTTAAGAATTGTCTATTTGTAAAGTAGGAGGGTCATGACATTTATTAATGTTCATCCTTTATAGTTATTAAAGTATAAAATTCTAAATTTGTAATATGATATGCAATTAAAAGCGTTTTTAGACAGATCCCATTTGTCAACAATAAAATTCAATAGCAATTCCTAAGTATCAAATCTTAGACGCATTTGAGGAAAATGTTGGAACAAAATGTCACATATTTCCAATATGCAATATATTGCATCATATTATTTATGTTTGTACAAAACAACCACTGCTTCTTACAACCTTACATATAGTAATAAAGAATGCAACATTAAAATTTCTATGAAGTAAAACGAACAAGGATGAAAATAAATAACAATTTGATAACATATATTTTTCTAAGAATGTTCAAGATTTGAGAGTGCATTCGACGGGCAGGCCTTGAGGAAATCTCTTAGTGTCCTTGCAATAATCGTAAATCATGTACTTTTGTTGCACCCACTTGAGCCTCTTTTGGCCACTAGTATCTAATTGTTGTGTGAACCATGGTTTTGAGCCGGTGTTTGACTTGCAAGACGACGCACCGTTTGACCAAATGCAAGCATCCGCATTGAAATTCCTAAAAGAGGCAGTGAATGGTGCTTTGGACCAGTCGGTCTTCACGAGCCCACCTCTTGTGGCCCAGTCATCTGCGTTCCATAGGGTTGATTGTAACTTCATGGGCTGGCTCTTTGGGTATGGCACCCCAGCTGCTTCCAAATTCTTGAACTCTCTAATCGGCACATTATCCACATATATTCTGATTTTACGGAAAAAGAAACACCATAAGTCTAGTGCCATTGCCATATTAAAATATTGACAAATTTCAATTTCAACCATAAGTCTACGATTGGGGTAGCCACGTCATCTAAATTCCTAAGATATGCTCTTGTTTGACTAAAATTTATTAAAAAAACTGTAGATTAATTTACGTTCAAAGTGGTCACTAAAGCAATGTACTCTACAGGAAGTCATTTAAGCAACAGCTGAAATGCCTCGTGATTAGGACAGAAATTATTTATTTAATAGCTTCATAGATGTAAATCCACGTTTCGGAAGTTCAGAAAAATATTTGGTATGAGATACTTACATAATATGTGATGGGTTCCATAGAACGGAATAAGTGTGGAAGTTGAGGGTTGGATCGAACCATAAATAAAATTGTTGTTCCTTGTTTCCTTTGCCTTGGCTATACACATTAGTATGAAGGATATACGGATCACCACTCAAATTACCCAAGAATTCTAAATCAATTTCATCCCAAGCTGATTCTTCGGATCGTAACTGGAAAATTCAAAATTAATTTGCATCAATACCAAAAGAAAAAATAATCACCATTATCAACAAAGATTTATCACGAGGGAAAGAAAACACGAAATAGCACACTTACGTAGAAAGTGGTGACAGTTCCCGCGGAGTTGCCGGGCACTAGTTTGATTTGCATGTCGAACTTTCCATATAAGTACTGGTTCTTGGAACGGAATCCGGAGCCAGAGGTTTTGTCTAGGGACAGAGTGAGTAGCTGACCATTGTCAAGCATCCTAGCATGATCACTCAGCACCCCATGTAATTCAACATCTTGATTAAAGTTGCCAGCAAAACCACCATGAAGAAGCTAAGCATCATAAGCAAGGCATTAATTGGTAACACAAGATGTTGATAAGAAGGGGACTTCGGAGAGATTGAGAAAGCCATTTGGTGAGACCAGTGTCGTTGTTTCTTTTAGTGTTGTTGTTTGTTGTCTACGTTTGAATGTTTGTATGCATTGGAATTAATGCACATGAAGTTGGTATTTATAGGGGAACGGAAGCGTGTTGGGATGTTCGGGGTATGTATGGATAAAAAAGAGCCAAATTGCCTTCGTTTGGTGTGGATAAGTGAGAAGATGACAGCTGGATGCCAATGGCAAAACTAAGATTAATATCCTCTGCCCTAGACCCTTAGTTATCATTGCCATCCACTAAAAAACAAAAGATGGGTCGTATGTAAAACATGGTAAATGTGTCATATGATCTTTTGATAGTGGGGAAAAAAAAAAAGAAAAAAAAAAAACTATGCTCACGAGCACAAAATCAAGGGATGAACGCAAAATATTAACCTAAAATTTTATTTGTCAAATTTCATATCTAAATTGGAATATAACAATATTTCAAGAGTGAATTTCTACTTCTCAAATTTATTTTTTTCGTTAATGACGTAGAAATTTGTTGAATTAAAGATACACATCGAAGTTAAAACACTAAACTTGAAAAAAAAAAAAATTCAATTTAATATAAAATTGAATATATCAAACCTATGATGTCAAATTAAAAAAATTCACGAAAATTTACATAATCATTTTAACATTGTCCTTTTTAAAAGATAGGTACAAACAACTGGAGCTTGCTTTGTTCCTGGGGTCTACACTTGACACCATTTAGCCATCAATCTTTACTATAATTGGTGATTTTATTCTACAGGAGGACTCCATAGGCTGTTTCCAGGGTAGTAGATAGCTAGATTTTATGTGTTTCAAGTTGACATATTGTGCACGCAAACCCTAGGTTGTATCCAGTTGCAACATTCTTTTCTCCAAAATATATTTATTCCATTAATAGCCTTGTTACTCTATTTGATTTTTATTTGTGTCTTATCAATATTTATATTTTATATGTAATTTTATTAATAGTTTTTTTTAGATTATTTGATTTTCATTTATATTTTATCGATATTTGTATTTTATATTTATATAATTTGTATCTGATTTATTTGATTAATTTATAAGTAAAAATGTTTATTTTTCATCCTTATTTGTTTTTGATAAATAATCTATTTAAAATTATAAAAATAAAATATCAAAACAATCAAAATAAGATCAACTAAAGAATTAATTTATCTTGTAACAAGAGTACTAACGAAACCATGCAACTAAATATTTAATACCTATAGGTCTGAGACTCAGATTCCAAATTAGATTTTCAAATTCCAATCTGCTTGTTTTCTTTAACTTTACTTCTAAATGAATTTCACTTTCCTTTTTCAGGTTGTACAACGTCGGGTTGAAATTATAATCGAATTTTATATATATATATATGGGGACGTCTCTTCAAGCCCAAGTCAGCCAATGTCTGCATATAATTTATATTATCCGGTACGCAGATGCCACAATGATTATTGGTTAGGAGCCACCGATGATTTACCAAACGAAGTGGAAAATTCAACGTTCAATCAAGGATAACTTCGAATTGGACACTTCTTGTGATGTGATCGGTTAAAGAAACCCGATTAGTTAAGACATGTTAGATGAAAGTTTACAAGAAAGAATCATAAGGATTTGGATGAGTGTTGTAATTAGTACATGAAGCATATTTTTTAAGATACAATTCATGAGGAAATAGATGAATCATATTTCTAACCTACCATTTAGTATTATAAAATTTTTATTAAATTGTATCTTAAAAAGACAATCATTTAGTAAAATTATAAGTTAGTAAGTCGAACATGCCATTTAGCATTTATTTTTTCGTAATGAAAATGTAAAATCATATTGTTTATATTAAGGAAGTTTTTTTTTTTTAAAGTTAGCAGCTTGGTTTTTTACTCATTATATCATGTACCTTAAAATATTTTTCTCAATTTGATAGGATTTTTGGGACACAATTTGATGTTCCCTATCTGTCCAATCAGTCCACGTCTACCACATGTCACAACATTATGCTCGTCTTTTAATAGGATAAATTACATCAAAATGTATCAATGTTTAAGAGTAGACATCTACGTTTCAAATGATTCAAAAAAGAACCAAGGTTTGAGAATAAATTCATTTAATGTATTAACGTTTTAAGTAATTAAAAAGAGATATTAAAGGTTTGCAAAGTGAGCCAAATAAGTTATTAATAATTGACAATAAATAAAAAATTTAGGGAAACCTAATTATAAACTAATTGAAATATTAATACTTTAAATAAACTTTGTAAAATGTTGACAACCTTATTTGATTCATTTTACAAAACGTTAATATTTCTTTTTAATCATATCAAATGTTGATACCTTAAATCAATTTACCTCAAAACGTTGATACCTTTTAGTGTAATATATACTCTTTTAATATATTTGTGATGAATGAAGGGAGCTAATAAAGTAAAAAAAAAAAAAAAAAAAAAAAAAAAAAAAAGGAAGAAGAAGAAGGAGAAGAAGAAATAAAACAATCTCTAAAATAATTAAGTAATAATTATCTTGGTGTGAAATAGACCTTGAGATTTATAGGATCTAATAGAGAAAGGCACGGGAGAATGAATTAAATTGTGTTTGAGTCTTCTTTAGGATTAAAATTCTATTTGAATAGTGTGATGGTGGGACTAAGGAATTATAATAGGAAACTTGATTAGTTCATGACTTAAATTAAATTTTATAGTGAGTATAAAATTTTGGTTCAATTGAAATAAAATTTGGATATTTATACTATTTTAATTTAAATAATTCTTTTAAGGAAATCTGGTGTCAATGAGTTTGATGATGGCAACTTCGTTCAATATTGTCCCAAGTTAAATTTAGGTAAAAAAGATAATTAACTAATTAAATATTATAAAGTATTGTATTTAAATATGGATTGTCATGCGACAAAGTCAAATAAACTGAAAAGTAAAATAATCTCTAAGATCAATGAAGTAATATTTATCTTTTTTTTATGTATATAGAGTCGCTAGATTAGGTAGATATGTATAAAAGAATTATTATAAATAATTCATTGAGAATAATTATACATATGAACATATTTAGTTTTCTTTTGCAAAATTAATACTATATTTTTACATTAAATCATACTGATTAATTTAATTAATCAGTTGCCAACTTTTTTCTTTTATGTATGACCACCTTTTTTTTTTATTAATGACAATTAAAAGTGACCATATAAATTCTAGAAAGGAAGCCGGCAAAACAAGTTTTCTGGAAAGGAAAAAAAATTGACGACATATTCTGAAAAAGAAATAAAGGAAAAACAAAAAATGTTGAGCATAATATTGTGACACTTGGCAGACGTGAACGGGCTAGAACAGCCACAACACGGCCAGCACGGCACAGCAAAATTGCCACCGGATTTTAAATAGATCTTATAGCTCACAAGATAGATTTATATATACAATTTTTTTTAAACCTTTTCTACAAGGTGGAACACTGTTATGCCTTTTTTTTACCTTGTAGTTCTCACTCCAAGATTAGTTCCTTGCATCTATTATTTTTCGACTCATATTCCTTAATTATTAGCTTCACCATAACTATAATAAGATAGAAAATGGCAACTTATTTGAAATTGGAACACACCAATACAAATCGTTTAAAGTTTTACAGGCAATTTTTCAAGTAATATGGATTAGGCACATGGCAACTAGGGCTGTAAACGAGTCGAACTATCCGTGAGCTACTCGAGCTCAGCTCGTTTCAAGCCCGGCTCGGCTCGGTTCGTTTAGCTAAACAAGCCGAGCTCGAGCTCCATCTCAGGCTCGTTTAGCTAAACGAGCCGAGCCTGAGCTTGTCCTCAAGCTCACAAGCCGGCTCGTTATGGGCTTGTGAACAAGCTTGTTAGAGCTCGCAAGCCAAGCTCGTGAAACGGATTTGTTTAATATATATATATATATAATATTGATATTATATTATTAATATAATATTATTAATATATATAATGTGATATTATAAATATAATTATTTATATTAATTTAATATTATAATATAATTAAAAAATATTATATAAGCTCAAACGAGCCGAGCTCAAGCTCGTTCAACGTAAGAAGCCCAAGTCGAGCTAGACTGTTTAGGCCTGTTTAGCTAACGAGCCTAACGAGCCGAGCTCGAGCTTGAAAAAGTTAACGAGCTTGAGCCGAGCCTATAATTCCAGCTCGTTAAAAGCTCGCTCGGTCGGCTCGAGCTTGTTAAATAATAAACGAGCCGAGACCGAGCTTGCAAAAGCTCGGCTCGGCTCGTTTGCACCCCTAATGGCAACTATAATATGATATAAATAAATTAAATAAAAAAAATAAAAATAGATTCTCAAATCAAAACTATCCATAACAAGATATCATCTACTTTAATATATTAGGCTTAGAATTTTATCTTTAATACACCGAGAGGTCATTTTCCTCGAATTACTTCTCAATTATTATTAGAATATGATGAATGTAAGAGAAAAACAATTAAATTTGAGAGTCTATATTTATATTTGTATCAAAATGATAAATGTAAATATATTTTATTTATATATGTTATCTATATTTAATTTATATGAATTTTTCATGAAAATTATCATTTTTCTATTTACCTGTGTCTATTTTTTTTAATAAATAATTTTTAAAAAAATTTTAAAAGGTGTTTGCATCCATTTGGAAAAAAAAAAAGGTTAACCAAACTGACCCGGCCATAGTGGGACTCGACAAACAAGATGTAGAGTATTTTACAACCAAGAAGACAATCAATGTTCGGATCAAAGCGCGTGGAAAATAATTATGGCTCTTCTTTCACCAATTGTCTTCATGCAAATCAGGCAAAGTGGGCAAAGAAACCGCAACTAAAAGTTAAGGATTGAAGAAGCCGCGGGATATAGTAAGTTCGGTTGGCTAAAGGAACTTAGGAAGCAACCATGAACTTCCCATCTAGGACACCTTTTTTATGTTTATTTTACTTTTAACATATACTTTGGCGTCCTGGTCGGTGAAGGTCGTCGGCTCTAAAAAGTAGGGTCAAAGGCTCACCCTTTACCACAATACGCATTTTCCACATTGGTTGAAATCATTAAAAGAAACCAATTCTATGAAATATGTTTCAAAATCGTCAAATCATGATCAACTGGCAGTTTGAGCAAAGCAATGCTTAATAGCACGAAATTTATAATTATACCTGATTACGGGAAAATAAATGAAAACTAAATACGATAACATGTTTAAGGTTTAGGTTATTCGCTAAACTAGATTACATGAACTTATCAAACTTCTATTACATCACCATTGATAAATTGTTAATTGAAATTAGGAGTAAGCTTAGCTATAAACCAGTAGGATCTATTTATAAAAAATATGTAAAATTTGCATAAAAGGGATTGAAAATAGCTTCTTAGATGGATTAATATGGTATAACTATACTAATTCATGGCTCAATCAATTATACACGTGTTATTATCGTGTCGTGCGTGTTATCTTAATTTTCCATGTTTCATTCGTCATATTCAACCACATTTATCTGGAGTTTCCTCTGAACTCCTTTTTTTTTTTTTTTTTTTTACCCCCCTTACTGTTGCTTTCGGTGGCGACTCCTGTCGGCAGGCCTCCTCGGTTGGAGTTGGCTCGTGGGCCATACAACAGTGACTCCAGTTGGTGCTATTTCTTTAAAGAAGCAAACGACAGTATTTTGATTTGGGGTAATTGGCTCCATTTATTCGGGGAAATGTGTGTTTTTCTCTTTATATTTCTCAATTTTTATAGGTACGGTGCCCAGTGATCCATCACTTTCATTGGAATACATAATTTGTTGGCTCTTCCTCCTTTTCCTCCTCATCATCAATTTTGAAATTTAAAATAAAAGAAATATGATTTGAATACATACCCTGTAAGTTTAAAACACTGCACGTGCACTGTTATAATTAAAAAACAAAGCACCAGCAAAAAATTGTCTGTTTGTTTTGGCTTTTTTCTAATAGATACAGACACTTTTTTAAATTTTTTCTAACAAATTATTTATCAAGAAATAGATATAGATAAAAAAAAGTTAATATTCTCATAAAGATCAAATAAAACAAATATAGATAAAATTTAAATGCAAATCGGATATATTTACACATATCATTTTAAAAAAAGATACAGATACAGATGAAAAACAGACAATCCAAACAAACCCTAATGGTTTAAAGTACAAATTAAGAGTACATTACTAAATTGAGCTGTTGCTGACCATTTATATATCCAAACAAGAGCTAATCTATCCTCCATTTTTATCCAAATTTTTATTTTCAAACTAGTTGGTTGATCCTCCACCAAGTTCAACCATCTCATTGGTCCTCCATTTTAAAACCTTTAGATTAATGTTCAGGATAGTAAACGGGTAACTATATGTTCCTTCTCTTATAATAAAGAAAATCCACTAGGAAAAACCTAAGGATTATATTGCATTTTGTACCAAAAGTTTAGTTAGTTTTTAAAATAAAAAATATCAATTTTGGTACCAATACTAATTATGAATTATTGCGTGTTATAAATAATTGTTTCAATCAAGATATTCTACCTATGATATATTTAAGCAAATGAAACAATATCTCATAAGACCGAGTTAACATAGGTGATAGTCCATTATTATCAAAATAATTACATAATTTAAGTGAAATCTAAATCAAAACAATTGCTTAATATAAACAAAAATCCACAATTGATTAGAAAAGCTACTCAGACTAGGAGTTTAATATGAGGTTAACATATGTAGTGTAAATGACCTCTAAAAATTTAATTAGGTTTTGAAATTTACAATCTAAAAGTATAAGTAGTTAATTGACAACCCAATCAAAATTAAAACACCAAATATGACCTTAACCCTAAAAAATTCAATGGAATTATCAATGATAAATATAATGCGGAGAGCTCTTAATCATCTTGATAAGAGAAATGATTTGAATAGAAAATCATATGTGAAAAAAAAATATTTATATGCTTTCATTCTTCAACTCAAAATTAGTTAGTGGTATTCATAGTTTGGTTTAACTTGTTCAAACACTCAATTGAGTTGAGTTGCATTTGAAACAGTTTTGATTCATAATCTTAACCTGACGCAGTGTAAAGCGTTCAAAGATCAAAATTTGCAATAACAATGCAAACTTTATGAAAGAATTTCTCAATAAGGAACTTCAAATATCAAAAGTTAATAATAATCTGTACAAAGGGTTACAATGCCATTTATAAGGCTTGAATACGACCTTTAAGTTCCCTAAAATAAATGAAACGAAAACGGTAAAATAAATAAAATAGAAACGTCAAAATAAATGAAACAGAAACGGTAAAATAAATACGACCTTTAAGTCCCCTAAAATAAATGAAACGAAACGGTAAAATAAATAAAATAGAAACGTCAAAATAAATGAAACAGAAACGGTAAAATAAATTAAATTGGCAAGCCGTCCATCTCCTACAGCTTGGTCTTCCTCCGTTGCTTCTTCGACAACTCACTTGTTCGCGATCCCGTCTACATCAGTCTCCTCCACTTGAACAAGACTCGTCCTCGAGTCATTGGATAGGTCCGATAGAGAGCATCTCCAGAATCATGAAACTTTGATAAATCTGCCACATTGAATGTTTTGGAAATACCCCAGCTGTCGGGCAAATCCACTATGTATGCATTATCATTTATGCGTTGCAGCACTGTATAAGGACCATACTTCTTTGGTTTAAGCTTGCTGTAGGTTCCTATAGGAAATCTCTCCTTGCGTAAGAAAACCATAACCTGATCACCCTCTTGAAATATTTCATGCCTTCGATGTTTATCAGCAGCTTGCTTATAGCGTTGATTGGCTTCTTCCAACCTTTGCTTTACCTCTTTCTGAACATCTACCACTTGCTCTGCCATATGCTTTGCTGGAATATTTATACTCTCTCCTTTAGGCAATTTAAGTAAATCAAGAGTGTGTTGTGGTACCTTAGTGTAGACAATTGAAAAAGGAGATCTTCCTGTAGCACTATGAAGCACTATTATAGGCAAACTCAGCCTGGGAAGGATGATGTCCCATTGCTTCGGTTTATCACCACAAAGACTGCGAACCATATTTCCCAAAGTTCGATTGACCGCTTCCGTCTGACCATCAGTTTGTGGATGAGCTGTGCTGCTAAATTGTAAAGATGAATCAAATAGCTTCCACAATGTTCTCCAAAAATGACTCAGAAATTTGCTATCCCGATCTGAAGTGATGGTCTTGGGAACTCCATGTAAACGAAGATTTCCTTAAAGAACAATCTAGCCACACCAACCGCATCAGTAGTTTTTCTACAAGGAATGAAGTGTGACATTTTGAAAACCGGTCAACAATTACAAAAACAGAATCGAATCCTCTCTGTGTACGTGGCAATCCAGCACAAAATCCATGGACAAATCTCCCAAATGTGTTCAGGCACTGGTAAAAGCATGTACAGACCAGTATTTTTAGAATACTCTCTGACAAACATAACACTTCTCTACAAATCTACTCACATCTCGTCTAGTTGTGGCCAATAAAATCTCTCCCTCATTGCTGTTAGAGTTTTATCACGCCCAAAATGACCAGACAATCCACCCCCATGAAGATCACTAATCACCTTCTCTCTCAATAAAGTTCTTGGCAGACATAATTGATTCTCATGCATCAAATAACCATCAGATAAATAAAAACCAGAAACAAAATGATTATTTGATACCTGGTGCCATATGTCAGAAAAATCCTCATCTTGGGCATATGCATCTTTAAGCTGCTCAAACCCCAAAATATCCTGACTCAAAGTCATCAACAAAGAAGCTCGCCTGCTTAAAGCATCTGCAACTTTATTCTGAGCTCCAGATTTGTGTCTTAATCTGAATGGAAACTTTTGTAGAAATTGACACCATCTCGCATGCATGTCAGTACTTATTCTCTTTTGACTATTCAGATATTTTAGAGCCTCATGATCTGAAAATAACACAAATTCCTTTCCAATCAAGTAATGCTCCCAGATTTTAAGAGCACGCACTACAGAATAAAACTCTTTGTCATAAGTGCTCCATTTTCGTCTGGCATCACTAAGTTTCTCACTAAAAAATGCAATTGGCCTCTTCGCTTGAGATAGAACCGCTCCTATGCCCACTCCACTGGCATCACAATCCACTTCAAACAACTTCTCAAAGTCTGGGAGAGCAAGTACTGGTGTGTACTCAATTTTTCTTTTAAGATTGCAAAACTAGAAGCTGCTTCTTCAGTCCACAAGAACTTCCCTTTCTTCAGACACTCTGTCATAGGTGCAGCAATAGTGCTAAAATTCCTAATAAACCTGCGATAGAAAGCTGCTAAGCCATGAAAGCTTCGCAACTCGGAGACATTTTTAGGAGTAGGCCACTCTCTAATTGCCTGCACCTTTGTTTCATCAACCCGGACACCATCAGCCGAAACAACATAACCCAGAAAAAGCAACTTGTTTGTCATGAAACTACACTTCTTAAGATTAATATATAATTTATTCTCGTGCAGGGCTGTCAGTACACTCTTCAAATGCAACAAGTGTTCATCCTCACATTTGCTATAGATCAAAATATCATCAAAATACACCACTACAAATTTACCCATAAAAGGTTTTAATACCTGGTGCATTAGCCGCATGAATGTGCTAGGAGCATTGGATAACCCGAATGGCATGACTAACCACTCATATAAACCCTCCTCTCTTAAAGGCGGTTTCCATTCGTCACCAGGCCGGATTCTAATTTGATGGTATCCATTCTTCAGATCTATTTTGGAAAACCATTTAGCCCCATGTAGCCTATCAAGCATGTCATCCAATCGTGGTATTGGAAATTTGTATCCCACAGTGATCCTGTTTATAGCCCTGCTATCCACACACATTCTCCAACTCCCATCTTTCTTGGGTGTCAATAAAGCAGGCACTGCACATGGGCTCAAACTCTCTTGGATCAAACCCTTTTTCAATAACTCCTCAACCTTCTCTTTGAGAATCTCACTCTCTTTCGGGTTCATCCTGTAATGTGGAAGATTAGGAAGGCTGGCTCCAGGAATAAGGTCTATTTGGTGCTGAATGTCCCTCAATGGTGGCAACCCAGCTGGTATGTCATCTGGCATCAATTCCTTAAATTCCTGTAGCAAAGGGCGAACTAATTCAGGCTGCTCCTCCACTTGCAACTCAACATCATTCATCAGAACCTGTTTCACAATTAACGCATGCACTTGCCTAGTTTCTTTCATCTCAGCCCCAAAATCCTTCACCACAGACAAAAACATACCCTTATCTGGTAAAGGAGTCTTGTCTTTCAGTGGTAGCAAAGTATATTTCACCCCTTCCCTTTCTAATTTATACACATTACTCTTTCCTGAATGTTGTGCATCAACATCATATTGCCAAGGCCTACCAAACAGGAGGTGGCACACATCCATGTCAACTATATCACAATACACAACATCATTATACTTACCTATGGAGAATGGAACCTTGCAGCGTTCCGTCACTTCAATTTTTCCAGCGGCTGACTTAATCCACCCCAAAGTATAAGGATTTGGATGTTTCTCTACAGGCAATCTCAATTTTTGAACTGTCTTCTTTCCTATTATATTTTCACAACTACCGCTATCAACAATCACACCAAACACCTTACCATCGATAGTACATCTAGTTCTGAACAATTGGTGGCTGGGTATGATCTTCAGACTTTGGTGTCAGCATCAACCTTCGAACAACATACACTCCCTCTTCTTCTTCATCATATTCCTCCTCATCTCCATCGGCTTCACAACAGATGCCTTCATCACCTTCTTCTTTTTCTACAATATTAACGGTCTTCCTCTTAGGACATTCATTCGATCTATGCCCCGGTTGACCACAACGAAAGCACTTCCCCACCATGGGTCTCGCATAAGGATTATCCATCTTCTTGCCCTCTTTATCCTGTCCCTCATTCATAGGACGTTTTCCTGCAACTTTATCCTCTGGGATTTGTTCTTTACATTGAATCCACGATTCGTTTGGTCCTCTACCTCTTTGCTCTTCTCCTTTGACCAGGTAGTAGATCTATATCCCCCATAATTTCTATTTCCACGCTCTTGCTGCATCAATTCAGCCCTCAATGCCAGATTCTTCGCTTCACTCAAGGTGCGAATTACCTGGACCCCAATTCTATCCCGCAAGGTTGGTTTCAATCCTTCCAAATACCGAGCCACCTGCTGACCTTCAGATTCTATAAGATTATTTCTTTCTGCTAACCTCATAAATTCAGCAGTAAACTCATGGACAGATTTATTTCCTTGTTGACACCTTGATACTGTTGAAACAAAATTGCTCATAATCAGGCGGTAGGAATTCTGATTTCATTAAATACTTCATCCGATACCAAGTGCGAACCGGACCCTTTCCTTCTCGTTCTCGCCTATATTGAATCCGCTCCCACCATGCAGAAGCCATTCCCTTTAATCGACATGCCACTAACTTGACTTTTCTTTCGGGGGAGTCTCCGCATAATCAAAGAACCGATCCACATCAGCAACCCAATCTAAAAACTCTTCAATTCCAAGATTTCCATTAAAATATGGGATGTCAACTTTCAATCGAAAGTCTCCACCATCTCGATCATCATAACCATCTCTTCTATACCCGCCATATCGCTGATTTCGAAAATTTCCAGTATCTCTATCATCATAATCATTCCGTCTTCGACCACCGTATGGTGGATTGCGAGCAAACCGAGGTGGTTCTACATCGCTCTCTTCAGAATTTTCATCATAGATAAGTTGTCTACGGGCAGGATTTGGTCTGTCAATAGGTTCCCCACGAGCTACATCGTCCCCTGGTCTTCTATTGTCATCCCGTCTCCTGTTTGCATCAATTTCCAAAGCAACCAGACGATCTACAATCTCATCAAGACGTTCCTCGAAACGCTGGAATCTGTGATCCATCCGTTGCTCTAGACGTCGCTCCAATCGTTGCAACGCCTCGTCCTCCTGAGAGGCTCCACCCTCCTGAACACCGTCACGAGAGCACCGCTATCACTGTAGGTAGCCATCCTCGCTCTGATACCACCTGACGCAGCGTAAAGCGTTCAAAGATCAAAATTTGCAATAACAATGCAAACTTTATGAGAGAATTTCTCAATAAGGAACTTCAAATATCAAAAGTTAATAATAATCTGTACAAAGGGTTACAATGCCATTTATAAGGCTTGAATACGACCTTTAAGTTCCCTAAAATAAATGAAACGAAAACGGTAAAATAAATAAAATAGAAACAAAATAAATGAAACAGAAACGGTAAAATAAATACGACCTTTAAGTCCCCTAAAATAAATGAAACAAAACGGTAAAATAAATAAAATAGAAATCAAAATAAATGAAAAGAAACGGTAAAATAAATTAAATTGGCAAGCCAGTCCATCTCCTAGCTTGGTCTTCCGTTGCTTCTTCGACAACTCACTTGTTCGCGATCCCGTCTACATCATAACCAATATGGAACATCTTACTTAGCTCCTTTCAATTAATTTGGTCTCTGATGCCTCTCTCTCTCTCAATTGTCCAGCCAAATATGATTAAATCTCCTTGTTGAAAAATCTATCTTAATTTTTTTTTCCTTTCCTTCTCCTTGTGTCTTGCCCTTCAAATCAATTTATAGTAAATGTGCCCTTACAGACATATATTCCTTATTATGGCATAAATTTCATCCATAAAGTATCTTTCTTCATGTGAAGGGTCCTTCATCATTTCTTTCCTTCAAATATTTGTAGTTAGGATATATCCTTTGCATCTTGGTATTTTATATGCCAACAAGATTGGGAATCAACTATGCATGTTTTCTTTGCAAGTAGTTTTGCAAGTGACGTTTGGAACTTGATCACATTATATTTTAGTATGTTTGATTCTAAACACTATATCTATAGATGTCATTTTAAAATTATGGAAAGAAAATTTGGTAAAATTAAATATCATATTCCTTATTTTGGCATAAATTTCTTCCACTAAAAATACCTTTAATCATGTGAAGGGTTCTTCATCATTATCTCCTTCAAATATTTACAGTTAGGGTGTATCCTTTGCATCTTGGTGTGTTCTATGCCAACAAGATTGTGAATCAGCTGTGCATGTTTTCTTTTCATGTGGTTTTGCAGTTGATGTTTGGAAGTTGATCACATTATATTTTGGTATCTTTGATCTTCTAAAAACTATATATATAGAGTTTAAAGCACTAATCAAGGTGATGAGTGTTATAGGGTAAATAAATACAAAATGGTGATTGTTAAGTCTGATTCCCTTGTGATAATAAAATGGCTAAAATCTCTCTTTATAAGATGGGATATATGCAATGATATATTTGGACAAAGAATTTATTGAAAGAACATGATATCAAGCTTGGTCATGTTAGTAGAGAAAGAAATAGTGCAGCTAACTAACTTGCTATTGGAGTAAAGGATGAGCAAATAACTTTTTTTTCTAGTACAAGATTCTTAATTGGATAGTGACTTCAAGAAGATCATATGAAAAGACAAGACTAGCAACGATGTAAATTGTCCCTTACTAATAATTTGGTTCAATGGAGTAATACTCCCTCATTTATTTATTTGTTTGTTTGTTTCTCATAAACATATTGTTCTATGGAGAGTAGTACTCCTTTATATTCCTTACAAAAACAAGTATTTTTGTTCAAAAATATATATACTAAAAAAAGTTAGTGTTAAAAAAAAAAAAAACTACACAAAATTTAAAGCAATATAATGTCATATTGCGGTAATTATGCAGATTAGGTGATAATGAAGCATGTGAGAATCTACTTGAGAGATACGAGATGAGAGACAAGAGACAAGAGATAATGGTAAATGAAAAGAAGTGAACTATAGAGATAGGATATAAATGGGAGATAATTAAAAAAAAAAAAAAGTAAAAAAGGTTAAAATAAAATATCAATAGGTTTTAAAACTAACTGATGTCACTTAGCTTTTATTCTTAAGTAGGAAGCAGTTTGTTTTAGGAAGTAGTTCGGTTCAGTTTAACAAGTTAAATGAAAACCGTGAATTGTTTGGAGTTTCTTTCAACCAAATCAAAATACTACAAAAGAAAACCACATTTTACAGTTTTATCCAATTTGTTATAAATTAATGAACAGCCTTAAAATCAGTGGTTCTTATCCATGCTATAAGTGAAAGGAAAAATGTAAAAACTACCGTTAAAACAAGATAAATAAGATTTACTGTATTTATGTAAATTACATCTACCATTTTTATTAAGGAATTATCCATTATTGTTAGTGATAATAATGAAAATAACTAGCGCATGGTGAAAAAAAGTTAGTGACACAATAAAATGGGTTTAAATAAATCCTCTTGTAAAAAGTTATTATAGGAACAAAATATACGGGATTTGCATGAAAAAGTAGTAAAAGATAGAAAACTTACGCAGAATTGTCAATTCGCATAAGTTACTTGTTATTAATCACAAACAAAAGGTAGATGATCATACATAATTTCTTTTAATATTATTATTTTTTTTAATGTTTCAAATGGGACAAATATATTATAATATATATATATTTATTTATTAGAAGAACTAGGATTATGAATAAGCTAAGTAAAGTAAATTGTTCTAAGCCTTGAGCTTGAATATACCTTGCTTAAATGCGTTTAAACTTCATTATGTAAATAATATTTTGTCATTCATATCATTCAAGCTCAAATAACACTTAAACTTAAGTTAAGTTTGATTAAGCTTGAAAGTTAATTGATATAAAAAAAATATAAGAATGATGCTTGATTCAATTATTCTTGAATTATTGAGCACAAACTTGTTATGTTTTTCATTTTGCATTGATTTGATGCCAATAAAAGCTCTTTGTGCCAGTACAAAATTTGCATCACAAATAGGAGTCAAGTTGGGTGGATTCTTATCCTGAGGGTAGAAAAAACAAAGGGTTGGCTGGCTCATTAGTTATGTTCCTGCTGGAATCAACTTCAAGCCATCTTTATTGATCCTTAGCTAACACTATAATTTGCTCTCCTGCGGACACCTAACATAATGATGTCAATGATGAATGGCACTGTTAAGGTGTTGCAAGAGTAAGTGCTGGTTTGGTGAGTCGCAGTTGTTATCCATTATAACAATTATCTAAATAGTAAGTCAATTGTTCAATAGGGCATCGAGATAAGGATCCCTTAATAATGTTCCAGATTACACAAATACAATTTTCATAGATTCCTCGGAACTTGATCGATCAATACTGGGATTTTAGAAACATTTTTGGGCTTTGCTATGGCAGATCTGCCAGCAAGTTCATAATTCTTATAATCATATTTTAAACATTTGTTGTTCAATTTTATGTGAATGGATACTTTTGTGGTGGAATCTGATAATAAAAGCTTTGAAAAATTTTTATATTCTTAATAATAATGGATAGGGTTAATGTCGCCAATGATATCTAAATTTTAGCAAAATATACATTTATATATATGAACTTTAAAATCAATTGATTTGATACCTAAAAAAAATTTCATACATGTCAATAGTTCTCCATGAAATTGGCTACCACCATTGTTGATGGTGAAATATAGGCAATAGCCCACTCGGCCCATTATCATTCCCACATGGATTGAAGGGCCCCATAAGGGTCCCAAAGATCAACTCTACTGGCCCAAGAAGGGCCCACAACAAGCAATATCTTGAATCTTGCCCTAGCAAGGGATCTTAAGCTCGCACTCACCTCAACCACAAGGGAAACCTATGACCTCGCTTCCGAGTTGTCTCCACAAGATCTCCACTTTATCCCAGTCCCAACATGGAATCGAGGAGCACATCTCTAGTTCGATCCATGCAGTGATAACTCCCATACCTTGCTTACCAAATAAATCCATCACCTTAGGTGTCAAGTTTGCTACCAAACGGAGATTTGTCCTAATAGAAAAGATTCGATGGACCCCATTCTAGTATAGCCATGAGCTATAAATAACCCTTCCCTCCATAAGAGAGGGATAAAATAGCTTTAATCTAATCAATGATCCTTTAGAGATTTTCTAAGAGACCCACTAACTAACTTAAGCATTAAAGTGGCAATGTTAGACAATCCCTCAGTGTACCACTCATTGTTTCTCTGTGTTTGCTGGGGCAAAACTCTATCGATGGAATAAGCACCTTCAACATTTTTTGGCATCGTCTATGGAGAAATCTCTCAAATTATCTTTTCCACTCTATTCTCCCATAAACACCAAACTTTTGATTAGATAAAAACTCATAATCCATATCCCAAATAGTAACCTTTGATATTGACTATGCTAAGACCTCAATGGAGTAAAAATCAACTTGATTCAACTCTTAATCAGATGGCAACTACCTCAATAGATGACAGAGCTCTTGAGTTACCACATAAAGAACCACTTGCTACTGGTAATATTGATTTTGTGGACCCAAGACATCTTTTGGATCCCGAGAACCTATATAGGCAACTTGCATACAAAAGCCAATGTTGTCAAAGCTGAACCGGTTCAACCAAAACTAGCCTTATAAGTGGCCTAACTCCTGCTAAAAACCATTTTTGGGTTGGACCGGCTAGACCCTATTGAAAAAGAAAAAAAAACAGAAAATGCTAAAGATACCTAGGTTTCATCTCTCCATCTAAACATTGGTAAATCATCATAACAAAAAGCAATTAAGAACAAAGATCTAGACTTTTTCTGATACTGCATTTTTTGTCTTCGGTTTTTGAAAAATTGGTTTTTATTTTTTTTCATCAAAGGAAAAATGAATTTGATTGCAACCAATGTGAGCTCAAATTGGGCTAGTTTTGTTTTGAAACCAAATCTTACGGTTTTTGATGTCTTCTTTAATGAAATTTCAATTGTTAAGAAAAAAGGAGATATGGGTGTTGGATTTTAATAAAAGGGAAGGATTCAATTTTGTAATTGTCTAAGGAAATTATGTCGATGATGGTTGAATATAGTGGCGCATCTGTTGCTTTTAGAGTTTGTGTCAGGGTAAATATATATGGAAGTGACCTCTTGGATTCAAATTGATAACACACACATGGGAGCTAAAAAATGACGCTTGCTATTTTGAAAAATAGTATATGCAAAAAAGTACAAAACTCTAATAATAAAATACGACTTAGAATTAATAAAAAAAATAAATATAAATTTTTGGATAAATAAGATGGTAGAATTAATAAAATATCGTGATTAGAGATTTTTTTTTTTTTTTGGTCCGAGCTATCTTCTAATACCTAACTAATATTTTAAATGAAAAACACAGTTGTATATACTATAGAATAAAAAATATAAAATGATAATATAAAATGCATTTAAATTAGTTTTTAAGCTTAAAATATAAATAAGTATAAGATTCAAAATATGAATAAATATATGGAATGCATGGTGTTTTCGTTTTTTTGAGAAAGATGATGTTGTGAGAGATATGAAGAAATAGATGATTAATGGACTCATGGATGAGATGATTGTGGATCTTTCATGCGTAGTATAAGATGCATTATTTTGAATATACATATTAAAAAATTCATTTTCTATTGACCCTTATTCGACCCTTGAAACCCCCACATGTTCGAGTCAACGTTCGATCTAAGTTTGACAATATTGATAAAAACATTGAAAATGAGTGCTCTAATGCCCTCTAGCAAGCTAGAATTATAGAGCTGGAAGGGCAAAAGAACTTGCATTTGAAAGAACATGCTTCTAGTGCACAATGAACTGATTCTCCAACTCAGTCACCATCAAGGCATAATAGAGCATCACCTAGGAGACACTACCGACATACCGCGACCCCACCGAAGGCTAGCACCTCAACCAAAGCTCGATCCTATAACTCAACACCAGCTCCAAATGTCTATCCGAAGCCCACTATCTATTAGAGTGTCATGAAGACTACTTCTAAGACCTCACGAGGGTACCAGGTATTTCAACACCCAACTCGAACCCCTGCATATCATCGCATAAGTGATGATGGGCGCTCAAAAGTAGATTACACAGGTCCTACCTCAACCCAAGCTCACAAAGATAATGCACCAATACGTCCTATCATAGCAGTCCATCCGAGCTCAAAAAAGGAACATGCTTTTGAAAAAATTAAAGACATGATGAGGAGGCTCTTAACCATCAAAGAACGTTTTGGAAATGAAACCACTACGAAGACAACATTAGGGAAAATACCCTTTATTGCCAAAATCTAGTTGGAAGTACTCCCCATCAGAGCTCAACTTTCGAACCTAAAGTCCTATGACGAGACTACTAACCGGAGGATCACGTTGCCCAGTCCCAGGTCACCATGGCAATTTATAAATGTTCAAATGCCATTTGGTGCAAAATATTCCTTTCCACCTTCGAAGGTGCTACCCGAGTTTAGTTCAATAAGCACCGCCCAATGATATTAGCTCATTTGACTCACTCAATGAAATCTTTGCGTCCTACTTCATGGAAAACAAGCCACCAAAGAAGAATGCCTCATACCTCTATACTATACAATAAAGGCAAGACGAACCCTAAGAGACTGTCTAGCAAGATTTAACAAAGCGTGTTTGGAGGTTTCAAACCTGAATTAGGGTGTGGCCTTTGAAGCCATCAAACAAGGAGTCCTCACAGATGGTCCCTTCTTTGACTCCATTTCAAAATGCCAGCTCAGTATACTAGAGCAATTAAGAAAGAAAGCATATAAATACATTCTATAGAAGGGCACTAGAAAATGCCAAGAAGAAAACCGAAGCTAAGGTTGAGCTGCTCGAGCTGAACATAATCAACATAGAGACAAAGGCTAGACAAAAAATCGCCACACACTTCGACAACCAAAGTAGTGCTAACTTAGATCATAGAGATATTAATAAGAGAAAGCTCTTCCTGAGGTACGACTAATTCACCCTTTGAAACTACTTATACACGATGTGTTCCTAGAAGTGAGAGACCAAGGTCTTTTGCCAACACCTCCTCCTATGAAACCCACCTCGAAGCAAAATGAATCAAAAGAATATTACAGTTATCACTATAACCACAAGCAAGATACGAAGAATGCTGGCAACTCAAAAATGCCATCGAAGACATCATACGATGAGGCTAGTTAAAGTAGTACATCAATTACGATGCTACAAACCTAAACTACTTGCTCATAATAGGAGAACCGATGAAAAAAAAATAACTAGAGAATGACACTTGAGATCAGCGCGGTCGATCTCAATCCACCTGAGAATGTAATGGTGAAATCAACACCATAGTAGGAGGTCCACTGACCTCAAGCCGAGTAGGGCTCAGTTCAAGTTTAGGTCAAGTGGTTTGAGTAGGTGATGAGCCTGGAACTTAAGAGAGCAAAGGTCGACACCACCATTTCCTTTACTGATAAGGATTTTGAGGGAGTTCAAACCCCTTACCAAGATGCTTTGGTTGTCCTAGCCTGCATATCAAGCTAGAGGGTCAAGATTGTATTGATTGACATTAGCAGTAGTGTTGACATTTTTTTCAACCAAGGTTATGAGCATATGAAACACAAATTCAGGCTTAAATTAAGGTCGTACAACCACGAGCTGTATAGGTTCGACAACCAACCTATTTGACCCCTAGATATCATCACTTTGCCCCTCAAGCTTGGTGATAAAGAATGTTACACCACACATTAGATCAACTTCCTTGTGGTCGATTGCTGGTCTCCTTACAGTGCTATAATGGGAAGAGCTACCCAGTTGATATTTAGCATGATTGTCTCTTAACCCCACCTCAAAGTTGAATTCCTCACCCCGACAGGGATATGGATTTGCAAAAGGGATCAAGAACAATCTAACAAGTTATATCTTAAAGCCCTAAAAGGAGATCATGTATATGTGGTGGATTCAGAATCAGAAGACCAAGCATCACGGTGAACCTGACGAGCACACTAAAGAGATCACCATGGACGATTGTCCCTAGCACATTATGAAAGTAGGGACGTTGATCCCTCTAGACTTGAAAGAAAGTTTGATTGCATTCTTGTAGGCGAATGAAGATGTCTTTACATGTTTACCCTCTGACATGTCTTGCATCGGCCAAGGTAAACAAAACCCAGAGGCTAGTTTGATAGAAGATTAGACACTTCACCATAGAAAGACTAGCCACCATTGCAGAAGAGGTCTAGAAGCTCTTACGAGTTGCATCCATTAAGGAGGAGAAATACCTGACCTAGTTAACCAACATGGTGTTGGCCAAGAAATCCAATGGTAAATGGCAGATCTGTGTGGATTACACGGACTTGCATAAAGCATGCCTGAAAGATTGCTTTCGCCTACCTCAGATCGACCAGCTTGTTAGTAGCATGTGCTTTGGAGTTAGTTTTGGTTAGAATGTAGCTTTAAAGAAAAACACAACTTGGAGTGGAAGCTTTTCAAAATTTGTAAAATTAATTAGTTATGTCCAACTTTGGTTTGTAACTACCAACAATAATGGTAAGCGCACTTACCAAAGTAGTATAAAAAGAATTAGGTTGAATCCCAAGGGAACGGTGACATCTATCATACTCGTATTTCCTCTATTATCTTAGCTAAGAAAAATTTAGCAAATCATAATGAAAACAAAAGTTATGCTAATGTTAATAATATTCACCATCTCTGGTGTATTTGTCGAAAGGGAGCTGATATACCTTTTCGGCAAATTCACCATACAAACTAAAATAGAGGTTAGCAACTGTAGAGTCCTTAATAGCCTCCCCGACTTCCACATTATGATCACACCTCGAGGTCATGTCCTCACTTAATCATCTCCTCTCATCGCTCGAACTCGAACCTAAGCTGGTGCTAGACCCTCCGTTGCCTCTCCTGATCTCCTCAGCGACTTTCTGCACCCTACTACTAGAGTCATAAGAAAAAGAATGAGGACATGAATTACCTGAGCTCGACATCATGGAAGTATTGGAACGACGTAAGAAAAATGGACACTAAAGATTTGAGAAATAAGGTCGCACTTTACAAGAGACACTTGAGAGCAATTTTGAATTCGAAGTCTTCCCCCAAGACCCGAGTAGTTATATAAAAAAAAAAAAAAAAAAACAAAGGAGACGTGATGACTCTTACCCCATGGAATGTGGGAACAAATCTTGGCAATCAAAGCGTCGCAATGACATCAACACTGTCGAATGTTAGAAGACCATCATTAAAATGGTCACATCTGTTCAAAGTCAAGAAGCTTCCTCAACAAGCCTTATAATCCTAAGCCCATAGCACTTGCTCAACCTAAGATGAACCAAGCTTTGAATCACGAGTTCGGAATATCCTAACATGGATTCAAGTGATCCCTAAAGCAATAACTTCTGCATGAATTCAAGGGTGCAGCTCAAATGGCTAACCGCAGCAATTCCCTCATGAGATTAAGGGATGCAACTCAAATGAAGAAAAAGTTGTGAAAATGTTTGTCCTGTAGATCGACCTCGTGAGTTGAGCGTAGATCATTTACTCTCCTTGGCCTCTCATAAAAAGAGTAGGAGGGACAAGTGTTGATAGAGGAATATAGGTTATAACCCACTTAATCCATTATCATCCCCATATGGATCGAAGGGCCTAAGAAGGGTCTAAAATTTCATCAACTCTACTAGCCTAAGAAGAGTCCACAACAGGTGACACCTCGAATCACACCCTAGTAGGGGATCCCAAGCTCGCACCCACTTCGACCTCAAGGGAAACTTATGAGCTCACTCTCGAGTTGTTTTCATAAGATCTCCACTTTATCCCTATCTTAACATAGGACTTGAGGAGGTAGGAGGATATCACTAGTTTGGCCACACTCCATGCAACGGCAACTCCCTTACCTCGAGTAATGGAAAAATCTATCATCTCAGGTGCTAGGTCAATTACCAAATGGACATTCGCCCTGACATAAACGATTTGGTGGATCCCATTCTCCATTATGATATGATCATGAACTATAAATAGCTCTTTCCTCCATAAGAGAGGGGCAAAATAGTTTTTATCTAATCAATACTCCTCTAAAGATTTTCTAAGAGACTCATAGTCTAACTTAAGCATTGGAGTGGCCACGATGAACAACCCTTCGATGTACCACTATCCATTTCTTGATGTTTTTAGGGGCAAAATTCTAACGACAGAATCAACACCTATAAGAACTGTTATCCTACATGGCACTTTTAACCACTACAACAGAGGTGTTGTTGGCATATATGAAAAGTTCTTTTAAATCTTAAATCAATCCATTTCAAAATAAGTACCTAATTGCATATTTTATCAAAATTTAAGTACAATTCGCAATATTTACCCTAATGGATAATGTAATAATTATTTGAATTTACTCCTCTCAATTTTTCCCACATTTTTTGTTTATAAATTAATGATTGAATTATCTAGATTTTATAAGTATTTTGTGATATCTTCTCAATATAATATTTTAGATAATTTTAATTATTGATTATATGTGACAGTGTGCTTTTTAAAAAGATGATAAATTAAGAGAAATTCTTTCTACCCAAGAATTAAGAGAAACTGGGAGAAAAAAATTGGAGAAGATTCATTTCTAAATTAATTATTGCTTCTTTATCTATTAAAAAATAGAACTTTCAGTCCTTAATCAATTACGTGAACAAAAAAAAGTTATGGAAAGGTATTAACATGGTCACTAAGAGCAACTACGTTCTATTTAGATTATCTGTTTTTTCATATGTATCTTATTTGTATCTAATCTACATCTTATTGTATTTGATTTGTAAAGTTGTTTATGAGTAAAAATGTCTATTTTTCATCTATAACTATTTTTTACAAATAGTTTGATTAAAGCAGGTATGATAGATATGTCAAAGTAACACCAAACCAATGAAATAAATGCATCCTAAATTACTTATTATCTTTTAGGGACATATAAATAATTCAACATTATATCTTTTTTCTACAATAATTAAAATTTTATCCATTTTTCCTTGCATTCATATCTAAATATATAGAAGGATTCAAATTCTCTACTTTTTTTCCTCTCACAATCTTTCCTTTCGAATTCATTTTATCATCTCAAACAAACTGTAGAAGTAAATGAAACCCACAACAAATTACAAAAAAAAAAAAAAAAAGTAAGATATATTTATATATGTGTGTGTGAAGAAAAGAGGGGATGGAAAGGGGGTTAATTGTTATCGTATTACATCCTATATATGGAAAAGAATTTATAAATGATTACACTTTTTTATTTTCTAAAACTTTATAAGCATGAAAGATTCTCTAAAGAATGATTGAGGGTATTTAGTGTATTTCATCAGAAATTGTATACATTTTAATTAAAATTTAATATTCATTTACAAAAAAAAAATTAATACATGAATTCTATATAAATTTTATTTACAAAAAAATATCAAAAATATATTTAAATAAAATAGGTGTTTAACAATCAATATTCATAACATTAATTAAAAAAAATAATAGGATAAGATAAAATCATTATAATTTGATAATATAATTATTATTTAAAGTTTACTATGAATGAAAAATAATTTTATAACGATATTTATATAGTTAAATATAATTTTATAATAAATGTTCATGCTACTACTTATTGTGAAAGGAAAAAAAAAAGTTAAAAGAATAAGAAGCATGTAAAAAAATGAATGTCAACGTAAAAAATGCACCTTGAAAATGTAAAATTGTACTTAACAGAATTGAATCCATGATGTTATGGTTGGAAGATGAAACATTTAACCACTACACTATGTTTAACATAATGCCATAATTTACTCTTTAATATATGTATATATTATATATATATATTTTTTCCTTTTATAAATATATAAAGAATAATTTTTTTCAAGATGATTGCGGAGGGAGGGGTACCCCTTTCGCACCACCCCTTTAGTTTTGCCCATATGAAGAACTTTATCGACAAAATAGCGAGACTTCTGAAGAGACGAGATTCTTATAGTACTGAAGTAACACCTTAAGAGCCTTGTAGAGTTCCTTATCAATGTAGGGTGCTTTTTTTTTTTTTTTTTTTTTGGCTGAACAATGTAGGGTACATTTAGTTTATTGATTTAGCATATGTTTCATGTATGTTTCAATCAAATTATTTGTCAAAAATAAATATAAATGAAAAATAGACATTTTTATTTATAAACAAACCTAGCAAAGAAGATGCAGATGCAGATATAGATACAGATTAGATACAAGTAAAATATAGTTAAGAAATTAACCATCTAGATAAACCCTTAAACAAAAAGGATATAAAAGTAATTTCAAATAATTTCCTTCTTTCCCTCTTTATTCCATCCTTTTTGGAACGGACAAAAAGAAAATGTATGATCAAGAGAAAATGTTACACCAATTTTTCTTCCTTCTTCCTTTCTCTTTCAAAATAGACAAAAGGATAAAATTTAATTTTCTTCATTTTCTTACCCCTCCTAATCATTCTCATCCGATATCCTTATACCAAACACGGTTATTAGAGAAAAAATAAAATGTTTTATAGAAACTAAATTTTTAAAATCCTCGACTAAGTCTAAAAATTTAAAAAACTCTTTATCAAAAAGTGAGGTGTTAAGTTTAAGAATCCCTGTTAAAGACTTTGGATGTGTATGCATGCAATATTTAAATTATCAACAAAAATTAGCTATACTGGCTAACAAACTAAAATTAATTACAATTGAATTTGGTTTTAGTTTTGTATTTGTAAGAGCTCTATAAATATAAATGGAACTTTCTTCAAAAAGCTATCTATATTTATACCTAAAATTTATTAATTGTAATTTATGGTGTGTTTGTTTGAAGGAAACTATTTTCATGTTTTTGTCAATATTTCTTCTTTAATTATCAAATATTATCCTAGTTGTCAGGGATATTAATATTGCTGTTTATAGTGCTTTTTGACAGCACTAAATGAAGATACGAAGTTAAGAACAAAAAATTAAAAAGAATGGTACACGGTGAAGGTGGCAGGCAAGTGCTTGACGTGTGGCATCCAACTATCTCGAAAAATGTACGTGAAATTAAAAAAGAAGGAAAGAAATAGAAAAAATGAAATTAATTTCTGTTCCTAAAAAGAGTTAATGACTTTTTACTTTTTAATTAATATATATGTGTGTGTGTATGTTGAGGTTGGTTTTTTCCTTTAACAGCCACCATTACTTATGACTCAAAGCTACTATTATATGAAATGTAAGCTTTTGAGAGAATTACAATAATATTTGATAATCATAGAAAATTTGATTATAACATATACAAGAAAAGAAAAAAAAATTAAAAAACAAAGGAAATAGTTCTCTTTCAAAACAAACACGCTATGAGTCTTCGGGAAAAAGAATGTGGATTTATTTTTGTCTGCATCTGATGAAATAAATAAATGGCTGGTTCTCCTTTTTACTTGTCTATGTAATATAGATAATTATTGGAGGAGAGGAAGGAAAAATAAGTACATGATTAATTAGGTTTTTCCTCTCAATTTAACGTTCGCTTCTACGTATTATATGCTTTTGCTTGCCAACTTTTAGTTGTAAAACTTGCCCCGCAACTCCCTCTCTCTTTAACATCACGGACTAAATCGGAAAAATATTTGCTGTTAAAAAATGTTGTCCTACTATTTCAGCTAATAATATTTAACACTTGTTAAATAAATTTAAAAATTAAAAATATTTTTTAAAATAAATAAATAATTATCTTACTTCATGGACATGTCGCTTAAGATAGAATTGAAACAGCAAAACTTTTTCCAAAGGATCATCATGGTCATGGGTCCAACCGTCCAAGTTAAAGAACAGCGTTTGTTTGGAAATAACGAGGCAATGGCTGTGCACAATAATTAAATAAAGTAGAGATTTAACATTTTTAACAGTTTTATTAACAATACCGTTATTAATCAAATACAATAATATAAAATTATAATATTACATATTAAATAGTAAGTTTTTAGACAAATCCTATTTATCAAATAAAATCTAATTAAAGCGATTTCTAAGTATAAAAGATCCATTTAAATTTTTGATTTTTATATGTTTTTTATGCATTTGTATCTAGTTTGTTTGATTTGTTTATGAGTAAAAATATATTTTTTTATTTATATATGTTTTTAATAAATCTATTTAAAAAATAAAAATAAAATAACAAAATGATTTAAAATAGCAAGAAAACAGCGAACCAAGCAGACTATAGAAGGGTTCTTTTGGAAAAATTATTGGAACAAATTCTCATATTTCAAACATGTAATATGTTGTATCATATATATATTTATATCAACACGAAACAATAATCACCGATAACTACAACCTTTTAGATAGTATTAAAGAATACAACACATTTCTATATATTTTACGAAGCAATACAGAGACAAGAACCAATACGATTAGATATATCTAAGAAATTTTTTTTAAGATTTGAGAGTGCATTCGACTGGGAAGCCTTGAGGAAATCTCTTAGTATCCTTGCAGTAATCGTAAATCATGTACTTTTGCTGCACCCACTTGAGCCTCTTTTGGCCACCAGTATCTAATTGTTGCGTGAACCATGGTTTTGAACCGGTCGTTGACTTGCAAGACGACGCACCATTTGACCAAATGCAAGCATCCGCATTGAAATTCCTAAAAGAGGCGGTGAATGGTGCTTTTGACCAGTCGGTCTTCACGAGCCCACCTCTTGTGGCCCAGTCATCCGCGTTCCATAGGGTCGAGTGTAGCCTCATGGGCTGGCTCTTTGGGTATGGCACTCCAGCCGCCTCCAAATTTTTAAACTCTCTAATTGGCACGTTATCCACGTAAAATCTGATATAATTAATAATAAAACACTATAAGTATATCATGTCGAGGATAATATCATGATTTACTGGTCCCTAAATTTCCTTTTTATCTGACTAAAAAATTTAAAAAAATTATTTTCATCCCGAGCCGTCACTAAAACTATTATAAAAGAATTTGTTTAAGCAATAATTCAGAAGCCTTATATTTAGGAGGTAAATATACATACTTTTGCGTTATAGTTTCAAGGACGAAACTGCGAACATCTCTCTTAAAATATTTATACTATAATTACTTGAAAGAGAAAAAGTTTTGTTGTTTTAATCATTGTGTCCAAAGCAATAATAATGTAATACGTATACAAGGAGTGATAATAACTGTTTATTTTATTTTAAGAATATTTTATTTTTTAAATTTATTTAATATACCTGTCAAGTATTTTTAGCCGAGACAGGATGGAGAGTACATTTCCGGAACAGCAAATAGTTTTTAGTTTGGCAGATGTAATTAATGGTTCAAATTTTCCATTTAGTTTTTGGTATTTGATATACTCACATAATATGCGATGGGTTCCATAGAACAGAGTAAGTGTGGAAGTTGATTGTTGGATCGAACCATAAGTAAAATTGCCGTTCCCTGTTTCCTTTGCCTTGACTATACACATTAGTATGAAGGATATAAGGATCACCGCTCAAATTACCCAAGAATTCGAAATCAATTTCATCCCAAGCCGACTCTTCCGATCGTAACTGCAAAATTATTAAAAGCAAACTAGCATTAACATATATATAATATGAAAATATATATACTCCTATTGAACAAGGTTTATCGCGTAAATATATGTTGATACACACTTACGTAGAAAGTGGTGACGGTACCCGCGGAATTACCAGCGACAAGCTTGATTTGCATGTCGAGCTTGCCATACAAGTATTGGTTCCTGGAACGGAATCCAGAGCCAGAGGTTTTGTCTAGGGAAAGAGTGAGAAGCTGACCATTGTTAAGTATCCTAGCATGATCACCAGCACCCCACGTAATTTCAACATCTTGATTAAGATTGCCCGCAAAAGCCACCATGAGGAAGCTAATCATAATAAGCAAGGCATTGATTGGTAACACAAGATGTTGATAAGAATGGGACTTCGGAGAAATTGAGAAAGCCATTTGATGTGACCGGTGCTTTTGTTTCTTTAGTGTTTAGTGTTGTTGTCTATGTCTGAATTTGAGGATGCAGTGTGAAATATTATGCACTGGAAGCTGGTATTTATAGGGACGGGATGCGTGTTGGGAATGTTCCGGGTATGCGTGGAGGTAAAAAGCCATATTGCTTTGGTTGGTGCGGATAAGTAAGAAGAAGACACAGCTGGATGGCAAATTGGCAAAACTAAGAAGTTTAATAATATTTTATTGCCCTTGGGGCCTTGGTTATCATCGCCATCCATTTTTAATAATAATAATAATAAGAGAAGAAGAGGGGGAGTTGGGGCTGTATATAAAACTAGGTAAATGTTCCATCGATATATTGATACGGAGAAAAAATACGGTTCATCTATATTCTAATAATTAATAAAAGATAAATTTTGAGAGGGATAATAATATTAATTCCACTACACGTACTTAATGTGTATTTTCGTTTTAATTTTACATATAATTAATATTTGTAATTGCTAAAGATATTTTTCTTATGAAATATCATGTTTATAGTTTTTTTTTCTTTCGGCTTAAGAAATATAATATCTATAATGATTGAGATAATTTCTTATTTACTGATCTATGTAAAAAAAATTACACAAACATTAATTATACAAAATTAATTACACAAATATCGTAGCAATATCGCATCTCAAAGGCACTATATTGAAAATATAAGAGTATTGCGCGTTGAAAGTATGATAATAATATAAATTATAAAGTATATCACACTTACAACATGTAATACCCTAGAGTACATGCAATACTATTTATTATATCATAATTGCAACATGCGGTACTTTTATAAAATAATGTATCACATTTTGGTTTTTTTATATAATTTGTATTTTAATAAATATTTTTTTAAAAATAAGGGTAGACATTAAATGCTACCCTATAGTAATTTGACTCCAATAAATTTCATACTTAACTGAATTTTTACTTTGGTAACATGGTAATAATTCTTAATTAAAGAATTTCAATAAAATAAAAAATAAAAAGTTTATTTAAATATAAAATTTTAACATCAAACCAAGGCGTGGAACTAAAAAAATCTCCCAATTTAGATAAGCCACGCTAGGACATCGTTCCATTTTAAAACAGGGTACAAGCAATTATCGCCGTTGCTTTCTTTTCCGGGCTAACACTTTACACCATTTACCGATAAAGTCTTATTACAATTGGCGGATTATAGGCTGCTTCCTGGCTAGTTGATACTTGATAATTGATATATACAGCTAGATTTTTATATGTTTCTACTTTAAAAAATGCACACACACAAAGGTTGTCTCCACCCTCCACTTGCAACTAGTTTTCATTCTCGAAAATATATTTATTCTACCAGTTTGTCATGTATCAGAGTGAAAAAAACCATGCAATCAAATATAATTTGTTTAATGCATAGGTCAGATGTCTCTATTATTCGTGCTTCTCGGATTACCATGTATTTCTTTTAAATTTTTCTTTCCTTGTGAAATGGAATTTTTTCTCATCGGGTTGAAATTAAAGTAGTTATTATTTTTATATTACTATTAGTAGTAGTGGTAGTCTGAGGACAAGTCTTCAAGTTCAAGGCAACAAATGTCTATTTAAATTTAAAATTATCTTTATGCCCAATAGTACTTGGTGGGGGAGTTACCGAATATGATATACCAAGTTTAATATTCTTTTAGAGACAACTTAAATTTAGTAGGGCACTTATGAACTTAAACACTAACTTAATAGCTGACATGTCTTGTGATGTCATCACTACTAAAGTGTGAAACCCGAAAATTAATAATAAATAAAGTCCAATTAAGAATAATCTAATTATTAATTAGATCATAAAATATTACAACATTAATAACTTAAACACTTAACAAATAAGTTATAGTTTACATGTCATTAAACTCAAAAAAAAAAAAACCTAAATCGTCCGTTGTGAGTACACTTGCTTCACAAGTTAATTCCTAGTGAAGGAATTACTTGGTCATTTGAAGTCAAAACTTCGTCCTCAATTTTGGATTTCGTTCGGACAAAGCTAGCACATGCACACGTCTGTATGTATGCCTCACGTCCCCAGGAGTTCACGTTCCTATTCTTTCTCCTTTCTTCATATATATATATATATATATATATATATATTTCACTTTTCTTTTTGAACTTTCACCAAACTTCTAAAATTTGTTTCACGTAACTCAACAATTTTTAATTCCGAAATTCATAATAGGATCGTGGAGTAATACTCTTCAAAATAAGACTAGACTTAGTAATGTTTTATCCACTCTAAGAAGTCTCATTAATAGGAATATCAAATATTAAATTTTACAATTATAGTTATTATAAAGTTATACTTAATTACATTAACTATAAAAAAATATTCATTTTATGTCTGAGGTGAAAACTTTAATTTTCAAATCAATAATAGGGTTATTTTGACTAAATGAGACCAAGGTGAGTGGGATGTTCAATGATTTACTATCTTATATGCATGTATGTTAGGAAAAAAATTAATTTTTTTTACAACAAATTAATGATATATTATTCGAGGATTTTATGGTTTTGGTTATGTGGTTATAAACTCGTGGAGTCAAAGATGTACTACATCGTGTTCTTTTGATTGATATTTAAATATAGATGTGCAGTTCTTCAACTAAGCTTCCAGTAGCTTTCGTGAAATAATAATAATAATAACAACAATAATAATAAAAGGTTAATGTTCTCCACCGTTCAACATAAAATATAAATTTACTTTTTTTCTTAATATTTTATATATATATATATATATATATTTACATATCTATTAAAATAGAAGTTGATAGTAGTTCTTAAAAATGGTTATTCAGCCGAATGTATAATAAACTATATCATCATTTATACTTTATGGTAGTTGGTGACTAAAAGTAATGCTACTTTCTAGACCTGGTTATACGATTAAGTGGAAATATAGTTTTATATGTATTACAATTATATATTAAGGATGATTTACTTCTATCATCATTTAACCATATATAAACATGTTATCCTATAAACTAGTATATGTATTTTCTTAGTACAACAAATATGTTGTGGGAGTTATATGCAATATTTATTATTTAAATATCATTCAATGACTTGAATTTGCTTAAATGTAATTTCATTGCATATTATTAGTGAATTGTTTGTTCTATATCTTGATTGGTCACCTTTATATTGACTAATAATTATCAAAACTATAATAAAACCTGATATGCATTATATGGAGTTTGCATAATTTAATATCATCACTATCACATGATGGATAGGTAAGAAATTTTAGCTACTCTGGACTGTAATTAAGATATTTGCAAGTATTAAGAAAATTATTTTTGAATATAAATTTTATCAAAATCTCTTTATAATAATTTTTAACTATTCCTGTTTTGGCAATACGAACTAAAAGATTTAAGAAAGTCACGTATTATCAAAGCCTTGAACTTTTCATTGTTGCAAGTCCCATCGTGAGTTTTATGGACTTAGGGCTACATTTAAGGTACCCTAAGATGGTTCATAACTACATTTAAAGTATCCTGAGCTAAATCAAATTGCATTTAAGGTATCCAAAGTATTAAGAGAATTAATTTGGGCATTCCATCTTATGACTGCATTTAAGGTATCCAAATCAGGTTTACATTTAAGGTACCCTAGACTTTATGCTAGTTACCTGAAGACTGCGTGCAATGATTACATTGCATATGCTTGTTCATGCATAACATATGGTTGATAACTTGTTTGTGCTTGAGGTAGTAATAAGAATATTGCACTTCCATCTCACTAAGTTGTGGTTTTGCTCAACCCCCCTTAATGGACTATTTTGCAAGTAAACTTATAAGAACAAGATGGGATAGGGTGAGTGTGCATAAGAGCTATTCAACTTCAAGATAATTTTCATAGAAGCTTAGAAGGAGAAGTAGTAATATAGGTGATAATTATAATGTTATAGTCTTAAATATGTTTTATTTTTCTCGAACTGGCATAAGCTACCTATTTTACTACTTGGTAGGGGATATCGACCCTCTACAATTCTGCCATATGTGGGAAGTCGGGATTTCATAATTGTTTTCGTGTTAAGAAAATGTACATGTAAATTATGATTTGATGAAATAATTAAATATTTAGGTAGAATTTTGTGATCTCTAACTCACGAGACAGCTTTCACATAATAGGTGCACACATTGTATGATATAGCGTAAAGCATTCAAACAAAGAATTACAATAACAAGCAAGTCTTTAAGAGAGAAAATTCTGTAATATTAGAGTTTCAAATTAATATCAAAAGTCTTCCTCATAACAAAAAACCTAAAAACTATTTATTGTCCCAAAAAATAAAGAAAACCTAAATAGAACAATAAAACACGCAAAAATATAAGCTAATAGTAAGCTACCAGTTTTCACAAATAAAGGCTGGCGATCTTAAAATGAGAACTCATCAGCATGGTCCTAAGCTACTCCAAGGCCGACGGTTATAATAGCCAAGGTCGACGGCTTTAAAGATCAAGGCCAATGGCTTAATGCCTGCCTATGCGCTATCGTCCGCTCCTTCGATTTCTCCTTCTTGTTCAAGTACTCGTCCACAATTTCATCTGCATCAGTGGATCATAACCAAAATAGGTAAAGTACAAATAGATGATTTTAAATTTCAAGTCGACAGAGCTCGGATATAGAATAAATATAAATGTGATACAAATAAGATGTAGACTAATTAAAAACATGATTATTAAAAAAAATCCCACAATAAAATTTAGCTACTTTAACAAATATTAGGCCGTGTAACAATTCTGCTCTCAATGTAGCTATTTTTAAAAGGTTATATATATATATATATATTTTTTAAGGTATAGCATACTCATTAATGAGTATGTTATACCTTAATGAGTATGTTATACCTTAATAATGTGATGAATTTAATGTAACTATATATGGAAAAAAAAATACCACGAGCTATTATGAGAGTTTTATCGTTACCAAGTTTGAAGAATGTAGCCAAGAAAAATAATTGAATTTTCAGTATGATTTTAGGTATCACCTACTCAGAGCCTCAATTGTAGGTCAAAACACGTGGATAATAATTAGGGTTCATCTCTCAACAATTGTTTCCATGCTGATCAATCAAAGTGGGCGAAAGACCATACAAATAAAAGTCCCGATCCATCAATTTTCATGATAATTTTGTGATTCTGTTTTTAATTTAAAAAAAAAAATTATATCAACAATTCAACAGCTTATATTATATCTAATCATGATCAAATTATTAAAATAATTAATATTTCAATTATTATATTTATTTAAATAATTAAATATTTAATTGTATAATCTCATCAATAGAAACATACTTAGACACCCTTTTGTTTATAATGGCTTGCTAAGGTCGTAACAATCAGATTAATTTCTCATAAAAGAAGCTACTGTGTGTAGCCCCTGATCGGTCATGATCGTCGTCTATGGAAAGTAGGGTCGTGGGGTTCTTCCACCGCCACAAACACACATTTTCCATATTGGTTGAACTTAATTATAAAAATAAAGTAATTATTAAAAGCACGTTCAATGATGGCAAATCATAGTTAGCTAGTAATTTGGGCTAAGCAAAGGATATCTTGCAAGGAATTCTTTCAGTACATGTTTCTTCGAAAAGGAAATTAAAAAAATATATAAAAATGCTTTTTCAGTATGCTATTCTAGATTAGCATCTAACATTTTTAATTTAGGTTAATGTCATTAACGAAACTTAAACTTCAAAATTGGTAAATTTTATAATTTGAAAAAACTTTTAATACATGTCAATGATATCTCTATTAAATTGATTACCACCATTATCCTATGTGGTATTTTTAATTAACTAACATGATAAAGATATTTTTAGTTGTACATAAAAAGTTATTATAGATAACAACTTGTTTAATTTTAAATTCTAAATTGATCAATTTCAAATTTAAGTATCTAATTACATATTTTACCTAAATTTAAAAAATATTCACAATATTTAACCTTTAATGTTATGTTGCATCAAATCCAACCCAACCTAAACAAAGCTCCAACGGACCCTCCTCTGCCCGCTATAAGGTCTGCGCCAAACCAGGTAAGTTTGATCTCTTTTTTTTTTTTTTTTACATTATATTGATAAGTTAAATAAAAATAATAAATAATAAGAAAATGAAAAAATGTGCAGTCTCTGTGGGTGAAATGTCTGTTAGAATAAAATATAAAAAAATATGAAGAAGAATCTATCTAGTATAATAAATAGTAAATAAGAAGGTACAAAAATAATAAAAAATGAAATAAAATAAATTATAATAATAAGAGAAATTCCTTTTGCCACTTAGAAAAAGATATTTTTTTATATATAAAATTAATTGATAGCTCATAGAATCATACTTTAAAACTCATTTTCTTAGTAAGGTTGAAAATTTAAGATACCCAAATAAAACAGAGTTTAAAATTGAAGAAAAAAGACAACCCACTAAAATTTTTTTAACAAAGAACTACGTGACATTTGATCTTGATTGTTAGGTACATAGACACCTATCTGGATACTTAAAAATAAAAAAAAAATTCTTTTTTTAAATATTTGTTTATTATTCTACTAAGTTGTAAATATAAATATGATTAAGGTAAATATTATCTTGTACTTGCCCTTAGAATTATTTATAAACTTGTAATTTTTGTAAATATTTCTAACATCAAAAAATATAAGACCATTAAAGAAATTAATTTTTAATTTAAGAATTTAATGGTGGTAATCATTTGATTTTAATAGGATAGCTCTGAATTCAAAATTCTCTAGTTTATTAAAGTTTATTTTAAAATCAAATTTTCTTGCAGACTAGTTATTAAATTAGGATTAACCAATCCATTGATCATAATTTACTATTTTTCTTAAGTTTAATTAGGTGGAGAACCATTAAATTTTTTATAAAATTGAGATTTTTTTCCTAATTGGTAGTTGAGATTGTTGTATTAAATAGGTTTGTGTCTGATATAAATCAAATTTTAAAAAATAAAATAAAAAATCCAGACTCAACAATCTTAGCTTTCCTTTTCCCCCATTTTTTTTCTTTCTTTTTTTTTTTTTTTTTCTTCTCTTATTACAGCTTTCGGTGATGATTCTGTCGGCATGCCTCCTCGCCTCCTCGGTACTTAGTTGAAGTCGAATCGAGGGCCATACGACATAGTATTGGGCAGGCGGATCATGACCGTGGGAGAAACCGTAAAACAGCCAATAGTGTCATGGCTAAAAGAAGCAAACGGAAAACATTAAGTTGGGCTCGCTTGTTCCTATAATAGAATGACCCACTATGGGATTTCGTTCTGGCCCACTCTTCTTCTCTACAAGTTCCCATCACAACAATACGATCCCTATGACAAAGATGCAAGAAGTTTATGTGCATGTAATTTTAGGCAATTCAGTGTCTAAACATTTATTTTTAATGATCTAGTACTTATCTCTTTCAGTTTAGTGTCTTCATCAAGTTAAATCGTTACATTTTTTTTCTTTTACAATTTATTATTATATGTACTTTAATTTTGATTGGATTTTAGTTTTTAAATTTTAGCTTTAATGCACTTTAGTATTTGTTTATTAATTAATCCATAGAAAATTATTTTTTAAATTTTAATTGATATATTACATTAGAAACAAAAAGAATATTATCTATGTCTAATAATTTGAACTGTGAACAACTTTTTGTATGTGATATTCAATTTTGATAAAATCTTTTAATGTTAAAAAAAAAAAATCTTGACATCAACTTTATTTGAAAATATTATCTTATTATATGTTCCAAGATTACACACACCAGACGGAATTTTAAATACTTATAATTTGTAAATCAAGCATTATTTAGCCCTATAACATGAATTTTTCAAACTTGTTGAGTCACTGACCTCTATATATTATAGCAACTTTTTATATGTTTTTGGTAGTATCCCATGAGAGGCCCGTGTGAAATTAGTCAAAATCTCTTCCCTTCATCCTAGTATCAACAGATTTATGAGGACTTGGTCACCTGGCCGAGTGAGAGAAATGATCTCTTTCAAGTTGTTTTGATAAGCTAATGACATTATAGCCAAATGGTATCTTCCTAATCTTTTTAATGAAAGGTCTTAGGTTTGAATCTCTCCTCCCGTTATAATGGCAAAAAAAAAAAAAAATTATTATAATTGTTCATGACTATCACATGGTTAAAATGGATAGTGATCTTATTTACTATCGAGTTGCAACTTGCGTGGATGCCTAATTGAAATTTTATAATCAATAATATCTATTTAAAAAATTCAAACAAGCATATGTGAGAAAATAAACGATTTTTAGTAGTATATTTTTTAAGTTAGATTAACAATTTTTAAATATATTGCAACACAAACTTTTCCAATGAGCATAAGTTAACATTCATAAAATGTCATGTTTAAAAATTAAAGAATAAAAAATAAAAAAAATAGTACAAAATAACTACTAGAAAAAAATGTTATATTATGTGGAAATATGTTGATTGATGAATTAAAAAATTTTGCATTTCAAGACCAAATAACATTTGGTTTGCAACTTATAATCATTTTAAATTTTACAGGCTTCAAATTGTTACAAGATGTTTATGAAATATCTATTTTGAATATAAATATATCTTATGAACTCCTTAATAATATAAAATTTACCACAATCTAGCATTGCATCCAAAAGTTACACATGGTTAAAAATACTGACGTACACAATTTGCATTCTTTTAAAAATATATATATTATGGAGAGTCATTCCATTTTGTTAATGTTGGGTCTATTAGGTCATGATTAAATAAGGCCCATCAACACTTTTATCAACCACCCCCCTTCCCCCCCTCCTTTCCCCTTGTGGACCAACAAGGACAGTAACAATGACTCAACAGGACAACACTGTTCTACTAGGGTAGTGATGAACCATTCTATCTAAGTTGCATGCCATTGTCTATTGTATATGAGTTACATTGCCTTTTATTTACTATCTAACTTGCGAGTTTCGGTGTTGGTCTTAGCCTTGTAGAAGGTGAGCAATCAAAGGAATTGCATTCCTTTGTAGAATCATGTTTTCTAAGTTAATACTCTGAAGCCATGAACCCCGAATGGGTGAACACCAACGAGAAAGTTGAAGGAATGCCATTTCCTTAGGTAGGCAAGTTATCTAGGTATAACATCTTAAAATGAATTTAAATTCAAAATGACCTAAGAATTGATTGATTTGCTTGTGCTTATATCGTTTAATATTGTCTAAGGAGCAACAACCTTGTTAGGTAGTACCATCACGGTATTTAGGCACTGAGGCTATCCTCAGTAGCTTAGTGAATAGCTAGTAGGGAAAATGGTGTTAGGATAATATCTACTTGAATCAATGACAAGTTGCACTTGTGTGGTTTAAAATCTTGGGCTACATTAAAATGAAGAGTGTGATGGACTAAAATAGGTGAAGTTGCATAATGATAGTAAATTCTAGACGATGCTATTATTGTAAATGTTTCTAAAGGAGGTAAAGATATCCGAGTTGCCCTTATCAACCACTGGAACAGTTGCTGCTATCCAGGACCTCTAGGTTCCCAACATATTGCTGGAGTATGAGCACTCCAATGTTGCTTCATAACCCTTAAATTAAATATCTAAACTATTGGTTATTGCATTTGTATTTAAACTATGTGCATGTGATCATTATATATTCTTGTATTGCTATCATACTAGACTTTGACTAATTCCTTTCTTTTTCAAGTGATGATTTAGATACTTTTAATATCTTAGTTATAGGATGACTCTACACGAGCTTATTAATGGTGGAGTAAGATCGTGGGATTCTATATGAAAGGTGTTGTTTGTATTTCTCAACTTTGTATTTCTCAGCTTGTGGTTTGTATAATCTATTATCATACACTTATTATCATCAATTAGCTACTTATGGTACTTTTAATACTTGTTCCATTGTAATAGTAAATGCTTTCAAAAACTAAATGAATGATTTAAAAAATCTAAAATAGTTAGCAACGATCATGATAAACACATGGTATAAGATAATTTTTATGTGTAATGCTTAAGTATTATGTAGGATAAAATTGGACATTTGAACCTCATTCAGGGTGTGACAATATATATAAACAATTAGGATATTCTTATAATCATTTGGATATAAAAGTTAATACAATAAAAATTCTAACCAAACACCAACCAAAGAACCATTTAAGAAGCACCATGAGTTGATTACTACTATTTAAATTTTGTTTACATTTTCTGACGAACTTCAAACATATGTAGGATAGAAGTGTGAGCTTAAATCAGACAATTTCTAAAATAATTACTTTATGTGTTTAAAAATAATTATTATATATTTATTACATATATATTACACATATATTACCTATCAAAACCTTTTACATATGAAGTGATCATACGGCCCTATCCGTACATTATAATGTGGTTGTCATTTGTCATTCAGCATATATTATATGGATAATATCGTAAATAGTATCCAAACTTTGATAAAAATATGCAACTAAATAGCTAAATTTTAAAATTCATCAATTTATTGCATAAGTAAACTTTCCATATACGTTAATAATATATTTATCAAATTAACTAACACTATCTTCTTATATGGTGTTTTTAAACAGTATAATAAAGGTATTATTATTTATTAGCATATATAAATTTTTTTTCAAATACTCAATTTATCAATTTTAAAATTTAAATATTAAATTAATTAATAACATTCAAATATTTTATTATATATTTTATCAAAATCCAATCATTCACACTATATGCCTTACAACATGCATGTGCGGGACTTCAAGCCTTGAATACGGCTGTCCTCCCCTTTTTTTCCCGCTCACATTTTCCCATTCATCTTATTGGAACACGTGCTTTTCGTTATGTTTACCATTTTATAAGATACGAGCCGAGCCCATCCCATCCCGCCAATCCTAAGTCGCTACAAGCAATTGGTGGGTCAATAAATCCGTGGACTTCCTAGATACCATTCTCGTACTTCGTTTTTTTTCTCTACGTGGAATGTTTGGCAGCAGGAGATAAAAAGGTCTGTTTCTCATTTATATATATAAATATATGTGATTTATTTTTATATTTTATGTATATTTAATTTATTTAATCTTTTCATGAAAACTATAAACTTTTTTTTTATTTATATCTATTTTTTGATAAATAATTTGCTAAAAAAAAGTTTTAAAAAAATATCTATATCTATTAGAAGAAGCTAGCCCAATAAATCAAAAAACAATCATCATTGAGCTTATAGCCGGCTATATTATAAAACATTTATTTATCCAAAAATTCAGTGTGTTTTGGAAAAATTATAATCAATTTCTATGTGTTTTTCCTTAAAATGATAACTCTACCATGCTTATTTGCTTTATTTACGGTAAAACTAATTTATTTGGTGCGTTTAGACTCTTGACTAGAAGAAAAGGAAAAAAGCGTCTCAGACCCCTTTTTATTATTTGACTTTTATATGAAATATAGAGAACACTAAAATTAACGGGGAAAAAAAAGCATAAAATTGAGGGTCAATTACACATATAAGATTTTAAATGCACTCTTTTGAGATTTCAGGTCTAGATAATACTTTTCTCTTTTTTTTTTCCTTTTTTGGCCGGTGTACAAAATATAGTACATTGAAAATTTACTTTTTCATTATTTTTTCTTTTGCATCTTATAAACTTATGTATCTTTCTCTGATATGCAATTATCAAGTTCTCTGTAAAATTCGTCAGCATTACCCAAAAAACGCCTCATACATAGAATCTCACTGGATTTTTAATTTAGATACTCTAAAAACCCATCTCGTTATCTCAAAACTTTTGGTGAAAATATTTCAGAGTTGAAAGATAGAGATATGGATTTTCTTGTCTAGGGTCTTACTGCACGCATAACTAGGGATTTTCTTGGGAATATGTACATGTTGTATATGAGGATGCAATCAAACTGGATTTTTATCCATCCTATGAATCCAAAATGACCTGTTGTCAAATAATGTTTACTAAATCCGACTCTGTAGCATTATTGAGATTTTATGCTATATTCAATCTTTTGAAAAGATTTGCTTTGGAATCCAGAACCCACATTATAATCCTATATATATATATATATATTATTTTTTTTTTCAATCCATTTTCAAATTGAATGCCTAAAAGTCAAAAAAGGTTTTTTTTTTTTTTTCCCTTGGTTTTCAAAATGAACAAAGTATAATGTTTCCGTTAATGTTGTTAGCGGTGATGAACTCATAGCAACATCTCAATTTGCGTTCGGAATTTTCTCTTCAGCAAATTCAATGCATAAACTTTCTACTTTTCAATGCCATTTTCGCCCAACATGTGTGCGTTGATCAATTCCATGCCAACATTTATCCATTTAGCATAACATACAAAATCTTCAAAACATCAGATTAACAGAAGTGCCATTAGTCGTTCAGTGAGCATTAGGTGGCCTTAATCACTTCAAAAACGTAAACCCATCAAGAAAAGGACTGACAATGTGGAGAGAGTGCGAGTGGACGAGAGAGGAGTAAATACGCGACACTCGGAAGGTTTAGGTTGTGCTTCTTTTACATTTTTTTTTTTTAATTTTCATCTCGATCGAGTTTCATCGAATATTTTATTATATCCAAATCCAATTTTATAACCTTATAAAATGTTTACTATATATACAAACCCAACCCTAAAACCTTATCCGCTTGTTTACTTCGCCATATGAAATAAGAAGGGAATAGAATTTCAATTTAAAGGAAATGCAATAGGGTTGTAAATTGTAATGATTATTATAATGTTAGCTTAGTAAAAAAAAGTAAAACAAGTAATTATTGGAGTAAAATGTAAAATATTCATAATACCTCTATATTTATTACAGAGAAAGAATAATTGTATAAATGATATTTTCAAAATAAGAATATTTATGATGAAATTAAAAAATAAACCATTAATGACAATTCATGAGGGTGGGATATGAATTGCTATTCATCATTTTACTTAATAGTAATTTATTGTGAATTATCATTTCCATCAAGTAAAGACCGTAATAGCAGCTTTATATTGAAAAAGAAGGGAATGAATAGTTATTCATGTCAACTGAATTGACTATATAGGTTTCAACCCTATAGGATTATCAGTGGATCAAATGAGTTGGAAACCCTACAATGGTTCACCCGATTTTGCATCCCTAACTGTATTAGATTTTAATAGAACCATAGACAATTGTAATGACACATGCATGATGCAGATGAAAGTAATTTATTATATGGTAACTTTTACATTTGAATAATGATATAAAAACATTAAGGTTTGTTTGGCATGATGAAATGAATTAGGAAGAAAAGATTGTAGAAGAAAGAAAAGTGGAGGGAATGAATTATTAGAAAATTTGAATCCTTCAATGTTTTTGGATAATGAAGAGGAGGAAAATTAATTATTACAAAAGAAAAAAAATAAGATATAATGATAAATTACTCATAAAACTCTAAAAGATAATAAGTAATATAAAAAGAATGGAATAAAAGGAAGTTCAAAATTTTTCCCTTTTTCCTCCTTATTCTCTTCATTTTGGGAGGAACAAAAGAATGATAAGTCCAAGGAAAAATCATATCCATTTTTCTTCCCCTTATCTTTTCATTTCAAAACAAATAAGTGATTGAAATTATTTTCTTGCCTTGCCCATTTCTCTTGTACCAAACACAATATAAAGAAAAAAGCATGAAAGCCATGAATTAGGTTCCAATTCTTGGTCTAGAATACAAGATTAATATGTACAACTGGCGATTGTTTTCATTTGTTGGTATTGTCTAATCCAAGTTGATTTGTTCAATTCGGTTTGATTGAATCTAACTTTTTATTGAAAGTAGAATCAATTAAATCATGATTGAACCTCAATTCAATTTGATTTCATTCATTAGTCTTTAAGCCTTTTGCAATTTCGGACCGGATCAAGCTCAGACCAGGTCTAACAGGATTGGTTGACTAATTCTAAACAAAAGGACACTAGTATATATACATATAAATGTTTGGGAGATTGGGACTGATCATTTATGAGATATAACCATTTTGGATATCTAAACGGTGGTAGGTCGGTGGAAACCAAATAACTCCAAAGCAAAATTATGCAAATTTGAACTCAAAACAATCTCTTCATCAAACCCTAGCCTAACTCCCCAGTTGTCACTTGCATCGCATGCCATTTCAGATCCCTTTGCACCATCATGTTGCCACCTGTCTTTGCTCGATCTTTTTACTTTTGCCACACATTATTGATTATACGCGATTGGTACTGTTGTCTTTTAGCTCATTTCTGTTTTAGGATTTATTATGTTTTGTATACCAGAGTTGGAAACACTGTCTAATTCTGCTGAGATCAACATGTAAAAATGGAGCAAAGAAGGTTATAATTTATTATGCTCTCTCTATGCAGGAACGCAGCGGGAGTCTAACTTATGCCTAGAGGTGAGCAAGTGGGTTAAACGGGCCAACCCGGCCTGGCCCACTTTGACCCGTGAGTTAAACGGGTCAAAAAATTTTGGCCTCCTTTAAAAACGGGCCAAAATTGCCTGACCCTAACCCAACCCACTTTAGCCTGTGGGTTAAACGGGCCAACCCACTTTTTGACCATTTTAACCCACTTACATATTTTATGAGTTAAATGGGCCAAGTTGACCCATTTAACTTATTTATACTAATTAAATAAGATATATATAATAAAAAAGAGAGTTTTATAAGGTTATATATATATTAATAATTAATTTCATTATTATTCTAATTACTTTTTATATAAAAATAAGTTTTCTAAAATAACTTATTAGGTAATATATTTCATTTAAAACAATAATAATATATTTTATAAAATTTTATGGTGCATGTGCATCAATTTGTCATTCTTTGTTATAATTAACACATAAATTTAATCTCAAGTATAAAAAATCTCAAGAATAACCTTCATTAATACATATTTACCCTATAATTATTTATTTTATTTTTATAAAAGTGGGTTGGTGATCAACCCACTAAACCCGCGGGCTAGCCCACTTTGGCCCGCGGGTTAAGTGGGTTGGGTAAAATTAACCCACTTTTAAACGGGCTAAAAAAAGCTGGCCCTAACCCTTTTTTAAAGTGGGTTAACGGGCTGGCCCGTGGGCCATAGCCCATTTGTCCAGCTCTACTTATGCCGGCATATTGAAAAGGGCTAATTAAGTTAAAAAAAAAAAAAGGAAAAGTGCAATCAAAAGCACTTATCCGCGTTGAATTTGCAGAGGCATTACTTATGTTAATTCTTTTAATAAATTAGTGATCTATATTTTATATAAAAATATTAATATAATTAATTACTATTGAAAGAATATGTGTTAGTATTTTATTAGTTTAAAAATTAATTAAATGAAAAATTTGCTAAATAAATTGAATAAATAAAAAATATAAAAAATTATATTTTATAAAAGAAAAAAATTGAAAAAATGTAAAATTTTAAAATCATTAAATAATATTCATACTTTTATATTAAATTCAAATTACTTATTTGTCAAAAAAATAATAGGTCATATGTTTATAAATTGATCAAAACACAAGTAAGGATTTTGTAATTAACCCTACTAAAAATCATTCATAAAAGAAATTTGCTTTTATTAAATGGTAATGTATCTTACACATATAAAAAAATTTCTTTAATAAATATAAATATAACACTTTCTAATATGCAGTTTCTATAAAAATGATTGAAAGTGCTAGTGTGCTATATAAAAGATTAAAAATAATTTTTTACTTATTCTTTGGGTTATATATTAATTGAAATTTAACTAATAGACGATTTATCTTAATATTAGAATCTATAACTCAAAAGTTAATATGGTAAATTGAGTCTAAATAAGCAAAATCAAGTCAAATTTGAAACTCATTTAGTATCATTTCAAGTTGAACTCGATCTCAAAATTTAAAATTTGATCGAGTTCAAACTGAATTTAAACTTTATAATTTAGAGTGAAAATTAAATATAAATTTAAGCTTAATATTATATCACCTAACCACAAATCTTGCGCAAACCTACAACTCAACCTATCCGTAGATATATTAGATACTTTTGCCAATGAGACCATATGAAATAACGAAAAGAAATGGTAAAATGATTAATATTTTTGTTTATATTTGAAAACTAAGATATGTGAAAGTCAAGTCCATTAGATTGAGTAAAACTTCAATGAAAAGCATTAATTTGGAGTAAAAAACTTCGATTCATTAAATTCGTAACTCTTCTTAAAGTAAACTAACGAGGCACCTTCTACATGCTATTGGAATTGGAGTAAATTATATTGGAAGGTCACAACATTTAAAAATAAGTTCATTATAAGTTACCATGTTTTAAAAAGTCCAAAAGAGTTTACATCGTTTGGAAATGTGTCTTCTAAGATTTAATTAAATATTTTTTTCCATTTATACATGCCAATAGGGTGCTAAAAGAAGGGTTGTTCGAGGTTTAATTATTATTTCTCCCATTAACAAGTGTCAATAGTGATCCAATTGACTCACTTTTTTAAATGTTATAATTTCTCTTTAAATCACTCAAAAACATTATAACATAAAATGAACTTACTCATTAAATGTTACAATCTCTTTTGAATTTTTCGAAATGTTATGATCTAAAATGAATTTACTCCCTTACGTTATGACTTTTTGATGTAATTTACCTACTACAATTATAATATAATAAGTATTATGAATTTCAAAAGGGATACTATCATATTTGCTACCAACTATATACAAAAATTCAATTTGATATAGGAACTTTGAAGCTATCAATTTAATACTTAATAAAAATTTCCTAGCTAGTTTTACTATCTTATTAACATTACTTGTCTTGTTTCTTAATGTGGAAGAAGTAATTTAATGATATTAGAAAAAATAGTAAAAATTTAGTGATAAGTTATCTCTTCTACCTCAGTAAATAAGACAAAATAGTGTTTAAAGAAATACTAAAAATAGTTATAAAATATTAAATTAATTACTTAAAAATTCAAGTGCCAAATAAAATCCTACAAACATTTACCCTTTCAAAAATACCACATTAATAACATTCCTCAACACGTGTTAATTATAATACTTCAACCATTTTTCCCTTTGATCACTACCAAATCTGCCTTTCAATAAATTACGCTTTTTTTTTTTTTTTTTGTAATTTTCAGAGATGAACTCATCCTCTAATTCGACCGATCAGTTGGTTTATATAAACTACAAGTGTACACCGATACAAAGATTGATTTAAATTGTATTAGGGAAAAATTTTCTAAGTTGGCAAATATTTTAAAAGTTTTTGTTTATTTCTTGCCAAACTTTTTAAAAGGTATAATATAGGGGATTAAAAAAAATAACTATCTTTCCAAAAAAAATTACACAAATCCATGTGATGAAAAAATAATCCAAGAATAGGCAAGTTGAACTCGTTTCTTGAAGAGACGAGGTTATTAGTGGCCAACCTCGTCTCTTCAAGAGACGAGGTCAGTGGAAATACACTAACTCGTCTCTTGAAGAGACGAGGTTGACCACTAATGACCTCGTTTCTTCAAAAGACGAGTTCAACTTACCTATTTTTGGGATTATTTTTATCGTAGTGGCATTTTTATAATTTTTTTAAAAAATAATATTAATTTCCTTTTCCCTAATATAGGGTATTCTAGAAAGTGTGATCTTATAATATCAATAGATTTAAATTACTAAAGTTTCTAAAGAACTTAGTGCAATAATTTTCATGTTTAAATATTCTCCAAATACATGTAGAAACGAAAAAAAAATAGTTTTTATACGATTAAAAATAATCTAGAATTATGATATAATCTATATAACAAAAATATTCGTGTTTTTATGCTAATGTATCATAAAATTAAAGTATACCATTACGAATAGTGAAACACCTAATGCACGACGTGCCATGTGGCAACATATTTTCCAATTAATTTCATAGTTTGGGACCATATATAATATGTCCAAATTTACGACCGAAGGGAGATATTAAAAGAAGCTAAGCGTAAGGGATAAGAAGTACAGGAATTAAATTCCAGACACCAGCCAGACTCTGAATTTATGTCACATTTATCTTTTCCAAATGAAAGGACATCCCATGCATGACAACAAACACGTTTCTGTGACACAAAAACACGCACAATCTTGAATCCATCGATTCCCTATATAAATACTCTTGGAGTTGTACTAGGTAGATTTAATTTTCATACAAAACCCTACACAAATGGAATCTCTCATCATCAAAAATGTTATCATATCATCACTAGCTCTGCTCCTTTTTAGTTTTCTTGGCTGGACCTAGACCTACCTGTGCTAGTAATCTCATGCAAGATTTCGACATCGTATGGGGGAGTGATCATGTAAAATTACTCAACAATGGAGAGGTTCTGTCTCTCTCTCTCGATAAAGTTTCTGGGTCCGGCTTTCGATCTAAGAACCAATTTTGTTCGGCAAAATTGACATGCAAATCAAGATGGTTCCAGGAAACTCAGCTGAACTGTTACCTCGTACTACGTAAGTTATCTTTATTTAAATAAATATCGGTGAAACCCTTTATCGAACGCGTGTTTAATTTTGAACAACTACACACATAAGATCCACTAGTGGGCTCTTTGAAGGAAATAAATAGGGGATAGGCTCTTTGTGTATCCTAATAAATTTTAAAATTTCTTAAAGAAATATTGATTTTATGGTTCTGCCCAATCTAAAATTTGCAAGTTACAAATTATTCTCTTGATGTAAATACTGGAGTCCCCACCCCTAGTTCCACTAATGGAAGGGCCTAAGGTGGAGAACGCAGTCCAGAAAAGACTTCATCGCATTATGACACTATACCATGTCAGTATATAGCCACCCGTTATAGATCATATAGCAAAATTAATCCTTTTCTAAATTTACAATCTAATACATAATTAGATCTATCTAGTTCATCTTATTTTGATCATTTTAACATTTTATTTTTATATCTTTCAAATAAATTTTTTGTTAAAAATAAATACAGATAAAATATATATTTTTACTCATAAATAGCTTAAAGAAACTAGATATAAAAAAAACTAGATATAAAGAAGACACAGATAAGAGGTTTGTTTGTTTTTATCATTTTTTTGTCATTTTACTGTCTTTTTTATCATTTTCAAACACATCCTTTCAATAAATAGATACGGCAGATAAAGAATATATATTTTTACTTATAAAAATATAAAAAAAAATAATTATAGATCTGATACAGATAAGACAAACATGAAAATTACATAATCCAAATCGACCCATACAGGTCATATACAAATAAGCTACAAATCTAAAATTTGCAATCTACAAATTATAGATTATTCTCTTGATAAAAATACTGGAGTCCCCACTCCTAGTTCACTGATGGAAGGGTCTAAGGTGGAGAACGGAGTCCAGAAAAGAATTTATCGCATTATGCCACCATACCAAGTCTGCATATATATAGCCACTGGCTATAGAACATATAGCAAAATTAATCCTTTTTTAATTTTACAATCTAATATATATTTAGGTCTATTTTGTTAGTTTTATTCTGATCATTTTAACATTTTATTTTTATTATTTTTAAACAGATTTTTTGTCTTGAAAAGAAAAAAAATAAAATTTTTGTCAAAAAGCAAATATATATGAAAAACATATTTTTACTCATAAACAGATTAAATGAACAAGATACAGATAAATAATCTATTTATTTTATCATTTTATGGTCATTTTATCATTTTATTTCTATCATTTTCAAATACATATTTTTAAAAAATAGATAAAAATAAAAAAAAAGAAGATATTTTCACTTATAAAAATATCTAACAGATCATATGCAAATATGATACAAATAAGATGCAAATAAAAAACAAATACATTTCAGGCATAGATAAGATAAAAATAAAAATTAAAAAATTCAAACAGTCTAAATCAACTCAAGGATCGGAGTTGAAACAAACCTAAATAAAACATTCTATACAAACCCATATGTCGGTAGAACCATGCTTGAAAGATGAATGATATGAATAAAGAATCAAAAAGAAGAAAAGATGCTATACATCTGAAAGATGATTGCCTTTGCAATAATTTAATAATAACTATCCATTTTAGAATTTTACTTTTGCCAGATGGAGCCAATTATAATATTAACAATAAAAAAATATCTATAGCGGAGTAAGAATGATTTTAAGTTCAGGTCTCGTTTAAATAGTATAACTAGATATATACACCAATTTAGCCCATGTACGTGCTTTTTTTTTTTTTTAAGTTTTTATTATTAATTCTATTCGTATACAACTCTTGTCTATTTTATTGTTTGACAAGTATGAAGATCGATCCGATGCAACTTGTGTTGTTAATTTTTCTTGACAGATGAAATCAGAAGGGAGTCTATGGGATGAAATTGATTTTGAATTCTTGGGGAATTTGAGCGGTGATCCTTATCTTATTCATACAAATGTTTACACTCAAGGTAAAGGTGATAGAGAACAACAATTTTATCCTTGGTTTGATCCAACTGCGGATTTCCACGCCTATTCAATTCTCTGGAATCCACAAACCATTATGTAAGTTGGTGTTCGGTTTTTTAACCTCTTAATCTATCAACTCACATTTTAAATTCGAAGTAACTCTAATTACGTTTTCAACATACCGATCGGGTTTGAGTAGATTGTTTTGGTTTGTTACAGCATAGCTTCATAAATAATGATCATTAGGTATTATTTTTATAATAGATAAATTACATAAGAAAATATCAATGTTTGGATGCCTTGACTTAAGATCTCAATTCAAAAAGAGAAATCAATATTTAGTAAAAAGATATCAATGTTTTTGCATCATTCATTTAAAGATTAAAATGTTAATTCTTCTTTTTAATTGTTTAAAATATTGACAATTTAGAATGAATTTATATGCGTACATTCATTTTCATTTTTTTTTTCAATTTACCCTATTTATAATTTATCCAAATGAAATTTTATTGTATATAAATTAGATAAAAGAATTTAAGATATATTGTGGGTTTGTTTGGCTTTTTTTTTTTTTTTATAGATATAGATATTTTTTCTTGACAAATTGTTTATTAAGAAATAGATACAGATAAAAATAGTTGATACTCTCATGAAAAGATCAAATAAATCAAATATAGTTGAAAATCGGATTTATTTATATATATCATTTCAATATAAATATAGATAAAAAACATACTATCCAAACATACCTTAAATTAGAAAGTAGCAAATGGTCTACTAATCTAGTGACATCTTTTTTTATTTTTTAAGTAAGAAGTATCATATTCGGATGCTCTTTACTTGTTATAATAAAAAAAAAAAAAAAAGAAGGATAAACTTTTGGTTTAAACATGGACATAATTTGGATATTAAAAGATGTTTACAAAGTGGTCCACCGTTTGTAATGATTTAAAGCGAAGATTCATAATTTTAACCACAAAACCACTCCTCTATTGTGATAGGATGTTTAATAGGCTTGAAAGCAACTCGTAATCCACTTAAATTCCTATGAGGGTGGATCATCTAGTATGCCCGAGGTTATTTGAAACTAGTAATCCAAATCTAGTTAAAAGGAATCGTGTGTGATTGGCAAACAGCTAGTCTATAAATTCGACAAAATAGTACTATATTCATTAGAAATATGTGAATATGGAAAACAGCTAGATAGATTAATTATGCCCCATTTTTCCAACAAGAAGTTGAAATCATTAATTAAGAAAAATTGCAGCTGTTCGGAATTGAAAAGACATGTAAATGGCAAACAGCTGGGAAACAAGGAATCTAGGATGTCCTCAAGTGTGTGCACATATTGGCTATTCATATGATCCATTCTTTAATACTTTCTCTGTTAAAAAATTATGACCGACTTGCAAGGATGTTGTGGGTTACACGTGACTTTGCCATGCGTTTAGTAGAAGCAGTAATATGTGAATACTAAAGTTTGAAACACCATGCAATCTTATTTAAGGTTAATATCATATTTGATATCTAAACTTTAAAATTAATCAATTTAGTATCAAAACTTTAAAATTAAAAATTTTAATATTTAAAAAAATTTTGTGTGCTTACTATTAATACCTCTATCAGAAAAAGAAAGCGAATCAGAATCAGCTGGTATTGGTAATAGGAATGAATCGACACAATATTAAATTGATCAATTTTAAAATTTAGGTGCTAAATTAATTATTTTTAAAGTTTAGGTATTTAATTATATATTTGATAAATTTCATGTACCATTTGTAATTTATCTTTATTATTTATTTTCCTTATTAATATGAATTTGATATAAAATAAGAGTACAAAAATGATTTACTAATCGCAATCCCTACTTCTTATACCACTATAAAAAATAGTTTTATGATTACTCTTAACATGTTTTCAGTATGTGTTTTGACAAAAAGATAAATTTAAAAAAAAAACAGCAGATAAATGCAAGACCATTATCCATAATATTAAGTATATATTCTTTAGTGTTTACACATTTTAGGAATCAGAAAAGTAAATCTCCTCCACCTCCTATGATATATTACATAGTCCTAGTGCATAATGCTTACAGTAAGGGTAGGAGGCGGATGGTTAATAAGAGTATCTACGTTCGGGATCTTGACATTAGTTTCCAAGCGAAGGACTTTATTTTTTTTTAAATCTTTATGAAGTTAGAAAGTTCTTTTCAACTCCTTCAGGTAAAGTAAATAGAACCCATAAAAATATAAATGAAGTTAAGAAATTTACATTACTCATAAAGTAGTGAGATTCTTCAAGTTAAGAGTTTCTCAATATGATAATGTAGTACTTAAGAATCATGTAAAGAAATTATCAAATATGGATACTCTAATAATGACATTATAATAAATTAGCTTAGAAAGTGATAATTTTTCCTTGCTAAAAAAGATTTATTAAGTGTGATATGACACGTTGAATGAATATAGTAATATATAAATAGTGGTAGAATTTTTTCATATAAGCAATTTTATAAAGGTAATATATCATTCCCATCACTTATTACTGGAAGTTGTTAGCCACCCAACTAGACGCATGATATATAATGCTCATTGAATATTTTATCCAACACATTCTTCCTTATTTTTTCCCATTTTTGTGTTTTTGTACTTCCCAGAAATAATATAGGGCTTCAGTTATATCTCATTCCTTTCATTTTGTTTTCTCTCTTTTAAACGATTTCATACAATAATTCGTTACTATTCGTTTTGTTTTCTCTCTTTTAAATAATTCCATATAATAAATCTTTACTATTATTTATGCATCATAAGTTGGTGCAAAGTTTGTTGGTTTGTTAAGTACCTAAACCTTATCATGTCTGGTTCGAATAGAATGCCCAAGAACTTTATGAATAAAACCTTTTAAAAATTTCACAATTTTTTTTGCACAATATTATTCAATATGAGACTTAATTAATATTTTTTTTTGTCTCAAATATCAGCTTCTCAGTAGATGGTGTACCATAAGAGAGTACCAGAACTTGGAGGTCAAAGGAGTTCCGTTCCCCAAGAACCAACCATGAAATTGCAGTCAACGCTTTGGAATGCTGATGATTGGGCCACAAGAGGTGGGCTAGTGAAAACAGACTGGTCCAAAGCACCCTTCATAGCATCCTATAGGAACTTCAATGCCCAAGCTTGTGTTGTTGTGTCACCCTCTGGACAATCTTCTTGTGGTGGTGGTCATGTCCCTCTCCATGGTTCAATCAACAGTTGGACGAACAGAGCGGCAAAGAATGAGATGGGTTCGGGCAGAAGTACATGGTCTATAATTATTGTACGGACGCTAAACGTTTTCCCAATGGCTTTCCTCAGAATGTGCTATCGATTAACGGGAGCATGCAGTACATAGTACAATACATATATATACACACGGGGAAAGTGGTGAAATAATTGATGTCATGATCTATTAATGGAGTGCTATTAGATAATTTTAGCTATGTGACTAATACAGTTTCTTATGTATAATATGTGTGCCCATCCAGAAAATATGATATATGGATATACACTTGGTTGTCTATTTCGATTGGCTGAGAACAAGATTTCAATGCTGAAGTTATATTTTGTAATTTGAAAATGTAAATTTCTCTCAAAGAAATATAGCGCAAGAGCTCCTCAAAGTATACGGTCAGGCTGGATCAAGACCCGGCTTGGATTTGGCCCAAAAAATCTAGACCCGTATCCTAGGATGGCTTAGGCCTGTGGACTTGTTAGGTTCGAGGTGGGTTTAGACAGATTTGACCTATTCTTCAAATATAAAATGGATCTAAGAATATATTACCTTTTAGTTCATATTCATTTAATACTATGAAGGATATGCAATTATTTATCCATAAGCACATTCTTAATAAATTGAAATATTAGGAATGTAAGACTAAACAACACTTTAAAAAAATAGAGTTAACAAAAGAAAAAAAAGCCTCACTCTTCTTAGTAGCACTATATATAGCATAAAACATGGTTTTGAATTATATTTAACACATATGTTGTTATCAACATTGCATTAAATATTGTGAATCGATTAATAATATTTTTATGCACATATAAAATAGTTTCAACATTAAATGTTATTATTCTTTTCTTTTCAATTTTTTTATTATTTTGTATTCTATATTTATTTTCAAATCTTATTTGGATAATAAATAATATTATATTTTTCTTGTTAGAACCCCTAATAAATAATATTATATTTTCCTGGTCAGAACCCGTTCACCTAGCAAGTCTTAATCGTTCACCTAGCAAGTCTTAATCATGGGGCAAACCTACTTGTTGAGGTGCGTACATCTTTGAACTTGCTATGGTCGGATCAGGTCAAGTCATGGTTCATATCCAACTCATGGAGATCTTTAGACCGACCTATAATTTATGGAATGATGATTACTAAGATATTGTGTCATGTTTTAAAACTTGGAAACTTTTATTTGTTAAGGGCATTGAAAGTTAGTAATCACTATAAAAAAAAAAATTCAACATTATAAGATACGTTTAATTTTTTTAATTAATAAATTTTATTTCTAAAATTAAACAGTTAGGTTTGGCCCATGAATCGGCCTAATTCAACACCAACAAGCATGATCCATTGATTTGGTGTGGTAGTATAGATCATGATTTGTCAAAGATCGAGTGGATTGCCAGGTTAAGGGCGGTTTAAGGCCGAGGGTCGTGGAAAAAATAAAAAAACAGAAGAAAAATGAAAAATATATATAAATAAGAAAGAAAGGTTTAAATTAATTTCCATGTGAATAGTAAAAATTAATTACCTACTCACGATATTTACTGTATTGTTATTAACAACATATGCAAAATCGGCTTGTTCACTTCATTATATGGAATAAGGATGAAATTGAATTCCAATTCAATAGGAATATGATATAGTTGTAATGTTTATTATAATTTCCACTTGCTATAAAAGGCAAAATAAGAAATTATTAAAGTAAAAAGTGAAAAAAAAATCCATAATGTCTTTTTCTTTATCGTTGAGAGATTATAATTGTCTAGATGATAGTTTTTAGATGGAGATATTTATCACAAAAGTTGAAACAAACCATTTAATGATAATTCCTGTGTTTAGGGTCATGAATTATTATTCATTATTTTGAGTAATAGTAATTTGTTATGAATTTTTATTCTCCTCCACTAAATATCTTAGTAATAATGTTACTATAACAAATAGGAAAATGAATAGTTGTTCCATTAACATAACATACTTTAAATTTATCCAAAAGTAAACCTAATTAATACACACGCTCGTACACACTAGCAGACATGCACATCCACTTAGTGTGTGCAAAAAAAAAAAAATAATAATTATAATATTAAGTAGTTACATAAAAAAAAAATCTATGAAGAGAAATATAAGAAAAGAATTTTTTTTTTTTTTAAATAAAAAGAGTTACATAGGCGGCGGTTATGAAGAGGAAAGAGAGGGAGAGAGAAAGGAGTTTTTAAATAACTCCCCAGTTGTCACTTGCATGGCATGCCATTTCAAAGCCCTTTGCACCATCATGTTGCCACCTGTCTTTGCGTCGATCTCTTATACTTTTGGTACACGTTCATTGATTATACGCGATTTGTGCTGTCTCTTTTAGCTTATTTCTGTTTTCGGATTTATTATGTTTTGTATACGGGGGTTGGAGACACCGTATAATTCTGCTGAGATCAACACGTAATATGGAGCAAAGAAGGTTATGATTTATTATGCTCTAACTACCCACGAACGCATCGGGAGTCTGACTTATCCTGGCCATATTGACAAGGTCTAATTAAAAGTACTTATCTGTGTTGAATTTATAGACGTATTACTTATGTTAATTCTTTTAATAATAAGTGGTCTATATTTTATATAAAGATATTAATATAATTAATTACTATTGAAGAAATATGTGTTAGTATTTATTAGTTTTAAAAATTAATTAAATAAAAAATTGACTAAATAAAATTGAATAGATAGAATATATAAAAATTATATTTAAAAAAATATATAATTAATTTTTATGACCAGTAAAATATTGACACGCATCATTCTAAATTCATTAAATAATATTGATATTATTATATAAAATTCATATTATCTATTTGTCAAAAAATTAACAAGTCATGTGTTTGCAAATTTATCAAAATATAAGTAAGGATTTTATAATTAACTCTATTAAAAATAATTCACGAAAGAAATTTCTTTTATTAAATGATAATCTATCTTACACATATAAAACAATTTCATTGAATAAATATACATATAATACTTTCTAATATGCAGTTTCTATAAAAAAGATTTGATGTGCTAGTGTACTCTATAAAAGATTAAAAAAATATTTTTTTTACTTATTCTTTGTGTTGTATATTAATTGAAATTTAACTAATAGATAATGTATCTTAAAACTAGAATCTATAACTCATAAGCTTAATATAGTAAATTGAGTCTAAATAAGCACAATCAAATCAAATTTGAATTCATTTAGTGTCATTTCATGTTGAACTCGATCTCAAAATTTAAAATACGGTCAAGTTCAAGCTGAATTTAAACTTCGAAATTTAGAGTGAAAATAAAATATGAATTTGAGGTTAATATTGTACCACCTAAACACGAATCGTGCACAACGTCACACCTCAACTACCTACCCGTAGATTATTAGATGCTTTTGCCAATTAGACCATATGAAATAACGAAAAGGAATGGTAAAATGATTAATATTTTTGTTTATAATTGAAAACTAAGATATATGAAAGTCAAGTCCATTCGATTGACTAAAACTTCAATGGAAAACATTAATTTGGAGTAAAAAACATCGATTCACTAAATGCGTAACTCTTCCAAAGTAAATTAACAAGGTACCTTCTAAACGCAATTAGAATTATGATAAATTATACCGGAATGTCACAAAGTTTAAGAGTAAGTTCATTTTAAGTCATCACATTTTGAAAAGTTCAAAAGAGTTCACAATATTTGGAAATGTGTTTTATGAGATTTAATTAAATATTTTTACTATAGATACATGTCAATGAGTCTTAAAAGAAGGGTTTTCTAAGTTTTAATTATATATTTTTCTCATTAGCACGTGTCAATAATGATATCAAATGACATACTTCTGTAAATATTATGACCCCTCTTTAAACCACTAAAAAACATGGTAATCTAAAATGAATTTACTCATTAAACATTATGACTTGTTTTGAACTTTTTGAAACGTTATGATCTAAAATGAACTTACCTCCAAATGTTGTGACCTTCTTGTGTAATTTATCTATTAGAAATGTAATATGAGTACCATGAATTTCCAAAAGGGATACTATCAAATTTGGTACCCAATCATACACAAGAATTCATTTTGGTATAAAAACTTTAAAGTTATCAATTTAATACCTAATGAAATTTTTCGTGGCTAATGTTATTATCTTATTAACACCGTTAAGCAGTTTATCAATATTTGATGATGTTAAAAATATACTAAAAATTTAGTGATAGGTTGTCTCTTCCACATCAATAAACAAGACAAAATAATATTAAAGAGATAGTAAAAATAGTTATAAAATATTTAATAAATTATTAAATTAATTACTTAAAAATTCAAGTACAATCCTGGCACAAACATTTTTCCTTTCAAAGATACTGCATCAATAACACTCCGTAAGAGGTGTTAATACTTAATTATAATATTCAACCTTTTTTTTTTCCTTTGATCACTACCAAATCTGCCCTTTAAATAAATTACGCTTTTTTTGTTTTGTTTTGTAATTTTCTGAGATGAACTCATCCTCTAATTAAAGCGATCAGTTAGTTTATATAAACTACAAGTGTATACCGATACAAAGATTGATTTAAATTGCATTAGGGAAAAATTTTTTAAGTTGGCAAATATTTTAAAGGTTTTTGTTTATTTCTTGCCAAACTTTTTAAAAGGTATAATATAGGGTATTCTAGAAAGTGTAATCCCATAATATGAATAGATTTAAATTACTAAAGTTTCTAAAGAACTTAGTACAATAATTTTCATGTTTAAATATTCTCCAAATACATTTAGAAACGAAAAAAAAAAATTATGATTTTTATACGATTAAAAATAATCTAGAATTATGATATAATCTATATAACAAAAATATTCGTGTTTTCATGCTAATGTATCATAAAATTAAAGTATACCATTACGAATAGTGAAACACCTAATGCACGACGTGCCATGTGGCAACATATTTTCCAATTAATTTCATAGTTTGGGACCATATATAATATGTCCAAATTTACAAATAAATGTCGGTGAAACCCTTTATCGAACGTGTGTTTAATTTTGAACAACTACACACATAAGATCCACTAGTGGGGCTGTTTGAAGGAAATAAATAGGGGATAGGCTCTTCTGTGTACCCTGATAAATTTTAAAATTTTCTTAAAGAAATATTGATTTTATGGTTCTGCCCAATCTAAAATTTGCAAGTTACAAATTATTCTCTTGATGTAAATACTGGAGTCCCCACCCCTAGTTCCACTAATGGAAGGGCCTAAGGTGGAGAACGCAGTCCAGAAAAGGCTTCATCGCATTATGACATTATTATTATTTTTTTTTTCCAATCGCATTATGCCATTATACCATGTCAGTATATAGCCACTCGTTATAGATCATATAGCAAAATTAATCCTTTTCTAAATTTACAATCTAATACAAAATTAGATCTATCTAGTTCTTCTTATTTTGATCATTTTGACATCTAATTTTTATAGCTTTCAAATAAATTCTTTGTTAAAAATAAATGCAAATAAAAAGGATATTTTCACTCATAAATAGATTAAAGAAACTAGATATAAATAAGACATAGATAAGAGGTTTGTTTGTTTTTTTAATCATTTTTTGATCATTTTACTGTCTTATTTTTATCATTTTTAATTTTTTTTTTAATAAATAAATACAACAGATAAAAAATAGATATTTTTATTTATAAAAGTATATAAAAAATAATTATAGATCTAATATAGATAAGACAAAGATAAAAATTACAAAACCAAATAGATCCTATGCAAATTAGCTGCAAATCTAAAATTTGCAATCTACAAATTATTCTTTTTCACATATAGTAAATTATTAATATAAGTCGTTCAATTCCATGATCCCATATGATTAAAATGTAATGATTCGCCCATGTGATTTTGTGCCAGATTTCGCATCCTGTTTTCACATATGGTAAAGAATTAAAGTAAGCCATTTAATTCAACGTGTCCATTTGATCTAAAATGTCATGATTCGATGGGAGTGGGCCCATCCGAGTGATCTGCCGTTGATATTGAGATATTTGCTTCTGCTGTCATTAGTTACTACTCCTCCATCATTTGCCTATAAAAGACAGTACAGTATCACATAACCTGCACATTTGAGTTTGTGCTCAGGTTTTGTCTCTTGCTTAATCTTTCTTGTCTCCTAGCTATTGGTACAGCTGGCCCCAAGTTATAACAATGGGGCTCATGTTTACTTCTGCTCTTTTCGCGGTACGTTTCATCGACTTCCATTATTAAGGATTTTTCATATAAGTACAAATGTTTAATTAATTTTGTTTCTTTTTTTGTTTTTCAGGTTGCTATTGTCGGTAACTATGCTGCGCTTACCCCAGAGCTATACTGGAAGAAGATGCTGCCAGGAACTCCTCTGCCAAAAGCCATTCAAGAATCCTTAAACCCTGGTTGGTAGTCCCCATCTGACACTTACAGTTTTAGTTTACTACTTGTCAACTTTCTTAAAGTGAAATAAATAACAAATAAATTACTTGTCCACATTCACACACATACATATATGTTATATATATTTATATGTGCATATGTTATCCATACAATAATTAAAAAATTATATATTTATTTATATGTAATATATAATTATGCTGCAGCAGGGACCCCACTCAAGGATGCCGTTGTCGGGAATTATTCAAATATCAAGCGGAGCAATTTAATAAATTATTGGGTAACAGAGACCCCACCCAAGGATGCCGTTGTCCGGAATTCAAATATCAAGCTGAGCAATTTAAAAAATTATTGGGTAGCAGACACCCCACCCAAGGATGCTCCTGATGTCTCTCTCTTTTTCCTGGAAACGGACTTGGTCCCTGGCAAAACATTCAACCTCCAGTTCACAAGGGCTGCTGGCCCAGTCTCCTTTATGCCTCGCAAAATGGCTGATTCTATTCCCTTTTCCTCTCACAACTTAACCTACATTCTTCACCGATTTTCGATCAATCCCGAATCCGAAGAGGCCAGCGACATGAAGGAAACTATAACATCATGCGAAGAACCAGCGATGTGGGGAGAAAAGAAATATTGCCCAACTTCTTTGGAATCCATGGTCGACTTCTCTACCAAATTATTAGGCAAGAAAAACAATGTCAAAGCAGTATCGACAGGATCTAACGGCGACACACAGATTAAGAAATACAAAATTGAGCGTAGCGTGAACTGTTTAACGGGGATGAGGATGTTGATGCCACTTCTGTTGTGTGCCATAAGATGGCCTATGTATATGCAGTGTTCTATTGCCACTCCATAGAATCAACAAAAGTGTATACGGTTCCATTGAAAAGTGAAACTGGCTCGGAGGTTAAGGCTGCTGCCGTTTGTCATGAGCATACAACAAAATGGAACCCGAAACATTTGTCATTCCAAATGCTTAAGGTTCAGCCAGGGACTCCGATTTGCCATTTTCTCGGTGACGACGCTGTCATCTGGTACCGGAACTAGAAGCGGTTGCTGGAGAATGGACAATAATGGATATAAATAAGGAAGATATAGCTCCAAAGAAAGAGTGTCTTGGCTATCGGTTTGGGTTTATAATGGTAAATGCATGGTGAAGATTAGTATCTGTCGTGGCTGTGGTTTGTTACAAGAATCTGTGGCATTATCGCGCGTATGCATACATAAAATATTTTATCCTGCGATGGTTGTAATGCTTGCAGAATGTGCTAAGATTTGTTTTAACTATTATGAATATTATAAATATATTGTGAGTGTCTATTATGTATATATTTTTTATACGCATGCATGCATACGTACATAGCCATGCAAATGGGTTTAACGACTGAGTTAGGGCTGGGGTTTTGAGCCCATTCAAAAAGTAGGCCAAACATACTTGCCAACCTATAGGTTGGCTTGCTAACTCATATTAATTAAAAAAAATAGACCATAAAAGTTCAAATTTGAAAACATGAAAACATAAAGATAAAAAAAAAATATATATATGTTAGATGCATCTTTCTGTGCAACACTGACACAATTGTAATCCACAAATTCGCTAAAACAACTCGTTAACTTTATTATGTGAAATAAAAGAAAAATTGAATTACAATTCAATAGGAAAGTAAAAGAGTTGCAATTACTATTATATTTTTATCATAATATTTACTAGGTATAAAAAATTAAATTATTATTTATTGGAGTAAAAGTAAAATATCTATAATATCCATTATATTTATTATAAAGTGATGTATAAGTGATATTTTTAAAATATGAGTATTTATGACAAAAATTAAAAGTAAATCGACAATTCATATATGGGGACATGAATTGTTATATATTATTTTACATAATAGCAATTTATTATTAATTATTATTTTCTTCAACCAAACATTATAATAGCAACTTCACATAAAAAGAGAAATAAGTAAATAATTATGTTTTTTCTGATATATTTTTAAAGTCAAGGGTTATATAATATGAATTGATGGTATCCTAAGATAAAAAATATTTGTTTTATAAGGCATAATAAAAATCGATGGTTACTTTTGTTAAAGAAAAATAGTTTATAATTTTCTATATTCGAATTAATTAGTTTTGAATATTTCTAAAAATCATATGCATCTAATGAAATGAAAATGAAATTGTAAGAAGCATTTTTAATATCCTTATAGTCATAATTATAAATTGGAAATGGAAATATTCATTTTTCTAACTTTATTTAGTTGCTGCATTATAATTAAAGAAACTAATTAAATACTAAAGTAAAAAATAAAATATTTTAGCACTTCTTTCGTTGATAGCCGCCCATGTTGGGTAATTCATGATGACAAAATTAGTGAAAGAAATAGCAAATTTGTATGAAATCACAACTTATAAAAATAATTTTTTTTTTGCCAACAAATAGGTTAAATTATTTCATGAGTATATCATGTATAAACAACATTCACATCATATACATAAAGTATACTTATAAGATAAAATTTTTAAGGTGTCATAAATCATGAATGATATTAATAAGGTCCAACGCACTTAGAATCTCCATTTTCTCCTTAAATTTGTATAATTTTATATGAAAAGATAAAAACCTATTAGTAATGAGCTCAAGTGTTAGCCTATATAAACCACTAAAAAATAAATGGATTAAATTGGTCCATTTAACCCACAAATGTACAAATGGGTTAAATGCCCTAAAAAATTTTGGCTTGTTTATTTAATGAGCCACAATGTATTGACTTGTTTAATCTACAAGCCAAAGCAACGTTGGGTAAGTTAGTTGTTTAACTAATTGGCCAAAGCAAATTGAGCCACATTAGCTCGTTTAATCCATTTGTACAACTCTATTAATATATACATTATATATATATATATATTGCAATAAAGTTTGCTAGTAAATTAGAGTATATCAAGGGAATTTCATAACTTCTTATTACCTGAAGTTGTTTGTGATCATATGAATATGTAAGGGGATAAACATTTATATCTATTGTTTTGTGACTAAGGTCATGCTCACTGGATCAAGCAAATGAATGCTTAACATTTGCTTAAAGTTAGTGCATGTTGTATAAGATATACCAATAAAGTATAGTACATTGTCAATATCATTTCTTCTTCCTCTTTATAAACGAGCATAAATAATCCCTAAATTTGGAGCCTTCATATATCTTTAATATGGAACGCCAGACCTCAATGACATTGAACACATCTTTTTCAATTCATATTGTAAATGTACAAGATAATGTATAGAATGAATAATGATACCTGAAGATAGAATTTAAGATGGTAAAGTAAAAAGTTTAGACTACAAAGACTAAAATTGAGATGAGAGACAACAATTTGAATAGGTAAATAGGGTTCAAACAAAACATACATAAGGTTTGACACCAAAAAAGTTACTTGTTCTTTAATTTTCTAATAGAATTCAATTCAACTTTCTAAAATAAATCACAAATCATTTAGATTATCTGGAACTGAACAACAAACTAAATTGAAATGCAAAATAACTGCATTTAGTGGTTTAGTCTACATCAATTTGGTTCAATGAGGAATTCTGATTTGCAACATCTTGATTAAGATAAAAGTGATAGACAATAGTCAGTTCAGACTAGAAATAGCCGCAATACGGTTTGATTTGATTTACCCCTCAAGTCAAACCAAACCATATATCAAGATTTAGTTTTAATTTTAAAATAGTTTCAATCTCGCCCAATGTGCAGGTAAATTTCTATAATTTATAAATTAATGCAAAACAACTACTTGTCTATGGAAAAACCATAAACAATCGAAAAATCTTTGGAAGAAAACTACTATCATTTCTATTATCTTTGCAAAGCTGATGGATAATTACTCATGGTGTAGAAAATTACTGACATTAGCAATCGACATCGCATAAAACAATCACCAGAGAACCAAAAGGCTTTTTTTTTTTTTTTTTTTCTTTTTCTTTGAGCTAAATTGGTACCACCATTTTTATGAATAAAATGCTTCATCAAACTATTTAACACCAATTGTCAGTAATGGAAATGCATAGACAACAACATTCGTAAATGTATGCAATATTATTTTTTTTCCAATAGTTTTTTCCCCTCCTTTTTCTTTTTGTTACATCTGAACCCAAATCTTTGTCAAACATAAATGCTTTGAATATAAATTTGATAAACATATAATTTGAGAAAACCATAGTAATTTACCCTTTGTAAGAGAAGATATTAAAAGGAAAAAAACATTGCACATCTTAACTATTTTAGATCAGAGTGGCTATTAAATAAAGGGGGAAAAGGTTTAACATTAAGAGTAAATAAATATAATTGGACCAAAGTAGTCCGTATGATCTAATCAAAATGTACCGACTGAAAATAGAAATATAACTATATAAGCATACACAATGGGTAAAAAGGCACAATTTTACTTCCATGAAGGACTAAAGACAAAGAAAATATAAAAAGTAAAAGATCCTAAGAAAATCATAAGGATAACAAATCATAGTGACTTTAAGGCGATCAGTAAGAATTACGCGTTCAAATCAAAACTACAAAATCCACTATAATGTATATGGATTAAAAAAATAAAAAATAAAAAAACGCGAATGACCTTACACTAAAAGAGTCAACCAGCATCAAATTAATCAATATACTAAACTTTATTATAATATTGCACCGCTGCATTACTTAAAGTGAATTATAATTATAAATAAGGGGATGCATACACCAGGGCCATTAAAAAGGATGTAGAATTTGGAGAGAAAAGTTCAATATCAGTTTAATTACCAAGATCCAAGGAAGAGTAAATGAGAAAGATAACTTGAAAGTGCAAGTCAAGCAGAGTCCAAGTCCTATATTAATCAATAAAATCAATCCATCCAAAGATTAAATTACTCCATAGAACAAACTAAATAATAGAAACCAGAAGAGAGAGAGAGAAAGATTCACTCAGAGAGCAACACGATGCATAAAGATTACCTTAACTGTAACCAACAAAAGGTGCAATTTTTCCTAAAAAACACAAAATCAAAAGCTACTTCAACGGAAACTCAAAAAGTAATGCCCATTTCATCAAGTCGAATCAGACTTTAAACTAAGATTAGTTAATCCAACAAAAGAAACAAATTTTCGTACAAAATCCAATCAAACCCAAAAACAAAGACTACCTATTTCACCAAACCATATTAAAATCTAAACCAACTTCATTTTGACCCAATTAAAACATACAAAACCAAAAGTAGCGATCTTCCCTCATAAATAACACACACAATCAAAATCTACAATTAAATTTATATGTTATGAAGAAAACAACGACCATCACCTAAAGCAGTACACACAATTGCAACCAAAACCAAATAAAAATAAAAAAATCCATAAGAAATGAGTGTAATACCTTTGTGACAAAAGCTTTTGTGGCCACTATAAACCCTTAGATTTTCTACCAATAAGAAAACCTTAGAACCGGAAGTTGAACCAAAAGTCAAACCGAAACTCTAAAGTCAACTAAATCCACAAGAAGCCCTTATAAATTTAGATCCGACAATCCCATGCGCGAAATCCTAGAACAGTAAAAATAAGATAACCTTAGATTATAGTACAGAAAAATGTCACGTAACCTAAAAGGATTAGATTCGTCAAAAATTCGTTCGTTTCAAACCTGAACAAATCATTTCTAAAAATAGGGTCTTGATACGTAAAACGATAAAAATATTTTGATAACATTTAAATTCGTAATGAGATGCGGAATCGTAAAATATCAGTTATAAATTTTTCGGCATCTAAAAATATCAGATATAGCTCGTTTATGCGTATTTTTCTTACTACCAATATTTTATTTGTCTAATCTACTATTTTTACTATTCCTTACTATTTCTCTATCCCTATTTTTTTTTACTACCTATTATTATAATCCTACATACCTATATCTTACATTTTCATTTTTAATACAACTTTTTATGCATAACTTCTCTTCACTTTATTTACTTTTCTCTACCAAAATTAATTTTTATCACACTCTCTCCTTCCTCTCTCTATGACCGATGCAAATCCTTCTCTCTCTCGCTTAATTTTCTTTTTTTTTTCATTTATTTTATTACATCTAATCTCCCTCCACGTTTCTCTATAAATGCCACATTCTTTCCACTTTTTTTACACATCTATTATACATAATAAAATTCTATCAAAATCCTTCTCAATTTCTCTCTCTAACAATTTCCTCTCAAATATTCTCTTCCTCTCTATCTCCATAAACATCCATTCCTCTTTAGGAAAAATAAACACACCATCTGTTTGTTTCTTCCATCTCAATCTTTCATCAACCTTAGGTAAAAATCCTAAAACCCTCTCTTGTTCATGTAACATAACATGAACAATGTGTGTGTTTTGATTCTATATAATCCCCATGATACTAATGCTAGGGAATAGAATCATGAAAAATAACATGTTATTAATGTCTTGTTCCTATTCATGATGTGTCCTTGTTATATTAAGTTCATGCTTCTAACTAAACTCTTTATATGTTATTATATATAAGTATATATCTATTTTTCTTAGAGCCTAAATGCTAACTAATCTAACCCCTTATTTAATGCTTTATTATATTTTCATGCAAATAAATAAGATTAGCTAATCTCTAATTTCAAACTTGTCCTTAATCAAGTCAAAACAAAGGAGACTTGTCCATAATCTAAGTCTCGGAGAGCCTTGAATAAAAATCTAAGACTCCCATATTTTCTTATTTCTTTTCCTTGCTTCTTTCATGAGACTGGTATTATTTCAAGTCTTAGAAGCTTTGAAATTAATCTAAGACTTCCATAATTTTCTTATTATGCTTTTCTTATTTCTTTATGAAACTTGTCCATTTCTACGCTCCAAAAAGTGTTGATAACAAGCTAAGACTTCCATATTTTTATTTTTATATTTGCCTATTTGATTTTCTATTCCTTTATTTTCTACATGAGTTATATTTATCTTATAACAAATTATTAAGTTCATAATATGTATGGGCATAAAGTGATGTTGATGTTTTAGGATAGTTTTCAAAGTAAGTAATAAAATATCTCCTTTTACATGAAAATGAAATTAAATCATCAAAGGTAATGATTTTCAACACTCAAGAAGAATTTTTACTAAGACTTAGGATAATGGTTCAACTACACTTTTTCCAAAACATTAAATAAATATGTCATAAATTTTTAATGTTGATAATTCTTTGTTATGCAAAATTTTCTTAAAAACTTTTTTATATGGCTTATGCCAATATTTTGATAAACTCTAAGGAACAAAACGAATTTTTATTCCAAGATAAGCCTAAATTCAACTCACTAGTTAAAGCCCACTTAGAGACAAAAATCGGTTTACAACTTAAGGAATCAAGCTTTGAGAAGTAGATTCATTTTTATGAAGCTAAGAGAATATAAAAATAATAGATATAATAATTAGACACCCACTTGTAATAAACTAAAAATCTTAGTTTTTTTCCAACAACTCAATAAAGAGGTTTTATAAACATAACTTTTTGAACTTCTAAAATAAATTGTTTTAGGAAAAAATCATTTATGGGACAACATCACTAAGATCATGCATATAATATGAGTTTATACTAGTATTAAATGATTTTCAACTATATAATTATCTATGTTCTTGTTATAAGATTTTTGGATGATGTAAAACTTAGAAAATTACAAATTTAAGGACTAGAACTATCGGGTCAAATATGTACTGACCCATTTCAAAACTTAAATGGCATTAAATTTTAAAAATAACCTTATAAATAAATAGATCTTTTCGAGTAGGTAGAAAATGACTACTAATATGCGAAATTTCGAGTTAAAACGAGTAAGTTATCACCGTTTTAAGTTGAAATTTTATTCATCCGAACTTTGACGCGAATTCTAGAATAGAACTAGAAAGTTTAAGTAGAACTTTTATAAAATACTCATTCTGAGTATTTCTTTTATTTAGGTAACGAAGACTTTGATGATCCGTATTTGGAGGACTTTTACAAGTGAAGGATTTTTGCCAAAGGATTGCTAAGTGAGTTTATCTCCTACTTTTTCGTACTTATTTGTACTTATAGCTAGAAGCATTAGAAGTAAGAAAAGATAAAAATGAATTATGCATGATAATGTTGGTTGAAAGTATACCAAGCATATTAAGACTCAAATTGTTGTTAGTTGAATTTTTGTTCTATTATCATGATGGAGTGTTTGCAAGTTCTATGATCGCTTTTAAAATACCTTAACCATATGTTAAGAAATAAATTAATTGATTCATGTATATCACAAAGTGAGTCACATTGCATTAGCTGCTATGCTTTTAGTGGGATAAGAGTATAATAGTGGGGTTTGTAGGGGCCCGCAAGTCTGCAAGGGCGAATAAAAGCCTGAAAGAACTATTTAAGGATGAAGCAAGTAGGAGCCTGAAAGAACTATATAATTGAATTATAAAATAGGGTCGTAAAGGGTTCGAAACACCTAACCCAAATAGATGGCATAATTCCATTCAAATATATGATTCCTGGTTGATCATATGTGTTGCTTGCTCATGTATTTGGTGCATTTCATACGCTTATCTAAATATAACTGATTTGATTTTCTTTGACGATAATGTTTATTTAAATTCTTCTATACTATATTTACTTTCTCGAACTACACATCCCACATGTGTCTCCTATTGCTGTGATGGACGGCTTACATATGGTGCCGAAGCTTCTACATGACTTCAGAAAGTCATTCTTAAGCTTTAATACCTTATATGGTGGACTGTCACGTTTAGATACCCTTTGAGACGTGACAACTACAATCGATTTCCTTATAATAAATAAGATGCAAAAAAAAAAGTTGTTCTTTTTTGTTTCCATTGCTTGTTTATTCTTTTTGTTTTCCAAGCGATTGCTCTTTAGTTTTCATGAAGTTGGGCATTGTGCTTTTATGTTATGCAATTTACAAATTTTAAAACCTGGCATTGGCAATTGTTCCCTCTCTCATTTTGTTCTCTTTTTTTTTTTTTTTCTTGTGGCTTTTTGGAAGCAATGTGATTATTCAATAGTAATCATTAGTTTATAAGGCATCCTTTCCACTTGAAATAGCAGGGAATGCAAGAGCTAAAAGATTACTAATTAAATATTAAAAAATACAAATTAATAAAATATCATAGCTAGAAAATTTTAAATCAAAAAAGGGATGTTAGCATAAAAAGTTTCATAAATTACATATTAGAATTTCTTTTCTGTATTTTTGACAATTTTAAAAGAAAAAATTTATGATATGATGATATGAAATGTCTCTGTTTCACTAATAAATATGATTTGATTTATATCACTTAACTATAAATTAATAGAATTAGCAAATTTTAAAAGAAGACGAAGAAGAAGACTTGAAATGGTAAACTTTTCTTTTATGTATGATAGGTAAGAAATGATTATAATTTAGAATCTAATGAGATAAAAACTTTAAATTACAGATGCCATAATGGAAGATTGATATATTTATAAATATTAAAATTAAAAAAAAACATTATGATATGAAACATGTATGTATTAAAAAAAAACCCGCTTTATTTAGTCTCTCCCTCTCTCTCTCTATGTGTGTGTGTGTGTATATATAATGATATGAAATGTCCTAGCTACAATAATAAATGTGATTTAATATATATCACTTTACTATAAATATATAGGATTAGCGAATTTTGAAGGGAGAAAAAAAGAAGAATTGAGAAATTAATGGATTTTTCCCCATAGGTGCTACAATGATCTAATATGATATAGAGGAAAATTTTAGAATATATATATATATTATATATATATATATGAGAAATATGTACATCTATAAAAAGAAAAGATCTTTCTTTTTTTACTTTAAATATATATTATGATATGAAATGCCCATTCTTGTAATAGTAATTATGATTTAATATATATCACTTTACTATAAAAAAAATAGGATTAGTGGAGTTTGAAAAAGAAGAAGAAGAATTGAGAAACCAATAGTTTTTTACCCAATAGGTGCTATTAGTTAAAAGTTGCAATAAAGTGATACGACTTAAAGGAAAGATTTGGAAATTATATATTATAAATATATTTAAACCTAATCACATGGTTTGGTTAGAACTATTTTTTTTATTATTAAAAAAACATTCTACAAGAGTTATTAGATACATATTTCTAATCACTAATAGAAATACAAATAAAATATTTGAAATTAATTGTCTGTCCAAATAATTAATATGTAAACCTTATAGTGAGGAAAGATTTCATCCACTATAAAATAATAAGTTCACGTTAGCCCTGAACTACCATAATATAGTGGACTTGATAAAATTAGAATATAATGTCCTAATATGAGGTGTGAATTTCAAATTGTTGCACTTCTAATTAATACATTATCAATTGCATATACCAATAAGTAACTAGGCTATAGAAGGTGATCTAATTGGTAAGACAAAGAAGAAAAACAAGTTCATAATACTAAAGGTTGTAACCTGAAAATTAGCTTATTTATAGACATATTGCAACAATCAAAACATGATGTAATTAATCTAATTCTATTCTTATAAAGGATACATATCTAAATCAATAATTAAAAAAATTAAATTACTTTGTAATACAATAATTAAAATATATGTTTGAGTTATATATATATATATTATATATATAAAATATGTAAAATGATTTGGTTTAGTTCAAGCCATGCGGTTCAATTTGGGATTGCAAATTGAGCCACAAATCGAATAATACCCTTCATCAAACCAAACCTCAAACTAAACTGTTTCAAGCAAGAACTGAAATTTTGGTTTAATTTGGTTCAGTCTGATCTATCTTGCAGTTTGGTTGATTTTATTCACACGGCACTAGATCATGCCAGCAAAGCTTCACCACCTTTTCTTTATTCTACAACATTAAATAGTGGATAGCTATTGTTAGATATTTATCTTAAACCATGTTCAAAGGACACTAACTTATGTATAGAAACCTAGAGAGTTGGGTATGACTAATTAAAGCAAGTTTTATTGACTACAAATTTTAGTGATACTTCAACTATATCATTATTCATTTCATAGCTGGAATCACTTGGATAATTAATTTATTCTAAAATAATGGAGTAACGTAAAGAAGATTCAATCCTCAAGTGGGTATTCATGTCATACAAAATTTTTTTTATCTCCAAATAAGACAGTTACTAGCAGAAAAAAAAAATTTCACCATCAAATTTTATCTTATTCTTCATAAGAAAAGACTCTTACTCTCTTCCTTCCACATATATGTGTCAATGTGCGGCATGTGTGCACATGTACGTGCCTGTGTGATGAGAAAAGAGAAGCTATAAGATTTAAAAGGAGAGAGAGAAGGGAAAGAAGGATATAATTAGTATTTTCAGGTCCTACATATTCTAATATAGTTATGTAAGAATATGGAGAATTGAATTTGTTCCAATAGTCGTGTATGTGAATACCATTAGAAATATAACATTAATCATCTCCTTAGAGTGAATTGAATTATAATGTGTACAAAAGCTTGCATGAGCTTAAATCTCAAATAAAACTCCATTCCAAGAGAAGAAGGTTTTATATTATAAAATAGTGCAATTTTCTTGTAACTGATTTCTTTTAAGCATCATAGTGAATTTTCAATGCTACAAAATTTAGCAGTAGTATTAGAGTGGCTTGTTAGATGTATAATGTTTATGACATCAATATGGAATTGATTCATAAAATAGTGGTTGATACTCTTCATCTGAATGGAATTAATGATTTAGGATATTTTAAGTTATGGGTTTAACTTTAAATAGAGAAATTACTATCCTTAGGAGAATTCTAAGTGAATTGCTATTATGGCCAATCTTGGGGAAGGAGGGGCGGGCAGGCGAACGGGAAAATCTATCGCGCTTGTGGGGGGCTGCCCTTTTTTGAAGGACACGGTGGGATCTTTGAGCATCATCAGAAGTGGGCATGGGAAAACAAAGATATAAAGCAAGACAGAGTCGTAATTATAGAGACCATCGGTGCATACCCTCCCAAAGTGTCTCCCATAGGTAGGATTTCGGATTTGACCCTTTACCTTGCCTCAATGATGGAGACCCTCCTAAGGCTTATTTATATCATCCAAGGTGGATTAACATCCTATGATGCCAAGAAAGGCCAGGTAGGATAAGATCTTTAGAAATAGCTAAGCTTACGGAACAAGAAGAAAATAAAGACCTTGACATCGAGTTTAAGCTATGCCAAGAGATCACTACTTTGTTAATACGGTTGGTTCCCTTGGTCATTCTTCTTAGGAGAATTTTAAGGGAATTGCTGTTATGGCCTAAGGACTGGTATAAACGTGTTGCAATATATCCCTTTTAATTTGTTAATGGAAAGTTTAAGGTGATTTCAATAAAGGAATTTAGGTGCCTTTGGTTCGATGGTACGTCATCAATTTGACATGAATTTGTATTTGTTTGAATCAGATTGTTTGTCAAAAGACAAATATAAATAAAAATAAATATTTTTACTCATAATCAAATCATACATATCAAATGCAAATACAAATCAGATATGAATACAGATACAGATGAAAAATAGATAATTTAAATAGTTTTAATCTTGCAAATATAAGAAAAGCGCCTAGAGCTGAAATTGTGAATTGGTCATAGTCAAAGATAGTTGAATTATGGGATAAATTTGTTGTTATATGGGAGTTGAGCTATGTCTATTGAGTTACTAAGTCTATTGAAATTTTGGAGTCAATTACCAATGTTTTAGGATTCTTGGATTGTCTTTACTACGTCTTTTATTGTCTTTTATTTTTTATGCAATGTTTATTTAAAAAGACTCTATTACAATGAATGAAAAGTAGACTTTCTCCTCTTCTTCTCTGTGGTTGTTTTCTAAATTTTAACAATGGCATCAAAGCGTAGGTTGTAAAAAAAAAAAAAAAAAAAAAGAAGATCTCAACAAGTTTCTTCCTTTCTCTTTTGAATCCCATGCTTTTAGACTCTAATTGTGTGCAAGTAGCCATCCACGATTTGATGGTCATTATGACCATTGGAGCATGCTGATGGAGAACTTTTTACGGTTGAAGGAATATTGGAATGTTATTAAAGAAGGTATTTAAGAGCCACTAACAGGCACAATTTTGATAGAACTCGAGAAAAAATGACTAAGAAGCTAGAAAGCTAAAGGACATAAAGGATAAAACTATCTTTTCTAGGCTATAGATCTTTCAATCCTGGAGACTATTCTTTGTAAAGATACCTCCAAGGATATTTACAATTCAATGAAGAAAAAACATCAACGATATTCTTGAGTGAAGTAAGCATAGCTTCAAGCTAAAGGAAGGAGTTTAAGACTCTTCAAATGAGAAATGACGAGTTTGTTACTAACTATTGCACAAGAACCATGAGAATAGCAAACAAGATGTGATTTCATGGTGAAAAGATGGAATATTCTACTAGTGTGGAGAAGATATTGTAGTCCATGGCACCGAAGTTCAATTTTATCGTTTGCTCCATTAAAGAATAAAAAGGCATTGATTCCCTCACCCTCGATGAACTCCAAAGTTCCTTGTTGGTCCATGAATTGAAGTTGAACGATAGTTCTAGTACCAAGGAGAAGGCATTGAAGGCTTCTACCAATAATAATACTCATCCCGATAACCATACAGGAAGGGGTAGAGGGAGAGGTAGAGGCAAAGGAAGGGAAGGTAGGGACAGTAAGGATAGTATTGGTGATTCATCTCAAGGCAAAGGTAGGGGAGAGTATTTTGACAAATCCTAAGTAGAGTGTTTTAGATGTCATAAACTAGGTCATTGTAAGTGTAAACCCCTAAAAATTTTCATAATTCTTAGAAAATAATCCTAGAAGTCTAACTATCAAAATTTAAATCCTAAAAATCGACTCAAGATAAAAACCAAATTCTAGACCAAGTCAAAACATTAGAAACGAAACCCTAAAAATCGAATCAACTTAAAACTTAATTCCAAATAAAATAAAAAATGAGCTTTCTGAATCTTGAGAAAATGAGAACCTTTGAAACAAAATATAAAGTCCAACTACCGGTATAATCAACGTCCGTATGCTAATTAAATCATCTACCCAATTCCTAAAACGGGAATCAAAACGATAGATCTAAATACCGCTTAACAACAAAATGATAAAATCTTAAATCTTTCGGTAAACTTTTAGAACCACAATTTTCAATTTTTTTTATCAAAAGTCAAACTAAGTCAACTCATAACCCTAGACTCGGTAAAACGATCCCGAGAACTAAAAACTATTAAATAATCACAAATAAAATAAGATAAACCATAGATGTCGAGCTAAAAATAAAAACGATCAAAACTTGAAAATTATACGATCTTACGAATATCTCGACGAAATCGGAAGTCAAATCGGAACCCTAAAATCAACAAGGCCTATAACGAACCCTAGTGTTTAAGATCCGGCAATCCCGCGTTTTCAAACCCTAGAAAACAAAATTAAGCCAATAGATTAAAATAGTTTGTAATAATATAGGGTAACATAAAAATATCATATTCGCGAATTTCGAGTGTCCTTCTGACTCAAACGGGATCAATGCTCGAAAAGCATGTCCCAGAGCTCGGAATATTAAAAATATTCTGTTTATACCAATAGACTCGTAAAAATATAAGGATTCCAAAAATATCAGTTTTAGAATTTTTCGGTAGCTAAAAATTACAAATATTGCATTATTACGCATATTTTTATTACTACCAGTACTTTAATTGTCTAGTCTACTATTCATAGTACTTTTCTACTATTCATTACTATTTCACTATCTCTACTTTTTCTTATACCTATTTCTTACTATCTATATACCTATTTTCTTACTTTTTATATTTCCAATACACCTTTTATCAAATCATACCTTACATATTAATTATTTTCTTACAAAATTCAATCAAAAATCAACTCACACACCCCTCTACATATACCAAAACCGGCGCCACTCCCTCTCTCCTCTTCTCAACTATTTTTCTTTTTCAACTTATTTTATTACATCTAAAATTCACTCCAAAAATTCTATAAATACCCCCTTCCTCTTTCATTCTTTCACACAATTCATTTCACTACCAAAACTCTCTAAATCTCTCCAAAAAATCTTCTCTTCAAGAATTCTCTCTACCAAAACTCTCTTAAACCAACTTCTCACAAAAATCATTCCTTATATATAAACTATCTACCACATATCACTGCTTACATAATACCCCTTCATCCACCATCTTCATACCACTTACACACTTTAGGTAAATATTTCTTCCAACTATTATTCACTCATGTCATGTAACTTAACATGACTATGGTGTTGTTTTGAAACTCATATGAGTAGTAAAAGCAACAACATGTTCATATTTAGTTCTTGTACATAAGCTTTCGATTTTATTATGTTGTTATTATTATTGTTATTATTTGCTTCTAATCTAACTTATATGTATATAGCATATTATGTATATATATTTATTTAGAGCATATAAGCTCATTTGTTATTTATTTACTTTCAAGTTGTGCAATTTATTTATTTCATGTTGTTATTAAGACTAGTCTTTCTAGTCTTAGACTTGTCCATATCAAGTCAAAATAATCTTTTATTTATTTTCTTTAATCTTTCGGGACTAGTCCGTTCTTAGTCCCGGAACGCCTTGATAAAGCTAAGGCTCCAATTCTTGACCAGGATACCTTGATGAACCTAAGATTCCCAATACTTGATATTTTACTTTCTTGTTTATTATTTGTTTCTAGTATTTTCTTATGTTCTTATTACTTTATATGCTCATAATACTTGCATTTACATAATGTTAATGTCTCAACTAATCTTAAAATAGAATTTTACTTTACTAAATGAACTCAAAGCTAGATTTTCAATTATATGATTTATCACAAAATCATGAAGTTATTATCAACAACATAAAAATAGAATTTTCTCAACGTTTTCTTAAATAACAAAAATAGATTACCAAGGAAACATAAGAAATAAATATTTTCTTTGAATATTATGTTAACCTAGGCTTTAGTAAAATAATTTATTAATATTAAAAGTTTTTACAAAAGCCTAAGATTTAAACTCTTTTAAACTTCAGAATAAAACTAAGAAAACAAACTAGTTTTCAAAGTTAAGATAAAAATCAACTCATAAAGTTATGAACCCACTTAAGAAAAATAATGATTTTCAAATTTCTAAAAAGAAGGAACTCACTTTCAAAAGAATATAAATAAAGTAAGATTAACAATAATGGATTTTATCAATAAAGATGATTCTTTTCAAAAAGAAATGAAAGAACAAGTTTTAGAAAGCAAAAGCTTATATTTTAGAAATGAATATAAGAAGACAAGACTCATTTTCTAAAACCATCCTAAATACAAAATTATGAAAAGGGTTTTCATCAACTTAATGTACTTTTGATAAATTTGATCTTTAATCATTAGAAGTAAAATTTATGCAAGACTAAAGATTAAAGGAAAAATTTAACTTGTTTTGGAAAAAGGAATAAGAATATACTCAAATTATAACAATCTATGAAGATATAAAGTTTCTTCAAAAGACTTGAAACAAAATTGTCGAAGCTAAAGTTTTAAATCAAAATGAATTGTTTTATAAAATAAATTGTTGAGACACTACCATTAGAAATCTTGCATATAAAGTGAGCTTATCTATATACTCAAAGGTTTTATCAATTATATATATATATATATATATATGTTTTACTAAAGAATTTTCTTTAAAGTGAAGTTGAGTTAGAAATGGATTTGCAAAAGTTTAGAAATAATTCATTTTAAATCTGTACCAAATGTTTTCGGAACCCAAATGACCTTATATGACAAAGATAACCTTAGAAATGGATAGATCTTTTCGAATAGGTAGAAAAACGGTATATTATATGCGAAATTCCGAGTTAAAATGAGCAAGTTATGGCTATTTGAAGTTGGAATTTTCTCTTATATGATTTTACCGCGATTTTAAGAAAAGATTAGAATCTCCAAGAATAGAAATTTCATGAAATAATTATCCCGAGTATTTCTTTTGTCTAGGTGACGAAAGATACAAGATTACCCTACCCGAGGATTACTATGACTAAGAAGATCGTAAAATGGACGAGTGAGTTATTCCTCCTAATTTCGTTACCTTGCTTGTGCTTGTAAAGTAGTAGCATTATTATACTAAGAAAAGATAAAAATGGATATATATTTGGGGAATTCGGGATTATGTGTATATATGTGATTCTATGTTTATGTGTGAAATGAGAATTAAGAATATCGCAACTTCGAACTGCTTGTTTAAATAATTTTGTTTACTTACTTGTATGACTGATTATTATTTGCTAAATTGATTGATCGCCCCTAATAAACCTTAATAAGGTTTGTCTTAAGAAAACTAAAACGCTCACGCATTGCATCCATCGAGTCACATCTATTTCGGAAGGCTGCTACTCCTATGCGTAGAGTTGGATTGGCTGTGATCGTGCGGTGCCACGGGCCATGTTCCTTCTTGGAGAATCCAAATCGCTCGGGGAAAGCGACACTAGGTTCAGAGCCAAGCCAACCGAACGTTTTGGGTGAGGACCTGAGGACTAGTAATAGAAGGTCGAGGACCTTCAATCCCGATTCCCTAACCTTTAATATGGAGGGGTAAATCCGTTCTATATATGGTTTCTAGATAACTATATATATTTGCGTAATCATGTGATTGTTGCATTGTATACATAGCATATGTGTGAATATATAAATAAACTTGTTTGAAAATATGGTGCGAATAAAGAGAAAAATCTCACTAAGTTAGTTGTAGCTTATACCCCTATAGATTTTGTGAAACAAGTATACCCGTGGCTTAAATTAAGGATCATGACATTAAGGAAGTCATGGAAGGATGATTAAGCTTCTATGAAGAAAATGGAATCATAAGATGAAGTAATTTTGTAAGGTTCTTTATATGTAATTGTCACGCCCCAAAGTGTGCCCTACACGTGACAGTCCGCCACACTCAACATTTAATTTCAAGTAAGACACTCCTAGTCTCCCCATGAGCTTAAACACCGAGTGTAAGGCTCGCTCTCAACATTTATAGATCATACTTTGCTTCGTAGTAGCTTAAAGAGATATACACAGCAGCAAGAATGTAAACCATAACCGTCATACAGAGAATTATTCTATTACATGATCTAGGGGGCATACCCCCGATAACACCAGTTACCAATTCTCAATCCCCACATTTCCTTACATTGCCCTTCAATTACCGATTCGGAAAACGGAATTAGAGTCCATTTCTAATCTTTAGACCCCGGCCTCATCAAAAGCTCCTTAATATCTAAGAGCCGTACCTGGTGTCCACGGGTCCTCGGAAAGCCAAAGGTACTCATACTGCAACAGGAAACTCTAGGGGTATAAGCTACACTAGCTTAGTGAGTGGAACTTCCGAATTACAATAAACACAACACATTCAACCAAGTAATTAAGCAACCAAGTGAAATGCATCAACAAGTGAGTTTAGCAAACATATGACCAGCCGGAAATCATATGTGGATGGACTTGCGCCCTCCATCCCGGGTTAGCAGATTAACGAATCCTGCGGTACGACGCCGTTTAAGCTCACGGTCAACTGAACATAAATTCGTTTTGTGGATCACGATTAACCAACAAGTATTCGTTTTATGGATCATGATTAACCAACAAGTATTCGTTTTATGGATCACGATTAACCAACAAGTATTCGTTTTATGGATCACGAAAAACCAACCAATGATAATGCTCCATCCCCATCGTGATATGAATGAATCCAATTACAATTGAGTCAGATATACATTAGTTCAATTCTTTTAGGTGGTCAACAAATATTCGCAGATATTCAATATAAAATACTAGAAAATCAATCAGTAGCTTAACACCCGGTTTTGATATTTCTTAAGGTTCATTTCATACTTCAACAACAGACAAATCTATGATTCCCATATAACCCCATCATACACAATCATCCTTTTTATCTTCACCTAGCTACTAGTGCGACTATCATTACAATCACAAGCAATAATTGAAATCAGAAGAGGAACTCACTCGGCCATGGTACGCCGGTCTCTTAGTGACGATGGTCGGGTGATACGGTATTGTCGTACTCGGGTTCACCTACCAAATAAAGATAGCCTAATGAGAATCTCATCACTAAACTAATTCAAACTATGTATCTATACTTCGCAAAATCGGAATTCTCGCTATTTACGGAAGTTCCAACTTAAAACGGCCATAACTCGGTCATTTTAACTCGGAATTTCGCAAATTTTATATCGATCTCTATCTACTTCGAAAGATCTATCTATTTATAGTATTATTTTCAAGTTTTGAAAATAGCAAGGCCACGGAACAGTGGGATCAGTTCTGTTCTGTCACTTTCCCGATTTCGAAAAATTGTATCGATTTTGATAAAAATGTTCCTAGTTGATGATTCATGCATGAATGGTATAGGAATGAATTACTAACATGAATGGCATTTAATGGACTCAATATATGCATGGTCATGATGATTTTGTGACAACAAACTCTTATGAACTCCTAAGTGTTAGAAAATTCCATAAAGGTTATTTCTAAAAAGCTATTCTTCCACTTTACACCTCTTAGGGTTTCTTTGGCTTTTAATCTTGTAATCCACTTGTTATCTAACTAAAATTAAGTTCTCAAAGTCTATATTAATCATGGCCTTCATTCATGCATAAAAATCCATATTTTTCATTGAATAAATATGTGTTTGAATGGGCTACTTAGAAAAATCCGAATTTTGAGATTTTCATTTTCTTGCAATTTCCTTATGAGAAAACTTGTTTAATGCATCAAAAATTGAGGCTCCAATATATCTATTATATTAGGACTTCATTTAGCTCATAAAAATGCCATCCAAGCTTAGATACTAAGTGTTTATATGGGCATCACCCAAAATTACGAATTTGACTACACATCCATAAATCAATATTTTTCATTCTAGCTTTACTTCTTGTTTCTACATTTTTATCATGCCTAAACTCATCTAAGCTTATGAAAAACATTCTTTTAATATACCTATTACACATACCCTTCATTTTTCATGAAAAATATAAGTTTTGAAGTGGTTTTGGTGGCTTTTAATATAGGGTTCCAAAGTCATCCGAATTCTCAACTAAGCTTCCCTATCAAAATTATTTCTTTTTCAAGTTTCTAGTCTTCTATACATGTAGATCTACCATTTAACATATCCATACATAGGCAAGGCTACACTTTCATAATCATCAATGCATAAAAATCAAAATAAACACATGAACATGGAGGTAGATGAAGATGTGAATATCTAAACACTAGATCTACTAAGAATAATGCATGAATCATGAGTTTCATGGCATGAACATAAAGATCTATGCATGATTCCTACTTTACATGCATGAACATGATGATATTTCAACAAAAACTCCTTTAAACACTAGATCCACTTCTTGTGATGGCTTGAGATTCTTGTATTAGTGTTTTCATGTCCCTTGCACATGCTCATTGGGATTAAAATTGGAAAACACACAAGAATGGTCTTGCCATTACAAGATTTAGGACTAACAAAGCTTGAAATCAACATACCAATGGAGATTAGAAGTAGAAATGAAGAGGATTTGAGCTTGTGTGTGAGAGTGAGAGAGAGGAGAGTCACGGCACAAATGGGAGGAAGAAGAGAGGGTTTTCTTCTTTTAGAAAAGTTTGAACAAGTGGAAATGAGGAGAGAGAGAAAAAGGTGTTTATATATGAGTAATTTAGGGTTCGTTATTAAATAAAAATAGCAAAAACAAATCAAATGAGAGGGGGAAAAGGGGAAGGGGGCGCCGGCCATAAGGGGGTGAGGGAGAGAGAGTGTTTGAAATTTGTTAAATTTATAATTTATGTAATTAAAATGTAACAAATGTAATAATTATTTAGGAAACAAAAATTCTTGGAAAAGAAAATTGTAATGAGTAGTTGTAAGGATGTAAGAGTAGGGTATGGGTAGTGTGTAGTGTAGGTTGTACTTGTGAATAGTAGACAAGACATCTACTTTACCGGTTGTAACGAAAACACGGGAAAAGCTATAACTGTAATTTTTATAGCTCGGAAAATTATAAAATTGATATTTTTGGAATCCTTATAAAATTACGGTTCTAATGAATATTCCGGAACATTTTTTTGAATCCGTGGTCCGGGGCGCGCTTTTCCGTAATTGAGCTCGGGAAGGCTCGGAATTGAAAATTTCCCGAAATTGGAACTTGTAAGGGTTTAAAATATGCTTTAGAACAATAATTCATGTTTATTTACTTTATAAAACTCCTTTTATTATGAAATCGAAGAAAAGCCGGATCTAGGGTTTCTAGGCTCCCCTCACTAAGCTGGAATCGGCCCGATATAGGGTTTCGTTCTCCGGTTTCCAAAGTTCGTCCGAGTACTATCCGATCACTAGGAACTAGGGTATATCTTATAAATAATAATAACAATTTAGGTAACTAATAATATTAATCGTACTGAAAAACTCACTAATTACTGGTAGCAACGAAATACGAATTAACTGTAAAATCAGATAATTCTAGCTATTTGAAAATTTGTAAAACTAATAGCTTAGAGATCCTTTAGAAATATAATTCTAAAGGCACTAATAACATGTTCTTAACATTTCGAATCCCAGGGCTCGCTTTTCGAAACTGGCACCTGATCAGATTGGAATAGGTCGAAATTTCACTGATCTCATCTTCCCAGGGTATCCTAGACTTAATACGAACCAATTACACTTTTTCCTCTTGTTCCAACTCCTGGGTTTAGGAATACGAGATTTCGGATCTAGGTTACTGAGTCTCTTGGGAGTTTTGGAGACTCAGGTTTCCCGTTAACCTTCCGGTTTACACCATTACCAATACGAGAACCGATATTTCACACTTATATGACTTGTCTGATTGGTGAGTTTTATTTTAAGGTCAACTCTCATAAGTATCAAATATCTCACCACGTTCTCGGAATTCTTTTGGATTGAGTTTTATTCCTGAAGCCAGTCACTATTCACTCCTTAACAATTTGTTTTAGGGCTATATTTTATCCGAATTTATAAGTCGAAGTTAAATAGGAAGTTTGTCGTACATAAAGGTTTCAGAATAGAAGTATTTTAAGTTGCTATTCTATTTCTGAGATTTCTTATTTTTCTCACGATTCAGAATTTTCCGGATTCGTTCGAAGTTTGGACTTGCCAAAGTTCGGTTTTAACTCGGGGTGACTTTCAGGGTTTTATTTCCAAAGTTCAACTTTTAGAATCATTTGTTGAAATTTTCCAGGGCTTACAGTAATGACCTATATGATTAGTGATGTATATTTATTTGAAGATAATAGAATGATATACCCCTAAGAAGTGAAATGTAATATGTGTATGTTTTATGATAAGTATTCACTTTACCTTGTTACTTACTTATTATCAATATAAATTGCACTACTCCGATGCGTTCCCCTGGTTGTGATGTATGCCTTGTACATGATATGGAAGTCTTTGTGTAACTAAGGTAGTCATTCCTAGGCTTTAGTATTGTTTGTAGCGGACTGCCACGTTTAGGGTACCCCTGGGGGCGTGACAGTAAGCCCCTAAATTTTTCGATAATATAAGAAAACCCTAAGAACCGGAAGTCAAAATAAAACTCTAAAGTTAACCTAGTTATATGATTAGTCTAGTGAATCTAGATCCGGCAATCCTGTGTTCTTAAACCTTAGAAAACGAAATTGTGATAATTGTGGATTATGGTTCGTAATAATATAGGAAAGCTTAAAAATATCATATTCATAATTTTCTAGTGTCCTTCGGATCCGATCAGGATCAGTTTTCAAAAACCGTGCCCCGGATAGTGAAATATTCCAACAACACCAATAGATTCGTAAAAATATAAGGTTTCAAAAATATCAGTTTTAGAATTTTTCGGTAACTAAAAATATCAAATATAGCTTATTTACGCGTATTGTCTTTACTACCGGTATTTTAATTGTCTAGTCTACTATTCATAATACTTTTTCTACTATTCATCTATCTCTACTTTTTCTTACACTCTATTCTTACACTCTACCATACCTATATCTTACAATTTACCTTCCCCATACAACTTTAATCACATCACACTTTACATATTACTTCTTTTATTACAAAACAAACAAAATAAATCAATTCCACACCCCCCCACCGCCCCCAACCAAAATACAACCAAAACCGCCGCCTCCCTCCTCTCCCATCCATCAATTTGTTTTCTTTTCTATTTTATTTTATTACATCTAATTTCCACTCTAAAAATCTATAAATACTCCATTCCTCTTTCATTCTTTCACACAATTCATTTCCTACTAAAACTCTCCCAAAATCACTCCATAAAATCCCCTCTTAAAATCTCTCTCAAGTTCTCTCTTTTCTCTATAAAACCTTTTCCCACATATTACTACAAACCATTTCATTCTTCTTCAACAAACACATAAACCTTAGGTAAAATTTCTCTTATTCACTCATCATGTTCATACAACTTAACATGAGTTTAGTGTATGTGTAAGTCCCTAGATTTTTCGATAATATAAGCAAACCCTAAGAACCGGAAGTCAAAACGAAACCCTAAAGTTAACCTAGTTATATGATTAGTCTAGTGAATCTAGATCCGGTAATCCTATGTTATTAAACCCTAGAAAACGAAATTGAAATAATTGTGGATTATGGTTCGTAATAATATAGGAAAGTTTAAAAATATCATATTCATAATTTTTTAGTGTCTTTCGGATCTAAACGGGATCAGTTTTCAAAAACCATGCCCCGATGCATTGGATGATGAAAATGTTCCGACAACACCAATAGATCCGTAAAAATATAAGGATTTCAAAAATATCAGTTTTAGAATTTTTCGGTAACTAAAAATATCAGATATAGGCTTTTACGCGTATTTTATTTACTACCGGTATTTTAATTATCTAGTATACTATTTATAGTACTTTTCTACTATTTATTACTATTCATCCATCTCTACTTTTTCTTACACTCTATTCTTACACTCTATCATACCTATACCTTACAATTTAACTTTCTCATACAACTTTAATCACATCAAACTTTACACATTACTTCTTTTATTACAAAACAACCAAAATAAATTATTTCCTCCCCCCATTACAAGCAAAACCGGTGCCTATCCCCCTCCCATACATTCAATTTTATTTTATTTTCCATTTTATTTAATTACATCTAATTTTAACTCTAAAAATCTATAAATACTCCATTCCTCCTTCATTCTTTCACACAACACAATTCATACTAAAACTCTCTCAAAATCTCTCTCAAGTTCTCTCTTTTCTTTAGAAAACCAAGTCCCACATAATACTACAACCCATTCTTTTCTTCTTCAACCAACACATAAACCTTAGGTAAAAGTTACTTTCATATACTCATCATGTTCATATAACTTAACATGAGTTTAGTGTATTTTTTTTGACTCATTGAGTTTAAGAAGCAACAATTTATTCATGTTTTGTTTTTGTTCATGTTCTATTATTTTCTTTATGTTATTATTATGTTGTTGTTAAGTTCTTTAATTATGATTTTGATAATAACAAAAAGGAGTAAAGTAATATGACATGTTCCTTAGTGTTTATGCAAGAGTTTATCTAATCAGTCAGATAGTCTGGACGTTTAGTCAGACGATTTATGCTATATGAGTATATGAAACCAGATCAGAACGGAACATAATTTTTGTCAACTTGTTTCGTATATATATATCTTATGTATGTCAGACAGATGGTATATGCAATTCGGAGCTCAACTTGAATTTTTGTTTAGTCAGACGTTTGGTCAGACGTTTCATCAGACGTTTCCTGCATATCAGAACAGAAACGAACAGAATTATATCAGAACAGAAACGAACAGAATTAATTTAAACTTGTTTTGCGTATGTTTTATGCATCGAAGACCTAGCTCCACTTATTAGATGTATTTTGGGTAATATATCTAATTCGTTCCACAAAAGAGGAGTTAAAATCCATGGGGAATTTCGATTTTTTACGTGCTGGAATTTTGTGGTACTATTCATCATCTTCAACCTCCAGATCAGCAGCCACGCCATCTTTAAATGCGCGAAATTTGATGTCTTATGAAGGGAATGTTATAGATATTGAGAGATTAATATGTAAAGATATTTCCCAAGCTCTAAGGATCGATTTCGGATGAATACGGACTGATTTATGCAGATTTTTATGCTGTTTTTATGCAGGTTTTTTTTAAAAAAAAAAAAAATTTGATATGATTTTGATTCTCTCCGATCCTTCGCACTTCGGATATATGATCATATCTTCTTGTACTTGTCTTGTGGGACTTATTTGACCACATCCTCAACAACCTACGGATTATTATGGATATCTTTCAACATTTCGGACGACTTTCTCTCTCTAAAATCACGTGATATTTTCTCTCTCCTTTAGTTGAAACAAATCCGTTCGAAATTCAAATATTAAGCTGGATACTTTTATGTGGATCAAGACACACATATTCTAGAGTGTTATTAACACTTCTTCAAGTCTGGGAATCATAAACAACAAGGATATTTCAATGGATAAGTTTCTCTCTCTACAAAGCACGGAATTTCTCTCTCCTCCAGCAAAGCCATTCGAAATTCAAAAATCAAGTTAGATATTTATTTGTGGAACAAACTTCATCCTCCTGGAAGCTTATAAAGACTTATTCAAAGTTTGGAAAACAAAAAATAGCAATGATATCTCAAACAAACGGATTTTCTCTCTCTCCAACGGAAAAGTTTCAAAAACCGAATGGATATCTTTGGGAAGCTATTTCTATCCGTTGGAAACAAAGCCTATATATATATTGCTCATGTATCAGTCCAAAACAGAGAAGAACAACAAAGAAAAGAAAGAAACTCGAACAAAATTATTTTTTGATTTCTTCAGACGTTTCTCTGATATTTTCAGACGCTTCATCAGACGTTTTGTGCCTAGTTGATTTACTCGAATTTTTCTATGTGTTCTTGTGCTTAATACTTAGAGTTTTCCATTGTAAACTCATGATGAAGAAATATTTCATGTATTCTTAAGTTAGTTTGAGTGTTAGTGAGAGAGGATTACATTGTATTGTAGATCTGTGTTTAGCCAAGGGTGATAGGCTTGTGAGACAGAGCAAGGTTGATTGGTGTTTGTAATCTCTCATTCATTCATTGGATTAGTGGAACCAATCGGTGTGGATTACCGGGTCCCCAGCAGTGGAGCTGGAAGAGAGGACTGACTCAAAAGGAGGAACCTCTATAAATTTCTGGATTCATTTACTTTTTGCAATTTATTATTTCGCATTGTTTATATTGTGTTTTCCTAAAAAAATTTTGAAACAAACAATTCACCCCTCCCCTCTTGTTTGCATATTCGGGACCAACAGTTGTTATTGTTAATTATTATTTGTTCTAACCTAACATATATAAAGTATTATATATATTTATTTAAAGCATATAAGCTCATTTGTTATTTATTACTTTCAAGTTATGCAATTTATTTATTTTATGTTGTTATTAAGACTAGTCTTTCTAGTCTTAGACTTGTCCATATCAAGTCAAAACAATTTTCTTTCTTTGCTTTTCTTTTCTTTTCTTTTGAGGACTAGTCTATTCTTAGTCCCGTGATACCTTGATGAAGCTAAGGTTCCCAATACTTGACTTTACTTTTATGCTCTTATTATATTTATCTTATTTAAGTTGTTTTTATTATATTTCTCATAGTTACATATTCTCATTCATGCATGAACATGTTGTTATTGTCTCAACCATAATGAAAATGAGTTTTCTTAAGTCATGAAAATAAGAAATCTCTTTAAAAATAAATTTTGTCATATAAGAAATTATTTTTTTCATAAAGACTTAGAGTTTTATCTTAACCAATATTTCCTAAAGTTAGATAAGTTTAACTCAAGTTTTAGTAATAAAACTATAAGTGGTTTTTATCAAGAAATACATAAAGTAAAGTTATTACAAACTCTCTTTTCAAACCAATAAAATAAGAAAGTTTCTTTAAACTTAATTTCTTATTTAACCAAAAGTTTTCTTAAACTCATTTATCAAAAGTTTTCTACCAACACTCTAGAATATTAAAGTCTAGACAAGTTTTACAAAAATTATCAAAAATAACCTTTCAAAAGATAAGTCTCACTTAGGAAATAAAAATAATAAATAACTTATAAGATCATTGATATTATTCTTTTAAAGTGGATCTAACTTTAGAAAAACTTTAGAACATATAACCATGAAATATTTAAGAAAAACTATGTTTTCCAAACCACTAGAAATAAAGTTATTAGAATCTTAAAAGATTAAAAATTTCTTTTTGAAAAATTAACTATTAAGAAATGAAGTTAAAGAAGGAAATACTCACTTATGATAATTTAGGAAATTTTTCAAAGCGAAACTAATTTCTTTTCAAGTCTTAAGCTTATCTCACTTTCAAAGATACATTGTTTTACAAGATCATTGTTGAGACAACACCACTAAATTCATGCATATAGTTTGAGTCATATATATATATATTCAAAGGATTTTTCAACCATACAATATGTCTATATTTTTGTACAAAAGCTCTTAAGTGAAGAAGAGTTTGAAACTTAAGTTTTGAAATTGGAATTTTCGTATCAAATCTGTACGACAATATTTCAAAACCCAAATAACTTCTTTTAATGAAAATAACCTTAGAAATAGATAAATCTTTTCGAGTAGGTAGAAATCGATATATAATATGCGAAATTTCGAGTTAAAATAAGCAAGTTATGACCATTTTAAATTGGAATTTCCATTCATGCTAATTTTGACGAATTCAATAAGATAGAATCATAGAATTTGAATAGATCTTGGATGAAATACTCATGTCGGGTATTTCCTTGTTTAGGTGTCGAGGACCAAGATCTTCTCTTCCACGAGGATTACTTCGACTCCTTGAAGAATGCTATGGACGTGTAAACCTCGGGAATTTTCCACATTAGTAAACGAATTTACAGTAGATTGTATGAATTAGATAATAGATTTAGATTCTAATCAAAGTTTAAAAATAGATCAGTATTTAGAATTTGGTTAGATAAAGGATTTAGAATTCGAATAAAGAAATTCTTTAACCCTAGTTGATACCAAAAACGAGATTTCGTATCTTGAATGAATAATTCAAGATATGATTAAAAGAAAATCTAAAATTAAACTCGAAAACCTGATATACCACTAGATTTAAATAGAAAAATATGAATATAGAGATTACACGATTGTTTTTGATCCCGATAAAGATTCGAGATTAGAACAACGAGTAGCAATGAGCTTATATTTAGACTTAAACCCTAAACTCAAGATTCTTAGATAAAATTAATAACTACTAATAAGATTTCACGTTAAGTATCAAAACTAAAGATATATATATATAGTTTAATTTCCGTATTAAGTACAATATTAAGAAAACGATTATTTACGCTTATGGACAGAAAATAATAATCTAAAGATGAGCCGTTAGGTTTATAAATACACAATGAAAACATAAACTGTTGTATAACTCAAAATCTAAACTCCAAATAAATAATCGGATCACGCTATTGTTCTAATTCGAATTTTCTTAAGCTATCGGAGCTTGAAACAAAAATTGACCTAATGAGCTTAAGAAATCTTAATCGCGGGAGATAAAATTGTACAAATAACTAACTACGTATATATAAAACCAAAAATTATATTATTTGATAATCTAAGTGTTTTGTATACTTCTATAAACATATTTTTGTACAAAAGCTCGCAAACATTAGCTAATTTGTACCCGTATAACTTGTTAAATGATCCTAAAACTAAATTAAAATAATAAACTAATATATATATATATATGAATTCGGCTGCTGTAAACCCCGGTAATCTCAGTAGTTAAGAAAACCCCGGGAGTTGAAAAGCGAAACTCTAATCCGGTTCAGTTTAAGTCTAGTGAGAGGAGCTTAGGAACCCTATATCCGGCTTTCCTTCGGTTTCATAATAAAAGAAGTCTTATAAAGTAAATGAATATGAATTATCATTTTAAAGTATATTTTAGATCTTTGAAAGTTTTAAACTCGGGAATTTTTCAATTCCGGGCCTTCCCGAGCCCAATTAAGGAAAAGCATGCCCCGAAAACACGAACTTAGAAAAATGTTCCGGAATATTCATTAGAACCGTATTTTTATAAGGATTTCAAAAATATCAATTTTATATTTTTCGGATTATAAAAATTACAGTTATAGCCTTTTCCCGTGTTTTCGTTACAACTGGTAAAGTAGTTGTCTTGTCTACTATTCACAAGTACAACCTACACCACACACTACCTATACCCTATTCTTACATCCTTACAACTACTCATTTCAATTTTCTTTCCCAAGGATTTTTGTCTCTTAAATAATTATTACATTTTAATTACTTAAATTACAAAATATCAAATTTCACACACACACAACCCCCCCACCCACCCCCCTTCCCCCGGCCCTATATGGCCTGCGCCCCTTCCCCTTTCCCCCTCTCTTTTGTTTTGTTTTTGATATTTTTATTCAATTACAAACCCTAATCATTCATATATAAACACATTTTTCTCTCTCTCTCCTCATTTTTCACTTGTTTCAAATTTTACTAAAGTAAAAACCTCTCTTCCTCTCCCCCTTTGTGCCGTGAGCCTCCCCCTCTCCCACTCCCACACATTCAACTTGTTTCCTCTTCTTTTCTACTCCAAAACTCCATTGGTATGTTGATTTTAAGCTTTGTTCTTCCTAAATCTTGTAATGGCAAAGCTATTTCTTGTGTGTTTTCTCATTTAATCCCAATGAACATATGCTAGGGACATGAAAACACTTGAACAAGAATATCAAGCCATCACAAGACATGGATCTAGTGTTTAAATGAGTTTTTGCTAAGATATCCTCTTGTTCATGCATGTAAAGTAGAGATCTTGCATATATATTGATGTTCATGTCATGAAGTTTATGATTCATGCATTATATTTAGTAGATCTAATGTTTAGACATCCACACCTTCATCTACATGTATGTTCATATAGTTATTTTGATTTCCATGCATGGATGATCATAAAAAAATATAGCCTTGCCTATATATAGATATGTTAGATGGTAAATCTTCATTTATAGAAGACAAGGAATTTGAAAAAGAAAATATTTTGTTGGAAAAGCTTAGTTGAAAATTCGGATGGATTTAGAACCCTACCTTAAAGACCACCAAAACCACTTTAAAACTCATGTTTTTCATAAAAATTGGAAGGTATATGTAATAGATGCCCTTAAGGAATGATTTTCATAAGCTTAGATGAGTTCAGGCATGATAAAAATGTAAAACAAGTAGTGGAGTTAGAATGAAAAATATTGATATATGAATTAATAGTCAAATTCGTAATTTAGGACCATGCCTACATGAACACCTAGTATCTAAGTCTAAATTGGATGTTTTATGAGTTAAATGAAGTCTTTAGATAATAGATACATTGGAGCTTCAATTTTTGATGCATTAAACAAGTTTTCTCATAAAGAAAATGCAAGAAAATGAAATTACAAAATTCGGATTTTTACAAGTAGCTTGTTTAAAAACATGTTCACCAAATGAAAAATGTGGATTTTTGTGCATAAATGAAGGTCATGATTAATATAGACTTTGAGAACTCATTTTTATTTAGATAACAAGTAAATTTCAAGATAAAATCATAAAAACCCTAGGGAATGTAAAGTTGGGAAGAATAGCTTTTAGAAATAACCTTTATGGAATTTTATAACAATGAGGAGTTTATAAGAGTTCATCATCAAAAATCATCAAGACTATGCATATATTGAGTTCATTACATGACATTCATGTTAGGAATTCATTCATATACCATCTATACATGAATCATCAACTAGGAAATTTTTATCAAAAGCGAAACAATTTTTCGGAATCGGGAAAGTGACAAAACAGATATGATCCTATTGTTCCATGGCTTTACTGTTTTCAAAACTTGAAAATAATACTAGAAATAGATAGATATTTTGAAGTAGATAGAGATCGATATAAAATTTGCGACATTCCGAGTTAAAATGACCAAGTTATGGCCTTTTAAGTCAGGGCTTCTGCAAATAGCGAGAATTCCGAATTCACCTAGTTTAGATGCATAGCTTGGATTAGCTAAATGATGAGAATCTCATTAGAATTATTCTTATGTGGTAGGTGATCCCGAGCAAGACGACACCCTACCTCCCGACTATTACTACTAAAAAGACCGGCATCCAATGGCCGAGTGAGTACTACTTCCACTCCCAATTAATGTTTGTGATTGTATTGATTAGTGGCACTAGTGGTGTAGGCAAAGATAAAAAAAAAAAATATGTATGATGGGTATATGGGAATTATATATTTGTCTGCTATTGATGTGTGAAATGGAACTTAAGAAGTATCGACACCGGGTGTTAAGCTATTGATTGATTAGCTAGCATTTCATATGGATTGTTTGCGAATAATTGTTGGTCACCTAAAAGAATTGAATTAATGTATATTTGACTTCAATTGTAAATGGACTCATTCATATCACGACAGGGATGGAGCATCAGCATTGGTTGGTTTTTCGTGATCCATAAAACGAATATGTTGGTTAATCGTGATCCATAAAACGAAATTGTTGGTTAATCGTGATCCATAAAACGAAATTGTTGGTTAATCATGATCCATAAAATGAGTTATTGTTCAGTTGACCGTGAACTTAAACGGCGTTGTACCGCAGGATTCGTTAATCTGCTAACTCGGGATGGAGGGCGTAAGTCCATCCACATATGATTTCCGGCTGGTCATATGTTTGTTGAACTCACTTGTTTGATGCATACATTTGCGTGAATAATCACTTGTTTGAATGGATTGTATTAATTGTGATATGGAAGTTCTTACTCACTAAGCTAGTTAGCTTACACCCCCATAGCTTTTATTTGTTGCAGCACGAGTTTATTTGGCTTAGGCCGAAGCAAGCCACAGCTCAGGTACCGGAGATAGGAGTTTCCCATAGAAGTTTACTTCGCTTTTGTTTAGACTTCCGTTGGAAACTAAAGGACTCTGGATGACTGTAATGGCTTGATATTTTTTTGCGGGGGAATGCCCCTTAGATTTTGTAAAGTATATATGTGTTTTGGTTTATTATCTATGGCTAATGAATGCCACATTAAACTTCTTAACTCCATTGAACGAGTATTCTTTTGTCGTAAAGGGACGCTTTACATCTATACAAGACTCCCGGAAGGTTCGGATAGAAATTCGAGAGTCTTTTATAGTATGTGGCGGGCTGTTACGTTTAAGGGTCTGTTTGGATTGGCTTTTTTCCGGCAGATACAGACACTTTTTCAAATTTTTTGCTAATAAATTATTTATCAAGAAATAGATATAGATAAAAAAAAGTTGACAGTTCTCATCAAAAGATCAAATAGAATAAAAATAGATAAAATTTAGATGCAAATCGGATATATTTACATATATCATTTTAAAAAGGATACATATACAGATAAAATACAGACAATCCAAACAAATCCTAAGATACCCTATGGGGCGTGACAACTGCTGATTTCGATGGAACGTACGGAGGAAGAAGAGCCGGATTTTGGATCTATAATGCAACCATTTTTCAACCAAATCAACCCACAAGACTAACCAAATAATGACAGCTCAATATACCATTAATTGAAGTGAAAATAACAGCCAAAGGAGATCAAAATCGAAGGAAAACCGAGGGAGAATTCAGCCGCAACTTCTCTTCTTCCTTCTCGTATATATATATATATATATATATGTCTTTAAGACACTTTATGGGGAATGAACAAGACTCATTAATTCTTAAACTCCTCAGCACGAAATTTCCTCCAGATAATAAACAAAACAAACCAAAAACAAAGAACAAACAGATCGAAACCTCTGAATTCAGATCAAAGGAAAAACAAAACTAAAAACCCTTGAATACGAGCTCAAAGGTAAGTTGAGATAACTCGAGTGATTTTATTTCAATTATAAGCTTTATAACTGACTTCTAATAATCTTAGGAACGTAATAGACACAATTACAAGCTTCGAAATTCATCGGACGAGCTCTAATGAGGTAAAAAATCAAAACCCTAGCTATGTGTTAGTAAGAATCGAGATCTATATATATATGTTATTAGACGTGTTCAAAATTGTTTTATGACCTTGTATAAGTTATATAAACGATTAGGAACGGTTTAATAATGTTTTTAACGTGTAAAAAGTAAAGAACATGAATCGGACAGAGGAGGAAGATGATGAACAGTACCAACACCGTCTCAAAGCCGGCAGTGTAATCGCTCAACGCCGACGGCTTACGTGGATAGGTCGGCGGCGTAGGGACGGCTTACACTGATCAGAAGCTACGTGAAAATAATTTTCATGTAAAAGTTGAATGAAAGCCGGCTACTTGGAGATTTAAGCCGACGGCATAGAGCTAGCGTACGTTGAAAGTCGACAACTTTCAAAGCCCGTGCAACAAATCTGAAATATTTTGCAAAACCAATCTTGCACCGGCACCTGGGTTTGAAGGCCGACGGCCTTGAGCCGGCGTACAGCCAAATTTTTTTCAATGAAAGCTTATTCTGACCTCAACATAACTTATATATATATATGTATATACATATGCAATACTTCTACTTAGTATATTATATATGTTATAATATAAGAATTTATAGATAGTTAAATAAATATAAGTATTAATATCTAATAAATTTTAAAACCCTAGAATTTAAGACAAATATTTAAGTGTTAATAAGAGTTATAATTAGTCAAATATTTGTTTTACGTGGATAAAATAGGTAAGAATGAAAATTGAAATAAGCTAAATTTTCGAATAATGTGACTTCTAAAAATAACAAAATAATTATAGGAGATAAATTAAGAGAAACACGACGACACTAAGTAATAATAGATAACTATAATTTTCTACATTGAGAGTAGCATAGAATAACTTAAAACTAGTAATAGTCAGTATCAAAACTTGATAAAAATCAAGTCTAGGACACTAGTCACATGTAGAAATTTGGATATATAATTTATATTGATGAATACTTTATTCATCTTAAATAGGTGATTTTGATACATTAGAGGATCTACCAGTTGATTACTACGACTGAGTCAGTATGAGTAGGTGAGTAATTCAGTCATATTATACTGTTTGTGCTTGTAAGTAGTTGAATATGTAATGCAAAGATAATCAAATGAATGTTTGCTGAAAGCATGTTATGATCTGATCGTATGATTGTTAAGATATCCTTACAAAAGCGATAATGAAATGATTTGATGTTGTGAAGTAGTATAATGATGATTGTGTGTAATGTATGGTCACCGTGAAAATTGATTAAGAATTATTGAATTGACAAAATAATATGATCATGCATTGCACAAATTGCATTATTGCATATATAATGGTGTGACAGCCTACTACGTATTAATATTTCGGATCTCTGTTTTCGCTTGGTTGTTCTAATGTGTTAGTTCTTCCAAGGTTCTCTTTTGTCTAGCGGTCCTATGGGAACTAAAAGGCACCGAAGAACGTCGCCCGTAGAATCGCTTTAAAATGATTAATACTTAGGGAGTTTCTAAAGGGATTGCAGGAGATGGTCAGTTTAATCAACTATATTCAAAGTGATAACCTTAAAACGAGAAATCGTTGATTCTCCTGTGTACTTAGTCTCTACTGGGCAGGTGGGTCATTGAGTGATGGTTCTTCAACCCTTAAAAAGGCGGCGTAAATCTTTTTCCTGTTTGGATTCTAGATCATCCAAGTTTGTATCTGTGCATATGGTTGAGTGCTTGCATTGCATATGAAATGCTAATAACTTGTGTGATGTATGATATGTCTGGTTATTCACTGACCTGTGGTTTCGCTCATACTCCTACAGTCTTTTCAGGTTTACCTTACGACCATGGTTAGTTACTTCTAGGAGCATGGCTCCGTTAAGAGCTTAGGAGCTGGAAGTCTACGGTTATATTTTAGTTTAATGGTTATGTACTATCAGAATAGATTGTTTAGTTGTGTATTTCAGAAAAACTATATGGTTTGTAATGGTTTTGTAATGTTTATTCACTAAGTTATTTCTTTCATATATTTGTTATTTCTTATCAAGCAACTAAAAAGATCTTGTTATTTTGAAAACCTGTCTTGCTTTGAAGGTAATCTAGTGATAGTATTCAAGTGTAACTTGTTTACTACTACTAGGGTACCCTCAGGGCATGACAGGACGAGTGAGTTTCCTTTACGTTTATGTATTCGCGCATGTGCTTGTAGAATAGAGCACTAGATGTTAGGAAAAGATAAAATTGATATGCATGCGGGTTATCATGGGTATTATGTATGTGAATCTTTGTGTGTGATCAATGAACAATAAGTATATTAGAACCCGATTTGTGATTGATATAAATGTTTCTATGCATGTATTGTTATTTGTGCTAATATTGCTTGATCGCTTTAAATAATTTAATGTCATATTAGAATCCCCATATAATAAATTGCTCATGCATATCACTTAGAATATCATTTCGAAATTTTGCTACTACTCCTCAGCGTGAGACCGGAAAGGTAAGCTACCTTGCTACAACCTCGAGAGTTTAGGACGTTCGGGGAATAAGGTCCCAAGTTGTAGCATAGCCGGATCGATCGCTTTGGGTAATGAAAGCCCGGGGACTAGTAGTACGGTTCGTTAGAACCCCAAGAAGCGCACAACTTCAAGGAGGTCGTTTGAGACCCAGTTCAAAGCATTCTCTAACCACCGATGGAGGGGTAAATCCATCACACATACGAAACCGGATAGTCGTATGTACTGTTTGATCATATGGTTGTTGCATTTCATATGCTTGTTTAATAAACTTGGTTGATTGCCTGTTATGAGTACTTTGCGTAAGGAATATCTCACTAAGCAAGTCATGCTTATACTCCTATAAACTTTTGACATTGCAGGATTATCTTTTTGCACCCGAGACCATCTTGACCACTAGGGTAGAATCTTTATTTTGAGAAGCTTTTGGAGGAATTCTGTTTTGAAGTCTTAGAGTAGATTTCTTCTAAAATCTTCTAGCTTTGTTATTTATCTTAGTAAAACCATGTTGTTATGAGAATTATAGAGGGAATGCCTCTTAAAAGTTGTAAGACTTTATATATCAATGAATTATATTAGGTGTTATTTTGCATGTTCCGCTGCCAATATCTTAAAATGCATTACTCTACCGGTCTCCCTTTGTTGTGAATGTACGCCTTGTACGATATGGAAGCTTTCGAGTGACTGAGGTAGTCATTCTTATGTTTTAATATTATGTACGGCGGGTTGTCACGTTTAAGGTACCCGTTGGGGCGTGACAGTATGTTGCTTAGACTCATGAGAGTTAAAGAAGCAACAATTTATTAATGTTTCTATTTTTCTTTATGTTGCTATTATTGTTATTATTGTTTCTAATCTAACTTATATAAGTATTATGTATATTATGTATATATATATTTATTTAGAGCATATAAGCTCATTTGTTATTTATTTATTTTAATGTCTTGCAATTTATTTATTTACTTGTTTTATGCAATCATTAAGACTAGTCTTTCTAGTCTTAGACTTGTTTGTATCAAGTCAAAACAATTTTCTTTCTTTGTTTTTTCTTTTCTTTTGAGGACTAGTCTATTCTTAGTCCCGAGATACCTAGATGAAGCTAAGGTTCCTAATACTTGACTTTACTTTTATGCTCTTATATAATTTATCTTATTATGTTGTTTTTATTATATTTCTCATAGTTACATATTCTTATTCATGCATGAACATGTTGTTATTGTATCAACCATAATGAAATTGAGTTTTCTTGGGTAATAAAAATAAGAACTCTCTTTAAAAATAAATTTTGTCACATAAGAAATTATTTTTCCATAAAGACTTAAAGTCTTATCTTAATAAATATTTTCTAAAGTTAGATAAGTGTAGCTGAAGTTTTAGTAATAACACTATATGTGATTTTATCAAGAAATACATAAAATAAAGTTATCACAAACTCTCTTTTCAAACCAATAAAATAAGAAAGTTTCTTTAAACGTAATTCCTGATTTAACCAAGAGTTTTCTTAAACTCATTTATCAAAGTTTTCTACCAACACTCTAGAATACTAAAGTCTAGACAAGTTTTACAAAATTATAAAAAATAACCTTTCTAAGGATAAGCCTTTCTTAGGAAATAAAAATAATAAATAACTTATAAAATTATTGATATTATTCTTTTAAAGTGGATCTAACTTTAGAAAAACTTTAGAACATATAACCATGAAATATTTAGAAAAACTATGTTTTCCAAACCACTAGAAATAAATTTATGGGAATCTTAAAAGATTAAAATTTCTTTTTGAAAATGTAATTATTCTCAAAATAAAGAAATGGAGTTAAAAGAAGGAAATACTTACTAATAAATTTTCCAAACAAAACTAAAAAGGAGATTTTCAAGTCTTAGCTTTTCTCACTTTCAAGACACATTGTTTTACAAGATCATTGTTGAGACAACACCCCTAAATTCATGCATATGGTTTGAGTCTATGTATATGTATTCAAAGGATTTTTCAACCATACAATTATCCATATTTTTGTACAAGAATTCTTGGATGAAGAAAAGTTTGAAAACTTGAGTTTGAAATTTGGAATTTTCCACCAAATCTATATGTTACTATTTCGAGACCCAAATAACTTCTTTTGATAAAAATAACCTTAGAAATAGATAGATCTTTTCGAGTAGGTAGAAATCGATATATAATATGCGAAATTCCGAGTTAAAATAAGCAAGTTATGGCCATTTTAAATTGGAATTTTCATTCATGCGAATTTTGACAAATTCAATAAGATAGAATTATAGAGTTTGAATAGATCTTGGATGAAATACTCATGTCGGGTATTTCTTTTGTTTAGGTGTCGAGGACCACGATCTTCTCTTCCCCGAGAATTACTTCGACTCCTAGAAGAACACTATGGACGAGTGAGTTTCCTTTACGTTTATGTATTCGCGCATGTGCTTGTAGAATAGAGCACTAGATGTTAGGAAAAGATAAAATTGATATGCATGCGGGTTATCATGGCTATTATGTATGTGAATCTTTGTGTGTGATCAATGAACAATAAGTATATCGGAACCCGATTTGTGATTGATATAAATGTTTCTATGCATGTATTGTTATGTGTGCTAATATTGCTTGATCACTTTAAATAATTTAATGTCATATTGGAATCCCCATATAATAAATTGCTCATGCATATCACTTAGAATATCATTTCGAAATTTTGCTACTACTCCTCAGCGTAGGATCGGAAAGGTAAGCTACCTTGCTACAACCTCGAGAGTTTAGGACTTTCGGGGAATAAGGTCTTAAGTTGTAGTCGAGCCGGATCGATTGCTTTGGGGAAGGAAAGCCCGGGGACTAGTAGTACGGTTCATTGGAACCCCAAGAAGCGCGCAACTTCAAGGAGGTCGTTTGGGACCCAGTTCAAAGCATTCCCTAACCACCGATGGAGGAGTAAATCCATCACACATACGAAACCGGATAATCGTATGTACTGTTTGATCATATGGTTGTTGCATTTCATATGATTGTTTAATAAACTTGGTTGATTGCCTATTATGAGTACTTTTGCGTAAGGAATATCTCACTAAGCAAGTTATGCTTATACTCCTATAGACTTTTGACATTGCAGGATTATCTTTTTGCACCCGAGACCATCTTGACCACTGGGGTAGAATCTTTATTTTGAGAAGCTTTTGGAGGAATTCTGTTTTGAAGTCTTAGCGTAGGTTTCTTCTAAAATCTTCTATCTTTGTTATTTATCTTAGTAAAACCATGTTGTTATGAGAATTATGGGGGAATGCCCCTTAGAAGTTGTAAGACGTTCTATTTCAATGAAATACATTAAGTGTTATTTTGCATGTTCTGCTGCTAATATCTTAAAATGCATTACTCCACCGGTCTCCCTTTGATGTTAATATACGCCTTGTACCGATATGGAAGCTTTCGAGTGACTGAGGTAGTTATTCTTAAGTTTTAATATTGCATACGGCGGGCTATCACGTTTAGGGTACCCGTTGGGGTGTGACAGTCATTATGCATCTAAATGGAAATAATTTTCTATTTAGGGTCAATATTAATAATCATTACTTATTTAAGGTCAAAATGAACATAATTACCAATATGCAATTTTTAAAAAATCGTGATTTATACACGAGATATGCAAAAATTATATACATTACATATATCACGATTAAAAAAGCAATACCCATATGTCTATGTATGAGTTTCACTTTTAATTATCGCAATATTCATTGAAAAAAAACATAATAGTAAGCAGGATGAAAAAACAAAAAGGAAGAGAGAGAAAAGAGAGAGGAAAAGAAGAGAGGGAAGAGAGGAGGAAGGGAGAAGAAAGGAAAATACAAAAATGGAGGAGAGAAGGAGAAAAAGAAGGGATGGAATGTGTCAACAGACGACTTTTTTGAACTTTGAAATATGTCTGTAGTAATATCTCGATTTAGAATCGTAATTTTTGTGTAAAAAACCTATATATGTCCTATTTATGACTCATGGCATAAGGACAATATGAAAACATGATATCGTGTTTGTTAAACACGATTTACATGTTAATTTCATATATCTTGACTTAGAAACGTGATTTTACAATATAATTTGGTAATTTGTTTTGTATCAACCATATATTAGTAATTATTTATTGTAGGAATGGTAGACAGGTGTTTCGCCCCATTTGAATGCTATACAAGGCTGCCCAATGATAATAAAAAGGTAGAGACATTAAACTTTCTTGAGAAGAAAGAAGCAGAAACATTGTTGATGGTAATTGAGGAGAGTAAGGTACCTAAATCAAATGTCTGGTATGTGGACACCAGCTACAGCAACCATATGAGTGGAAGTAAGTCTTCTTTTTCTTATTTAAATGAAGATTTTCATTCTATTGTTAGTTTTGGTGATTGTTCTAATATGTAAGTTATGGGAAAAAGGTGATATTAACATAAAAGCCAAGAATGGTTTTGTGGATACAATTTCTAATGTGTTATATGTTCCAAGCCTGAAAATTAACTTATTAAGTGTTGGTCGGTTACAAGAAAAAAGTTATGTCATCACCATTAAGCAAGGTGCTTATGAAATTTATGAGCCCGTTTGAGGTGCTATTACATTTCTTGAAATGAGTTCAAATAAATTGTTTCCATTAAATATTAAAAGCATCTAATCTTGCTTGATGGATGAAGTGAAAGATCTATAGTGGTTATGTCATTTTTGTTATGGCCAATTAAATTTTAGTGGATTGAAGACCCTTTAACAAAAGAACATCTTCCTTAAATTAATACTCCTTCTCAAGTTTGTGAAGAATGTGTCGTTAGTAAACAACCTCATTCTTAATTTCCTAAAGGAAAGTCATGGAATGCAAAGGATGTCTTAGAGCTAGTGCATTCGAACATTTGTGATCCAATAAACCAATCTTCTAATGGTGATAAAGGATACTTCATTACCTTCCTTGATAATTTTTCTGGAAAAATGTGCGTTTATTTTTTGTGTGACAAATCAGAAGCTTTTCAACTTTTAACAGCTTTAGAGCACTAGTTGAGAACAAAGTGGGGGAAAACCATAAAAAGTCTTTATATAGACCAAGGAGGAGAATCTTATTCAATAGCATTTAAAGATTTTTGTGACACTCATGGCATCTGAAAGAGCTTACAACTGCATATACATCGCAATGAAAAAGTTAATCGAAGAGGAAAAACAGAACTATTCTCAATATGGTACAAGGCTTGCTAGCAAAAGGGAAAGTCCTAAAGACTTTTTAGCCTAAAGCTATGAACTAGAGTATTCACATTTTGAATAGAAGTCCAACTTTGCTATTCAAAATGTTACACGAGAAAGAGGCATGGAGTAGGAGAAGAGTAGTTGTATATCACTTCAAAAATTTTTATTGCAATGGATATGCCCATGTTCCAGATGAAAGGAGGAAGAAACTTGATGACAAGGCTGAAAAATGTGTCTTGCTTAGAGTAAGTGATGCATCTAAGGCATATAACTTATTTGATCCACTAACAACAAATATTGTGATTAGTAAAGACGTTTTTTATGAAGAAAATACATCATATTGGAATAGGCAGCAGCATATCTAAATCCTCGATGAGTAGGAGCAAATTTCAGTGTCTAGCATCCTTGAAAGCTCATCAGATACAACTCAAACAGCGGCTGAACTTTCACCAATAGCTACAATAGACAATGAAGAAACTCAATCTCTTCGTCGTGTTAAGAAAAAGCTTGCTTGAATAGAAGATTATGAAGCAAATGGAATCTAAGATCCAATTACTCACTTTGCTTTGTTTGCAAATTTTGATCCTTATTGGACCATGTGGAGGCTACAATCTTATTTTGATGAGAAAACAAATTGTATAAATGCTTCATAACTTAGTTAAGTTATATTTAATAAGCAAAACATATTTGTGATGTGATGGTACATTATTATGCATATATATGTTTGTGTTTTTGTTTGTACTTATTGTTGTAAGTTGTTTCAAGCATGTTTTGGGCCTTGATTCCTTTTACTTTGTTTAACGCTCACAACATGAAAGTTGTAGAGTTCTCTCTAAGTTTTTTTGTAACATTTTGAATCACCTCAATCAAAGTTCGAATGAAAGACATATGGTCGAAATACAAAAGCATATTGAAGTTGTTAAGTATAGAATGCAAAAGAGACCTCAGCGATCAGAAGAGATCACAATGGAGATTGTGGGCATGAAACTTGCACCGGCTAGCTGATAGGGGTTTGGACTAACTTGTTGGTAGGCCAAAAACTAGCCATTGCAGCTTTTTTCATCTAACCATTTGAAGATGTTTTTGGGGCAACAGGTACTTCCGTAAAAGAGCTTATAAATAGAAGTATTTAGGTGTATTTGTGCATGAGAGTGAAGCTTAATTTGTCGAGATAATGTGAAAATACTCTCTCTCTTTTAATTTGTATTAGATTAGTAAAAATGTGAATAGTTTAATAGTGAGATTTGTGAGCAAATATTGTAAGACACTATTCATATGATTTTTTTATTCTTTTTTTTTTGTGCATGTGAGTATTTTAGTGAACCCCTCTCTTGTTTGAGGCAATAGGTAAAGTTTTCATATGTTAAAGTACTTGTGTTAAGTCCTATATGTGTAGGCATTGGCGTTGTCTTCAGTATGAGGCAATTGTTGAAGTCTCCCTTATGAGGCAAATTGTTTGTTGAATGGATGGTGTGAAGTCTTCCTTCAATGAGAGAATTGTGTACCATGGAGACTAGGGGGTGAGCCAAACTCCATGTTAAATTCTAGTGTGATCTTCTCTTTCCCTTATCTATTTATTATTATTGTTATAAATGCATGAATTAGGCATAATTAATAAAAGACATAATGGTTAGTTAAGTGAAATTAAAATCGGTTTAGAAACCTACCTTATTGTTTTCGCATGTGAGTTATAGCCTAGTGGTGCATGGATTTTTAACAATTGGTATCAGAGCTAGTCTCTTTGGTTAATACTTAATTGCATCTTAGAGCAAAGTTTTTGGGTTTTAAACTAGACTGTGTATTTTGTGCTAAAAACGAAGTTGTTTATTAAGTGTAACTTATGTCCTTTAGTTGAGTATCATATCTTTCAACTAAATGAGCTTTTACTTGTATGCTTAACTAAAGGAAAGTGCTAAATTAAGGAGGAGCAAATTGTATAACGATCTCATTAAAAAGGGGAAGATTGATAAATCATGTGGAGATTATTATTTTATTTTGAGGAGAAAATGCATTGCACAATAATCCTCACAAAAAAGGGAAGATGGATGAACCATGTAGAAGTTATAATCTTATTTTGATGAGGAAATGAATGCTCAATGACTTAAATTAAGTTGCATTTAATAAATTGTTTATTAAGTGTAACTTGAGATCATATAATTAAGTGTTACATCTTTTATAAGTATGTTTTTACTTGAATGCTTAATTGGGGGAGAGTACAAAGTTAAGGGGGAGCAATGTTGTGCAATAATTGTTCTCATTAAAATGAGATGATTGTTGAACCCTGTGGAGGTTACAATATTATTTTGATGAGAAAATAAATTGCATAACTGCTCCACAACTTAGTTAAGTTACATTTAATAAGCAAAACATGCTTATAATGTAACTGGACTTTCTTATGCATATGTATGTTCGTGCTTTTGTTTGTGCTTATTGTTGTAGATTGTTTCAAGCACATTTTAGGCCTTCAATACTTTGAAATCTTATAAAGCTCGAAACATAAAAGTTGTAGAGATCTCTTTAAGCTTTCTATAACATCTTGAATCACCACAATCAGAGTTCGAATGACAGAGATATGGCTTAAATATGAAAGCATATCGAAACTATTAGGGCACCTACTGACTCGTCAGTACAAAATGGAAAAGAGATCTCAGTGATCAGAAGAGATCGCAGGTGCAAAACTTGTACGAACTAGCCAGTGGGGGTTTAGACTAGCTCGCTACTAGGCTAAAAACTAGCAATTATAGGTTTTTTCATCTAACGTTTGAAGATGTTTTTAGGGCAACTGCTATTTCCTTCGAGAGCTTATAAGTGAAGTGTTTGGGGTGTTTTTATATGAGAGTAGAGCTTAATTTGTACAGATTTTTTGAAAATACACTCTCTTGTTGTCTTTGTATTAGATTAGTTAAAATGTGAATGGTGCCATAGTGAGATTTGTAAGAAAATATTGTAGACATAATTAATGTGAAGTCTTCGTGTGTTGACACACTTGTATGCAGTCTGACATATGTGTAGGCATTAGTGATGTCCTCATTGTGAGGCAATTTTTAAAATCCTCCTTATAAGATAAATTATTTATTGAATTGATGGTGTGAAGTCCTCATTGAGTGGGGTAATTGTAGGTTGTGGAGACTAAGGTTGAAATACCCCAAACCTTTACCTAGATTAGAAATTGAGTTTAGATAGATTAAATGAATAAAATGAATTATAGGATATAATTAGACAAGCTGGCTTAATTTAATTTGCTAATAATTAAGTTGGTTTTGAGATTTGAAATATAAATTCTCTAAACAAGTCATTGAAATGTTTAGAGGATTCCTAAACCCTTATTTCTTAGCCAATACTCTAATTCCTAAATCTTTCTAAAATTTGAGTTCATTTGCTTATCTCAAAATATCAGTTCTTAAACTCGAACTCAAATTTTATATCTTTTTATCTAAAATAAATTTGTAAATTAAGTTCTTACTTTAAGTTCTTAATTTCTAACCTATCGATTCTAAAATCATCTTCTAAATACTTCTGGAACTATAGGTATTGATCTGATAGTTCTAAATCTAATATGTTATTTTTAAAATATATTTATATTTATCTTCTCTTTTATTTTATTTTGTCCTCTGCCATCTTTCTTTTTCTTTCTCTCTCTCCCTCTTTTCTCCTTCTTCTTTCCCGTATCTTTTTCTTCTTCTTCTTCTCTTTCCAAATTCAACACATAAATCTCAATTTCAATAAGAGAAAAGGAGGAATCGAGTAGAATATGAGAATAGAAGAAGGAAATCAAAGCTAGAAGTACAAGAAGTTGTATGATTTAGCCAAAAAGCTAAGTTTTCTATTTCTATTTCTCTTTGTTTTACTTGTTATTTACAATTGTAATTGATGAATTGATGTTGAATTGAGTTGGAAGTGCTGTTTACATTTGTATTTGTTAGTTTAATGTTTGATGGAAGTTGGAAATGGTGAAGAAGAGGATGAATAGTGAGTTGGAGTTTGTTGAAGTGAATTGAAGTTTGATTATTGTTGGAAGTTGTTGGAGGAAGATTGAAGCGTTAGGAGTTGTTATTAGAGTTTATTTGATGTTAGAATTGATGTAGGATATGTATAAGTTGATGAAAAAGTGTAAAAATGGTTTTTAAAAACAGAGCAAATTCGTAACATGTATCAGGAGATCAATCACGGGCGAGCAAAAGGGAGTGAAATGAACTGATTGTGTGTTTTTCAAACATCACGGGCTACTAAAGGGGCGTGATTTGGTTTGATCACAAATTTTTCTAAAATCACGGGCGAGCAATGCGGCGTGATCCGTCCCCTACAACAACATATTTTTGTAAATTAATCATAACTTTTTCATACGATATCGGATTGAGGTGATTCAAGTTGCTTTGGAAATCTTAAAAAGATATCTACAACTTTCATGTTTTGAGTTTTTGCAAATTCTAAAAGTATCAGTGCTTAAATTTCATTTCTTTCCAACTGATATATTTTTCAAACAAAGTTAAAAACTTGTTTTTGTTTGTTTTATGTGTGTTTGCTTTAGGAAATGGATATTTTTGAGTTAAAATGAGATAGATAAGTGATGTTTGATGTGTTATATTGATTGGTTGATATAATTAAACATGATTTAAGTAGATTTATAGATTTAACGAATAATTAGATTAAATCTTGAAGTTAGTTATAAAATGAACTTAGCTAACAAATTTAGGTTCAACTTGATTAAATAGACTTGAATGAGTTAAAATGAATTAGATTGAGTTAGTTTAACCATCTTTGACTTAGTTTTTGAACTAAATGATTAAGTTAGTTAATTTAGCTAAGTTTAAGTTAAGGTGATTTCAAGTTGACATAAATCCTACATGTATAATGAATTAGTAATGAATCTAAGTTCAACTTGACTAAATGAGCTTGAATTAGCTAAAAGGAATTAGATTACTTAAGTTAATCAACTTGAACTAGTTTTAGATTAAATGACTAACTCTAAATAATTTGGCTAAGGTTAAGCTGAAATGGGTTAATAGCTAATAATTAGCTTAGATAAATGAATTAGGATGATGTTTAATTAATATGGGAATATGTTGTTTCAAATGTTTATTTGCTTTGAATATAAATGCTTTTATGTATGAATGCCTTATATATGCTATGATTTTGTAATAAAACACTATAAATAAAGAGACAAGAAATTCTTTGACAGACAAATGAGAACTGTCTATATTTTGGCGGGGCGATCTTCGCAGCCATAGTGGGATTCCTATTTAGTGTCTGATCAAATAGGATTTAATAAAGTGAGTTTGAGATGAATGGATAAATAGCTTAAGTTCTTATATGATTTTGATGAAGTGGATGTTTAGTTTAGTTTAGTTTCTTATACGAGTTCTTTCCTTAACAGAAGTGGATATCTGATTTATCTTCTGGATTATCTTCTGAAATTCTTTCCGAGGCTATGTTTGGATTTCATATTCAAGGTACGCAGTAACTTGCGTTTTGGATGATAGGATAGACATCCTAAATGAATTAAGAACTTAAACTCGGCTTAATAATTGATGAGTGTTGGTTGTGCTTTACGTCGTTAAATCCGGAACTGGGGAGCGACAATCTTGTCATGATGCAATGGCACGATAGTTTAGGCACTTAGCCCAATTCTTTGTCATGATGCAATGACTTAAATCCATGATGCAATGGTTCACCATGATGCAGTGGTGGTTTCTTTTATTGGCTAAGTGGGTAGCTAATAGGGTTAACTATATCGGTATATTCTCTACTTAAGCTTGGGAGGAAATAATATGTTTTAGTTCACGGGTATGGGACCGTTGAACTAATTGATGTTATAGACCAGGATAAGTGGAGTATATAAAGGAGTGTGAACCCTAGATGATGCTATTAATATTTTTTATCGGTTAGATATAGGAGATATAGATATCCGGTCTATCTATATCAACCCCATGAGCAGCTGCTGTTACTCAGGACCCCCGGATTCCCATTGGCTTGTTCCGGAGTGTGAGTGCTCCATTATTGATTTGTTTATTTTAATGAAAAGATAATAACTTGTGGATTGATGCATTGCATTTAGTTAAGCTCGCTTGCCACTTTTGTGTGTGGTTGTGTTACTGTGTACTGGGCTTCAGCTCATTCTTGTTGTTGTTATTCTTTTTACAGGTTGTTGATGAAGTTGATGATGATGAGTTATTATTGTTGTTGTTGATGTGATGATGTTTGTCTTGGGCATCGGTGAATTTGAAGATTTGGAGATGAGTGAAATGTAATAGGTCCGAGATATATTTATATTTTGTTTCTTCTTTGTTTTGTTTTATAAAGACTGGATTTATTTATATTTTGTATTTTGATTTAAGGGCTTGTTAATGCCCAATTGATTGTAAATGATTATTTACCCCTAAGAGTAGATCATAAAGTGTTTTTATAAAGTTTGTTTCTTAGAAAACTGGTTTGCTTTGTAGGGAGTAGAAGTTTATAAGTTGTTTTATAAAATTTGATTTTCCACTGCCGAATCCAGTTATTTAGAAATCTAACTAAACGATTTCATAAATTCTAAAATTGGTTTAGCAATGTTCAACATAAACACCTTCTTTAAGGACAACCTTACGTATAATTCGTAAGAGTTATACGTGGTTGGGGACTTGGTATGCTTAATTTGAAAATTGAGCATGTCGGGTCTTTACAAGGGTACAGCCGAATCTGTTTCTACAAACCAAGCAAATGGAAGTCCGGCTAATGGAAATTAGATAGGAATATGATCATCTTCTAATAATCATGAAGTGCATAATGAATGGGGCAACATGAAACACGTAAAATTGGAGTTGCCAAAGTTTAGTAATGGAGATCCTACTCAATGGCTTTTTAGAGCATCTCAATTTTTTGACTTCCATAAAGTTGCTTAGGATGACAAATTGAAATTAACATCTTTTGCATTAGAGAATGAAGCATACAATTGGTACCAGTGGATGTATCATAATCATGTGATTTGTAGTTAGGAACACTTCATTCATGCAATCGAACTTAGATTCGATCCATCACAATATGAGGAGTTGTAGGGTAAACTTTCTAAATTGACTCAAAGTGGGACTATAGAAGAATATTGGCATCAATTTGAAAGTTTGTCAAACAGGATTAGTGGATTGTCTAACAATTTTCTTAGAAGCTACTTTATGTCTGGTTTGAAACCATTGATATAGCAAGAAGTGCTTGCTTTTCAACCTACAAGTTTTTTTCCAGACAGTAAGCTTAGCCAAATTGCAAGAGAGTAAATTGAATTCGATGCAATGGCATTTTTTATATAAGAATTCTTCGAATATTTTAGTTATTAACAAATCCTTATTCCCAAATATGATTAGACGTCTAAAGGTATTTTACTTACTCTTAGTCTGAATGTAAAAGTTCAATGGCAAGTTAAGAAAAAGGTGTTGCCGGTCAATAATTTATCTGCTAGTGAGTTGATTACAAAGACGGAAAATGGTCTTTGTTCCAATCGTGACGAAAAATATCATCAAAATCACATTTGTAAAGCAAAGTTCTCACTGTTGGTACAACCAGAGGAAGAAAATTTTGAGGACGGTCTAATGGGTTTACAAGATTAGGATATAATTGATATTGTCACGCCCTAAGGGTACCCTAGTAGTAGTAAACAAGATACACTTGAATACTATTACTAGTTTACCTTCTGATAATGACATATTTTCAATAAATACGATCTTTTAGTTGCTTGGATAAGATGAGCAAATATATATAAGACATAAATTAGTAAATAACTGTCATACCAAATTTATGAATAGTAAAAATATTACAGACCATAACATTTCTATAAATTCCTTCAAATACATAACTAAAGTTTCTAATGCAAGATACTTGCAACTAAGATAGAAAATATCTTATCCTATACTGTTCCTTGAGCTTCCATCTTCTAAGTTCTTACCGGGACCATGCTCTTAGTATGTAATGAGCCAAGGTCGCAGGGTGAACTTGAAAGGACTGTTGGAGTGTGAGCTAAACCATGAGCTCAGTGAATAACGATAACTTATTACATAACACAAAAGTTATTTAATAATCATATGAAATGTATCAATCAAATGAATGTACAATACAAGCTTGGATAACCTGGAATCCAAACAGGATTAAGATTTGCGCCCTCTCATCAGGGTTGAAGATCATCACAATCTATGGCCTACCTACCTAGGAGAGACTAAGCTTTCAGGAAACAACAATGCTCAATTTAATTGTCTCTTTGAATTTATTGCGTCTTAACATTCATTTCCTACTTTAGCTTAGAAACTCCACTAAGTGTTAGTCATTTCCAAGCAATACCATAAGCGGCGTCCTTCATTTACCATTTAGTTCCTATGGTAATCAATAGAACAAAGGTATCTTGCGATTAATTAATAGCTTTCTTGCCTAGATAAACTAAGCATTATCAGAGATTTGAAATACTAACACGTAGTAGGCTACCACTTACTCAAATGCTGCTTTATGCAAAATATGCAATGCATATACAATTTCCTTTATGGTACCAGTAATTTTAATTACTTGAAGGTGGTCAACCAATGTACAAACATTCAACCATATTACACAAACAATGTAATCATACATAGCACTGTTATTATTATTATTAGAGTGACTTGGCAATCAATGTATCATACAACAAATAGTTCCCATAACTCCATATAATACACTCAATTTATTATCTTTATTTATGGGTCTCCTAAGTTACAAGCACATACAATGTAATAAGATTAGGTTACTCACTTACTCATGTTGCTCAATCGTAGTAATCGTCAAGAAAGTCCTCACAAGTACCCAAGTCACATATTGAGATGATTAATATATTCGTCAATGACACAAAAACTATATAATTAAACTCCTATGAGTGTTTAACTGTCCTATCGTGCTGCTAGGTTTTCGTTCTAGTACTATATTAGTTCTTTGGAGATCTTAAGATAATCGAGTATTGTTTCATAATTAATTTTCAAGTTATTTGTCTTGATTATGTTTGATGCTTATATCTACAAATCGAATATTCGATAATTTGATATTTAGTGAGTTTATTTTCATAGTTAGATTTGTTATGTTTACTTTGTTTCTTAATTGATTTATTGTAGTAACTTGTATTTATTTATTTTGTTTACAACTATCGTTTCTTTTGACTTATTTGATACAAAATTTCTCGAAATGTAAATATATATCTATATTCATAAATTTAGATTATTTAAATTTCCATTATTATCCAATTATTTATAAGTATTTATTTAGATAAATACTTAGTAATTACTAAACTTATAATTTTTTTTCTTGTAAAACTAATTAAATACATCCAAAATGATAATAAATTTAATAACATAAGGATTTGCTAAAATAAATAAAATTATTTTTGAAATATCATTGTTGGTCGAATAATAATAACAATAACAACAACAACAACGTTGACAACATTAATAATAGAAATAATAATAATTATGGAAATAACAATAATAATAAACAAGTTTAATGATAATAATAATAATAATGATTTTCATAATAATAAAACTTGTAAGCTTAATCATAATTTGCAAATCCGTACTCATTAGAGTTAAAACTAATAGTAATATTACTAAAATAGCTTTAAGCTTAGCTTTTGGGTTCTAATTATGAATATTAAATATACTAATATTTAAAAAGATAATTTCATAATCATTATTAATTTAAGCATTTTTAATGATATTAGAAATGTTAACAATTATAGTTGTAAAGTTTAATGAACTTGAATTAAACTAATAATATTGATTTATATCACTAATAATCCTTTCTTGTTAATGTTAATATTACTAATTCATAATATGTATGTTAATAATCTCATTATATTACTTAAATACTTAAATTTATTAATACATAAATTTTTTAATTTTAAACTCAATATTCAATAATTTTAATATTATATACTAATAAGTAAGAATCTCTTAATAATTATAGAAAATAAATAAATAAAAATAATAATAGTCCTAAAAATATTTTAAATAATTAATTATTATATAATTTAGTTTAATTAACTTTGTTTTTTTTTTAATTTTTTTTAATAATTGAAAGTCGAGAGGTACATGGTGGAACACGCCCGTATTCCTCTCGTGCTTATCAGGGAAGTACTGTTCATCGTCTTCCCCAATGAGCTCGGCCGATTTCGACCGAATTCTGACGTTCCAAGGCCCATGATTTGATTCCAATGAGTTTCTACAACATTTTACTACTTAAATATCAACTCAAAACATCAAAACAACAATATGATTCATGGTTTTCAGATCAACAAGTGTAACTAGGGTTTCAAAAATTACCTTACTCGAGCCAATCCGATGAAATTCAAAGCTTGTTTTTGTGTTGGTTATGATCCTATGATCATCAAAAGTCAGTTCCAGTCCTTGATTTAAAAAAAAAACAACCCGAAATACATCAACTTACCTCGTTCTTAATTTAAGCATTTTTTCGTGCTATTTGTTCTTTAATTCGAACTGGGATGATTAGAGCGGTTTGATTTCTGTTTTTAGGTCGTTTTGACTGCTACTTAAGAGTTGTTTTGATTTGGAAATTTCGAGCTTAAGTGGGAGTTGTTTGCTTGTCCATTATGAATCTTAAACATATATATATATAATATATAAGGGAAAAGGGGGATGGTCTTCTTCGACAAGTTCATCTGAATTCTTCACATATAAATACTGTTTCATTAGTTGTTTTTGCTGTCATTAATGAGGAAGTGAGTTAGCAAGTTTTGATTTGTTTGTGGGTTGAACTTGTTGACAAATTATGCACAATTTAGATGATTTTCCAAGCAAGTTTCGGCTCCCAACTTTCTAGACAATCAAAGCCCTCCATTTTGTTCAACTTGAGCCAATCCTGCATATATCTATCACTAATATTTAGATATTATTTGTCTATATTTTCTAGCATTTTATTAAGCTAATCAGATATAAATTAGCTAATATATAAGACTTTTCATGCAAAAATATTTTTATAGAGTTCTACAAAATGCTTAAGTTATCAAATAATACGAATTTAAGTTTTAAATTTACGCGATTAATTGTTTTTAGAATTTTATCTCTCGCGATTAAGGTTTTGTAAGCTTATTAGGTCAATTTTTGTTTTAGGCTCCAATAGCTTAGGAAAACCCTAATTAGAACAATGGCGTGATTCAAATATTTATTTGAAGTCTAGATCTTTAGTTATACATTTGTTTATGTTTTTATTGTGTATTTATAATCCTAACGGTTTATCTTTAGGTTATCGTTTCCCAACTATAAGCGTAGTTGATTAACTACTTAATATCACATTTGATATATTAGCTAAACTATCTATATATCTTAGGTTTTGATACCTACTATGACATTTTATCAGTGGTGTTTAATACTATCTAGGAATCTTAAATTTAGGGTTTAAATCTATGTATGAGCGCTCACTACTACTCATTGTTCTAGTCTCAAGTCATTGTTGAGTTCAAAAGTAATCATTTAATCTTTTCTATTTAATCTATTTGTATAACAAGTTTCACGGTTTGAAAATTTGGGTTTCCTTTAATTATATCTTGAATTATCAGTTCAAGATACAAAATCTCGTTTTTGGTATCAATCAGGGTCAAAGAAGTTCTTTATTCGGTTTTTAGATCCTAACCCAACCAAATTCAAGTTATGAATCTATTCTTAGGTTTTTAGTGGATTCTAGGTTTACTAACTAGTTCATACTTTCTATTTTAGAGTCGTGTATTAGCCTGAAAAATTCTCGGGGTTTACAGATGTTCATGATGTTGAGGACAACAATGTGGAGATTAGTTTTCATGCAATTGCTGGCATTATAGCACATAAAACATTTCGCTTGAATGGATAAGTGAAATCACATTCTTTATCAATTTTGGTTGATACGATAAGTACTCATAACTTCCTATAAGAGAGTGTGGCAAGAAAACTTAAAATTCCTATTTTGGCTATTCCTAGATCCAAAGTGATGGTGGGAAACGGTGAATTGTTAAAGTGAATAGGGCTTTGTCATCAGATAAAGATTTTGATTCAAAATCATTATTTTTCAGTACATTGTTATGTTCTTTCTTTAAAAGGAGCAGATATGGTTTTAGGGGTGGAATGGCTGACACATATGGGACCAATAACTATGGATTATTCTGAGCTTACTATGTCATTTAAGCTTAATGGACACATGTGTAAACTCAAAGGGGACACACAACTAGTTAGTCGTCCACTTCATCTAACTCAATTAAAAAAATTGGTTGTTTCAAACCAATATATATATATATATATATTTAGTTTGGTGGCTCAGGCTGAGTATTCATCCATAGAATGCACCAACAATAACCAAATTGATGAAGTATTGGGTAGATTCTCAAAGGTTTTTGCAACTCCTTCATCTTTGCCACTGTTTTGTGATGTTCAACATCATATTCATCTTAAAGATGAATTACAACTAGTAAATTTTCTTCCTTGTCATTATCTACATTTCCAAAAGCTGAGATTGAAAAATTAATGGAAGAAATGTTGGAATCAGGTATTATACAACCTAGTACAAGTCCATTTTCGTCTCTAGTTCTCCTTGTTAAGAGGAAGGATGGAAGTTCGAGATTTTGTGTAGATTATAGAGCTATTAATCAAGCAACAGTCATGGATAAGTTCCCAATTCCAACAATAAATGAGCTCTTAGATGAACTTTGGGGGGCTACAATTTTTTCAAAGCTAGACTTAAGGGCAGAGTACCATCAAATAAGGATGTTTCCATCTGATGTACATAAGACAGCTTTCAGAACACACGAAGGTCATTACGAATTTCTTATGACGCCCTTTAGGTTATTATATGCTCCATGGATTTTTCAAGCAACCATGAATAAAATTTTAGTAAGTTTTTACAAAAATTTGTGATTGTTTTTTCTTTTTGATGATATTTTAGTGTACAACAAATCTTTGGAGGAACATTTACAACATTTGATAGTAGTTTTGCAATGTTTAAAAGAACATGAGTTTTATGTTAAACAAAGTAAATGTTCTTTGCTCAATCATCTATTGATTATCTCGGACATTTAGTCACAAGTGAGTGTAAAACTTGATGAAGCAAAAGTTGAAGTAAATAAGAATTGGCTAGTACCTCTTAACGTCAACCAATTCAGACGATTTTTAGGTTTGACTTGTTATTATTGACATTTTGTAAAGGGATATGCTAATATTGCTGCACCCCTAAAAATTTGCTGTGGAAAGATGCATTTGTATGGACAATAGAAGCTCAACAAGCTTTTGAACTTTTAAAATCAGCTTTAATGACAACACCAGTATTGGCACTTCCTAATTTTCAACAAGAATTCATTATTGAAACAAATGCTTCAAGAGTCGGAGTTGGAGCAGTTTTGCATCAAGGCACTCAACCCATTCTTTTTTTTTTTTTTCAAGCAAAAAGTTGAGTTTGAAATTGTAGAAAGCAGGACCATATGTGCAAGAATTAGTAGCCATACTAGAAGCGATTAAAAAGTGGAGACAATGACATCATTTTATTATATGCACAAACCAAATGAGCGTTGAAGAGTTTTTGTCCCAAACAATTCAAACTCCAGAACAACGACAATATTTGGTGAAATTACTTGGATATGATTATGAAATCCAATATAAGCCAGGAATAGAAAATCAAGTTGTTGCTGCATTATCATGCATACATCAGTTAGATACAACTTATCTGGCTATAACTGTTCCATCTTTTGATTTCATTACTGAACTGAAGTTCCTTTTTTAGAATGACATTATTTATAACAGACTATGTCAAAATTGTGTAGATGGAAAATAGCTTAAGTGGCCTTTAAAGCAGGAAGATGGTTTACTTTATTTCGGGAGTCGCTTATTTTTGCCTGCTCACTGTCATTTGATCCCACATTGATTTTCCACTTCCATAGTTCTCCTATTAGAGGTCATGTAGGCATTTTGAAAAAATTCAAGAGAATTAGTTCTTCTTTTTTTGGGGAAGGCATGCAGTCTGATGTAGTAAATTTTGTAAAGAAGTGTAGTGTGTGTCAATTAAGTAAATACTTGACCACATCCCCAGCTGGAGTTCTTCAACCATTAGATTTACCTCAAAAAGTATTAAAGAAGTTAATATGGATTTCATCATCAGGATTACCCATTGCGAAAGGGTATCCAGTGATATTGGTGGTGGTTGATCAATTGACTAAATTTTCCCATTTTGGTTTTCTTTCATCCAATTATATAGCAGCTAAGGTTTCTGATTTATTTGTTGATATAGTAGTAAAGCCACATGGGATTCCTTCCATGATTGTATAGGGGTAAAATTTTTGTTAGTAGCTTTTGGAGTGAACATTTTACTCTAAGTGGTACAAAGTTGAAAATGAGTACTGCATACCATCCACAAATGGATTATCAATCATAGGCGGTTAATCGGTGTCTCCAACAATATTTGAGGGATTTTTCAGTCGTCTCCTCCAGCAAGACAACTTCCTCATGAACACCATTATTAGTTATTTGTCCCATTCATATAGTAATGCATGCTTATCAATATTCTTTGTTTTGTCATTTCAATAAAATAGATCTAAAGGTTACCATTTTAAAATTCTTTGTTTTATCCTTTCTAGCTTTTTGACTAACAACAGTTGTGATGAAGATAAAATAAAAATTATAATAAAAGAGAAGAATAAAGGGAAAAAATGCACCAGAGATACGCTCGGTATTTGTTTCGTCGTGTCCATGGTTGTTGCATTTGTGCGGTAGTCATCATTGTTTTTATTTTTTATTTTTTGCCAACCTTCATTGTTTAACAGACAAGGTTAGAAGTGGTAGCCGAGACACCCGCAACTTGGACTCAATTCAAACACACCTTTGCAACAGACCTAGTCGCCGCTCACCGTAATTTTGGCCACACCGAGTTGAAGAAGACGACATGGGAAGAGAAGCTCTCGCATGTCCATTCCGTCAATTGTGATGAGGAGAGCTGGAATCGATCCTGTCCGACCCGCATCTGTCTGTGACGAACCCTATATCCGCATTTTGAATGCACATCATAAATGTCTTTGACCCATGTGACTTAACTTTTTTTATTTGGGTTGTGTAAATGTTATAAATGCGTTCGTTTTGCATGTTTTCGTAATATAAATGAGATTAAGAACAATTTTTTAATTGCACCTTATATGTCATAGTAATTACAATCTTTTGATCACCTGAGCTTTGATAACATATCAGTATCATAGGATCATAAATGTCATGTTTCGGACTTGTCAGAATATATTGCATAAAAGGCCATTTTTATCACGTAGATGGATTTTCATAAAAAAAGTGTGCATCAAATAAATTAATATGGTGAACAAATGTAAACCTAGCAGATTTAGAGATTAAAATCTATCCACAAACTAAAGTTTTTATAAAATGAAAAGAACTACAGGAGTTTTGGTTCCTATACAGCGAATTTAAGCACCTATGAGACGACCATAAAAAATATATAAATTATTTTTCCACACGTTTGCATATTTCATATTATAGCATATGATTTATAACTCATGAATATATTGTATTTTTTTTTATATTCTTCAATAATTTTTACTAACTTGATTTCTTTTTGTATTTTTACAAGAATTTATTCTTTTATTTGTTTTGACTAATCATAAATGTTTCAGGTTGTAAGGACTACAGTAGACTTTAGGTAATTATCATGCTTTCTTCAATATTATTTTTTATTATCAATATGTATTCATACATGTGTAAAAAAAGATGTAACTTATTTAGTTAAGGCCCATTGAATTCTAAGAGTCTAAATCAATATTTTGTTATAATGTTATTTAACCATGTTGATAAATATAATTACATGAGCTTTGTCTTGTTAGAATTTGAATATTTGATACTGATGATTCTCATAGAAACTTTAATCTTGTTATATTGGTTAAATTTATTTTTTTTATGACATATTAGTTTATGTTTCAAAATCTTTTGTGAAAATATGAATTTTCATAAATTGTAAAAAACTTAATTAAGTAGATTTAGGGTTCACAATAAAAAAAATTGATTTTTATAAAATTCATAAAATTTAATAATTTTAAAGTGAAAAGACCTCTTTTTTGTATAACGCTGATCAATAAATTAATATTTTCTAAAAGAGCTACTTATCGTCTGATCCTAAATAGCAGGTACATATGCACAACTCAAAATCTAATATTATTTTTTGGAGTTGATGTGATATTGTAAATATTGTATTGTAATTACTAATTACATGTAAATTAGTTGACTTCTTTGTAAAATTTAATTAAGTTGATTAATTTGTAAATATTGATGAAATTTGTAAATTTTTTTTTTGTAAATATCATACAGGAATACAATTTAGGATATTTTAGGGAATGATTTATAATTGGAAAGTTAAAGGTGGTAATCGTTTAGGTTTTAATAGGATAGCTCTCGGTGTAACACCCTAAATTATATGCCAACTTAAATTTTGGTAATTGTTAGATGGATAATAATATCTCATGGAAATTTTAGTAAATGTACGAAAAATCATTCCTATTTTTTAAAATTTAAATATTAGTAATTACCAATATAGTTAATAAAAGAAGAAATCAAAAATAAAAAATATATATACATATGTAAAATTTATATCAAAGAACGTTTTTAATAAGATATAACAATAATAATATAGTTGATATATAAACTAAAAGCCAAGAATGATAAGTAAGATAATAAATTAAGTTCCAAAAATAATTCAAAAGATACAAACAAAAGACAAATACTATAAATTTACAAATAAAGTCAATTAAAGACAATATAATTATTAATTAAGTTATCAAATATCAAAACATTAATAACTTAAACCCTTAATGAATAAATTATGATTTATAATAACATATATTAAATTAAATATTTTAAGTATATCATAGTTTTTAGAATATTTAATATAGTAGGTATATAAATTTTCATATAAAAATATTATCGAATAAATATTTATCGTGCAGGTTAACTGGAACCCAAAAAATTAACATATTGCACAAATTCAAAAAATTGCTTCTATAAATTCACCCTCTTCTCCAAATTTTGCCACTCATTCTCGTCCGCTCTTTCTTCCTCTCTCTCTCTCTCTCTCTTCCATTTTCTCTCTCTCTCTCGTAAAACTGTCCAAAAGAAGGATAAAAAAATAAAATCAAATCTTGTTCCAACGTCTCCATCCAAGACAGAAAAAAAAAAAAAAGAAAACCAAAAGTTCCTTCAAACTTCAAAAATCCATATCTTTCATATACTATAATCAATCTCAATTTCGGAAGTAGTGTTGTGATCGTAGTAATACGTTCTTCAATTCAAGACCACACAAAGTAAGGTTCCTACCACTTTAAAATTTTGCTATAATAATCTCGAACGTAGAAGTTTTCATAATATTAGAAGTTTCTATATTAATTTTTACTGCAAAATACATAATTACATGTATGTAATGATAATAATATAAAATTATGTCATGCTAGTGTGTCTATTTAGACTTGTTGATATTATATTTTTCTTGTCAAAGGAATAGTAATCTAATAAATAAAAATGCTAAACAATAGAAAATTGATAACAATATACGATTAATTTTAAGAGTCCATTTGTTAATAAAAAGAAATTTGAAGATAAATTGCTAGGATTGAAATATACTTGATGGATCAATAACTGATCAAAATTTACAATTCTAAAGCTCAAATTAAAATTTTGATTTCACAAAAATGAAAGTTATAATATTTTAATCTTATATAGATTAAAACCTTAGTTTAGTCTATCAGATCTAAAAACTCTAATCGCATAGGTGAAAAACATAAATCTATCCAATCCCGTAGACTTTAGATTTTAGTTTTCAACCCGAAAAAAAATTTAAGAAAAATATAAAACCTTATCCATTGAGATATCTTTGGTATAATACTCGAAACTTCTCAAAACACTAAAAGTTAAGTGTGCTCAAGCATTAAGATGGGTCACCTCCTAGGAAATGAGTGATAATTCGCAAAAACAAGTGATATCGATAAGTATAGGCAACAACTGATTGGTTATAATGAATTGTCATATTTTTGTAGTATATTAGATAGCAAACAATATCATAAAAATAAATTAGTGAGGTGGAGATATACCCGATAAGAACTTATATTAGGTCTAATTTATGAAGATAAAATTCAAACTAAGATTTTAATATCGAAAATACTAAAGCAAAAATATTTTTAACTCATCTAACACCAAACCCTACTTTAGCTTTTAAAGTCTTAAACCTTAATCGGGTAGGCAAAAACCCTAGTATTACTCAATTACGTAAACATAAAACACTAGAAATCAAGTAAACTATCTCTTATAGAATCTAGGACTTAAAACTTAATCCAAATATTTTGTTTGATATTAGTTAGTAATTTAGCTAGTTACTCATTAATATCTATCTGGTATGATGAATTATTCATCTTATACACATTATTAACTCCCTAAAACATGAAACCAATCTGTTTTAATTTTCATCTTCATTGTAAAACAACACATAAACATTTCCAAAAACATTTCACCTCACCTACTCTAAATTCCTTAGGAAAATAACATCATTTCCTATATACCAAATCTTAGGAAAGAAAGAAGAAATAATGATGATTTATGTTCTTTAAAAATACTTAGATAATTAACTATGTTTGATAGAAGAAACATAAAGATCAAGTTAGTTCAAGTTAAATCCTAGGTTAAATGTCATTAAATCAACACTCATTATGTTTTATAAAGTAAAACTTAACTAAAGAAACAATTAGAATTAAGTAAAGTAAACCTATAACATAGTTTCGATCATTAATAAGAACAGAGATATTATATTATATGGTAAGCTTATGTAATTTAAATCATACACAACATATATTCATGAGTGAAAATGGAATCAACGAGGAAAAACAAAAGCTTAGAAAACCCTAGGCCTCTAACATAAAAGTTTCAGCCCTATAAGAAAACTTAAAAAAAATTTACCTAAATTTAATAAATGGAACATATTTGATCATTCAATCAATAAGAAGATTGAATATGTAATTAAACTTTAGTAATGATCTCATAAACAAATACAAGATTCAGATCATACGTAGAAATAAGATTTGATACACAAACTTGATATGATTTAAGTATTATATAAATAAAAGATAATTTAGCTTTGATTCTATTAAATAAAATCAATAATAAGCTTTTATAGACATAATAATAATAATAATAAGGAGGAGGAGGAGGAGGAGGAGGAAGAGGCTCCTAAAACAAAACTTAAGTAATTTAAGTACAAATTAGAAAATCAAGATGATATAGATTGTAATTAAGAAATTAAACTTAAGAAATAATCTTGAAACTATAGGTATGAAATTCAACACTTATAGGACTATAAGGATATAAAGTGTAGAATAATAAAAATCATAAATATTAGTTGGTATAATCAACTTAACTTAAGTTACATACTTAAAATAAGATCAAGACAAACAAAATGAAAATAAATATAATTATATATGCTTTGATTAAAAAGTAGAATAATTAAATTAAGTTTCATCACTAAAATGTGATGAAATAAACATAAAATAAGGAATTAGACTTGAAATAAGAAATTACAAACACAAAATAAGAAAGATAGGCATCATTGTGATACCTTTCAGACCCTTAAAATAACATAAGGAAAAATATACAAAATAATTAGTTTAAATCATTAATTAAAATCTATGTTCGATAAGTTTTTCCCATACCTATTCATATACTAAAACTTGAGTTTAAGACACAAAAATGCAATAGGATTCTTTGTATAAATACAATGTAGTAATGACTCTATCTTTTATCTCAATTCTCAGCAGATACATATTAGTCTTTAGATTTTCTTATAGATTTCTATGACAACTAAGCAAGGATAGACAGGTGAGTATATTTTGATGACCTTCATATCTGCTTGTGCTTGTAGATTTAGAGTATGATATTTTTTTAATATCAATTAAATGATCCATGCATGGGTTTTGAGAAGTTTATGCTTGTAGTTTGTAACACCCTAACTCAAAAGCATTACAATTTGCCACGTGTCCTTCTCTTCATAAGAACACGCCAAGGCTATAAAATACTAAATCTACCAATTATATCAAAATATAATCACCAAAAACTCACATAAAAAGGGATATTTTAAAATATCAAATAAAAATAATCTCTTTGAAAAAATAAACTATTAAAATCTAAAACTACATATTATCAAAACCAAATAAAATCCAATAAGCTAGTCTCAATATTCTCTCTCCTATTTCCAGAGTCCAAGATCTACTGGTCATCAGCTGGATAGTCGAGTCCACTATTGCCATCTCGATGATCAACATATATGTCACACCTAGATAAGTCATATACTATATCATCTTCACTTATACCTAAAAAATAAGGAAATGAGCAAAAACTCCCAGTGTGCCATACGACAAACAAATATGCATGAACATGTAACATTCAATTCACATACAATCCTAAAACTAATGCAGTAAACACAGGTTATTATCTTTGATTAATCAAGCAAACAACATAGTTTAGAACCATATTCATTTAGTCTTAAATTCGGAGTAACTCATGATTCCAATAAAACAAACTTTTATATAAAATACTTTATATACATATAGTGATGTTGGGTAATCTCCACACATCGTTGTGTACCACAATTAAGCTAGCACAACTCCTAATCTACTAGAATCATTTCAATGCATGAGTTCACTCGGGACACCCTCATACATAGATCATTAGGGTGCCTTGTTAGTATCACACTCTGCATGGTCTTTACTAACCAAAGCTAAACACAAGCAACAAACTGTACAATTATAAGATAGATAAAATTTAGTCAATTCATCATGTTGACCCTATAAGCATATATAACAAATAAGGTAAGATAGTACCGTATTCGCTTTCAAAACTTTAATATCAACAAATCCTTTAAAAAGATTAGAAAGCCGAATTTCACTAGAATTCTTAATCATTAACACATTTCAAATTAGAATTTGATTTCATATTCATAAATAAACCCTAATCCTAGTATTCACAATCTAAATCATAAAATTTACAACATTAGATCCACACACCTATCTTCTAGGATCACAAGACAATGGAATCACCAAAAACACAGATTTCTCCAAAACTCCTTCAAAACCTAAAATTCTCAATCAACAATAATTCAACTATCAAAAAAGATTTCTTCTTTAAAATCAAAAGGATTGAATGGATTCATACTTACCCAAAACTTTGGATCTCACGCCTTCTTGATTGTAGAACCAAATCACCAACACAACTTAGGGTTCTGTTCTCCAACGAAACTGTCTCCATAAACTTTATTCCTCAAAACCAAAGAAGCAACTTTTAATAGAAGGATCACACTAAGAGATTGATAAAAGACTAGGGAAGAGCCCACTTACCTAGGGTTTATGCTTAGGAGAAGATGTGAGAAATAAATAAAAGACCTAGGGGTTATATATAGAGATTAGGAAACCCTAGCATAAAGAAAATATATTATTTTTCGTGAAAATATATGCTGGACATGAGTTGGTGGCATAGAGGCAATTTAAAATCGAAGAAGCAAAATTTTACATCGTACATCGGTCATACACCGACAGCGTATACTTTTAACGCCGATGGCCATATGTCGACATTCCATTATATCCTGGCTACATCTTGTTGCCTTGAAGCTCTACGTCGGCACCCTTATGCCGGTGTTCCCATTTGTGCTGGTAGCGTATAGGCAGTTTCAAATTTTGTCGGTACCCCAGCACCAGATATACATCGGCTATATTTTTGCCAAGGCTGATGGTCTTCATATGTACACTAGCGGCTTAGAGCTGTGTAGGCCCTCCTCTTTTGGTTCCTCATGAACACTTTCCTTAAGTCCAATTTTGTCTATTAATGACAAAAAATACCCTCTTAAACAACATTATATTACATTAATAGCCTTCACTATTATTTATTTATTTGTATATTACATGGTTGCTTGTGTTTGTTATCTATATTGAAAATATTATAATTATAGGGAACATTGAGTGTTGCTTAATTATGTGATCTTTTTGAGAGTGTGATATTTGCTTGATTGCTAAATAAATATACTTAATAACTATTGGCGTGATAATTACAAAAGTGAGCATGCATTTTACAATTGCATTGTAGAAGGTCATAACCACTACACTTTGACACGGATGAACCACATTGTCTCATGAGGACGGTGAACAAGGAGAACCGAAGTGGTATGCCTAGTATGTACCATGGGCCTTGTAATAAGGGAATGGGAACTAAGTCATCTTAGGGAGATGGCCCATCTGCTAGGATTGCGCTGGGATCATTGCTTTGGATATCTTGCTTCAAGAGATGTTGTTATATGTATATTATTTTATATATATGAAAAAAATTCTTGAATAAATTTGATTCCTAAAGTATTAGTGGTTTGGGTGCTGATGTGTGGATGTACCCCAACCCTTGATTTGGAGGGCGTAAATTCGAATATATATATATATGGCTACCGATTAGCCATACATATTTGTTCATTTGCTTGTCTGCATTGCATATGCTTATTTAATAACTTGCTTGTTATTGTTTGAACGGTATGGAGCGAAGATATACTTCACTCAGTTGGTTATAGCTGACTCCCTATTAGTTTGTTTTTGTAGGCAAGTTAAAAATAGGGATAGGATAGAATCTAAGCACAAAGTATATCAAGGATCAAGATTCACAAGATAGGTAGATGATGAGAAATGTCAAAAGACTAGACCTAGTTGAGAGATAAAACTTAAATATAGTCTTCTTTCTTAACTACACCAGTTAATATTTTTGTTAAACTTAGGTTTACCTTATCTTATTGTTTGGTAGGATATCTATTTATCTACAGTCTTTGTGATCTATGGAAATTTCGGTATCCAAGAAATTATTTTGATAGCAATTAAATAAATAACACATTGAGAGGATAATTAATTAGTCTTACAAATTATGACTTGCAAGGCAATTTTCATATTGTGGTTGTGCACATGATATGACGATTTAGGGTAACTCTACTAGGCCCCCTCTAGGGTCCTTCCATTCAAACTCATGAAATTCTGGTTATTGTTCTTTAAAAGACAATTTTTAGCAGATCAACAGCTAAATTAGGATTTAACCTACCTAGTAGTCCTAATTTAATTTTTTTCCTGGTTTTAGTCAGGTGATGACTCCAAAATATTTTTCAAAATTAGAAATTTCCTTTAATTCTTAGTTGATGGTTCGTATTAAACATGTTAGGGTTTAGTATGAATTGAATTAAAAGAAATTGAACCAGAAATCAAAATCCAAGGTTGACAAAAAATTTAGAATCACCATCCAAGTAAAGTAAGGAAAAATAAATAAATTTGGGCCAATGGAAAGGTTAGTGCTAATTTTTTCCATTGATCCACGGAAAATCATTTAAAAAAAAATTCAAAATTTCTAAGTTCAAGGCTATTCTATTAAAACCTAAATGATAACCACCTTTATTTTTTCAATTATAAATTGCTTCCTATTATACTCTAAATTGAATTCCTAGGTGTTATTTACAAAGTATTTACTTTCCTAATAAAATTTATAGAGCATATAAACACACTAAATCACACGGGAAAAAAGTGCAAGTTGCATCTAGATGTGACAAATTAGGAAACTACTTTTACATTAAATTTGCAAAAAAGAATTTTTCCTTTTTTAGAGTTACCCGTTAGGTGTATATGTATCCGCAATTCAGGATTAGACATTATGTAATTCTTTCATGAAAATTTTAGTTTGTTGGTTAACTTTAATCTTTAAAATTCTTTTCACTTTAAATTTATTAAGTTTTATTAATTTTATAAAAAATAATTTTTTTATGTGAATCCTAATATGTGACTATAGTTTTTGGTAATTTTATGAAAAAGAATTTTTCTAGGTGACAAATTTTTTTATCAAGAGCTACAGTCACAAATCAAATTACAATAAAGATATCAACTTTCAACATATTAATCAAGAAAAATTAAATTTCACACATCATCTTAATTATAACAAAATATCAATGAACTTATATAAACATAAAATCAAAATTCGCAAGGTTCAAAGTTTTCAAACTCATAGGACATTATGTATTGAGTACAAATATGCAATTTCAGGAGAAAGGAAACCAATATTCTTATTTTTTAAAAATTAAAAAAATACTACTTGTAAGCCCCTAGATTTTTCGATAATATTAGCAAACCCTAAGAACCGGAAGTTGAAACGAAACCCTAAATTTAACCTAGTTTTATGATTAGTCTAGTGAATCTAGATCCGGCAATCCCGTGTTCTTAAACCCTAGAAAACGAAATTGAAATAATTGTGGAATATGGTTCGTAATAATATAGTAAAGCCTAAAAGTATCATATTCAAATTTTTCTAGTGTCCTTCGGATCCGATCGGGATCAGTTTTCGAAAACCGTGCCCCAGTGCACCGGATAGCAAAAATATTCCGACAACACCAATAGATTCGTAAAAATATAAGGTTTTAAAAAATATAAGTTTTAGAATTTTTTGGTAACTAAAAATATCAGATATAGCTTAATTACTCGTATTTTCGTCACTACCAGTATTTTAATTGTCTAGTCTACTATTCATAGTACTTTTCTACTATTCATTACTATTTACTTATCTCTACTTTTTCTTACACTCTATTCTTACACACTACCATACCTATACCTTACAATTTACCTTCCCCATACTACTTTAATCACATCACACTTTACACATTACTTCTTTTATTACAAAACAAACAAAACAAATCAATTTCTCTCCCCCTACACAAGCAAACTGGTGCCTCTCTCTTCCCCATGCATCACAATTTATTTTCTTTTCCATTTTATTTAATTACATCTAATTTCCACTCCAAAAATCTATAAATACCCCCTTCCTCTTCCATTCTTTCATACAACAAAAATTCATACTAAAACTCTCCCAAAATCACTCCACAAAATTCCTCTCCCGAAATCTCTCTCAAGTTTCTCCTTTTCTTTAAAAGACCAAGCCCCACATAATACTACAACCCATTCTTTTCTTCTTCAACCACCACATAAACTTTAGGTAAAAGTTTCTCATATTCTCTCATCATGTTCATATAACTTAACATGAGTTTAATGTATGTGTCTTAGGCTCATTGAATTAAAGAAGCAACAATTTATTCATGTTTTATTTTTGTTCATGTTTATGTCTTATTTTCTTTATGTTACTATTATGTTGATATTGTTATTATTGTTTCAAACCTAACTTATATAAATATTATGTATATATATTTATTTAGAGTATATAAGCTCATTTGTTATTTATTTACTTTCAAGTCTTGCAATTTATTTACTTGTTTTATGCAAATATTAAGACTAGTCTTTTTAGTCTTAGACTTGTCCATATCAAGTCAAAACAATTTTATTTCTTTGCTTTTCTTTTCTTTGAGGACTAGTCTATTCTTAGTCCCGGGATACCTTGATGAAGCTAAGGTTCCCAATACTTGACTTTATTTATGCTCTTATTTTATTTATGTTGTTTTTATATCTTTCATAGTTACATATTCTCATTCATACATGAATATGTTGTTATTGTCTCAATCATAATAAAAATGAGTTCTCTTAAGTAATAAAAATGAACTCTCTTTAAATATAAATTTTGTCATATAAGAAATTATTTTCCTTAAAGACTTGAGATCTTATCTTAAACAAATATTTTTCTAAAGCTAGATAAGTTAGCTCAAGTTTTAGTAATAATATGTGGTTTTACCAAGAAATACATAAAGTAAAGTTATCACAAATTCTCTTTTCAAACCAATAGAATAAGAAAGATTCTTTAAACTTAGTTCCTTGTTTAGACAAAGGATTTCTTAAATTCAATTGTCGAAGTTCTCTATCAACATTTTAAAATACTAAAGTCTAGATAAGTTTTCAAAAATTAACTTATAAAGATCATTTCCTTTAAAGTGGATCTAACTTTAGAAAAGCTATGGGACATATAACCATGAAGTATTTAGAAAGATTATGTTTTCCAAAACATTAGAATAAGGTAGTAGAAATTTAAAAGAGATTAAAACTACTTTTATTTAAGAAATGGAGTTAAAAGAAGGAGATGCTTACTTTCAGTAAAATAAGAAATTTTCTTAACAAAACTAATTTCTTTACAAAACTTAAGCTTATCTCACTTTCAAAACATATTGTACTACAAGATCATTGTTGAGACAACACCACTAAATTCATGCTTATGGTTTGAGAATATATATATATATATATATGTATTCAAGGGATTTTTCAACCATACAATATATCTACATTTTTGTACGAAAGCCCTTGAGTGAAAAAAGTTTGAAAACTCTAGTTTTAAAGTTTGGAAAATTCGTATCAAATCTTTACACTTCTATTCCGAGGCATAAATAACTTCTTTTGATAAAAATAACCTTAGAAATAGATAGATCTTTTCGAGTAGGTAGAAATCAATATATAATATGCGAAATTCCAAGTTAAAATGAGCAAGTTATGGCCATTTTTAGTTGGAATTTCTATTTCATACGATTTTTACGAATTCCTTAAGATAAGAATTATAGAATTTGAATAGATCTTGGATGAAATACTCATGTTGGGTATTTCTTTTGTTTAGGTGTCGAGGATCACGATCTTGTCTTTCCCGAGGATTACTTCGACTCTTAGATCGCTATGGACAAGTGAGTTCCCTTATGCTTATGTATTCGCGTATGTGCTTATAGAATAGAGCACTAGATGTTAGGAAAAGATAAAATTGATATGCATGTGGGATATTATGAGAATTATGTATGTGAATTGTTATGTACGATCAATGAACAAATAAGTATACCGTAATCCGATTTGTGATTGATATAAATGTTTCTATGTATGAATTGTTACGTGTGCAAATATTGTTTGATCGCTTTAAAATGATTTAATATTATATTGAAATCCCCATATAATAAATTGCTCATGCATATCACTTAGAATATCATTTTGAAGTTTTGCTACTACTCCTCAGCATAGGATCGGAAAGGTAAGCTGCCTAACTACATCTTGAGGGTTAGGACGTTCGGGGAATACGGCCTCAAGGTGTAGCCGAGCCGAATCAATCGCTTTGGGTATGGAAAGCCTGGGGACTAGTAGTACGGTTCGTTGGAACCCCAAGACGCGCGCAAACTTTAAGGAGGTCATTCGGGGCCCAGTTCAAAGCATTCCCTAACCACCGATGGAGGGGTAAATCCATCATGCATATGAAACCGGATAGTCGTATGTAATGTTTGATTATATGGTTGTTGCATTTCATATGTTTGAATTAATAAACTTGGTTGATTACTTGTTCTGAGTACTTTTGCGTAAGGAATATCTCACTAAGCTAGTCATGCTTATACTCCTATAGACTGTTGATATTGCAGGATTACCTTTTGTACCTGAGACCACCTTGATTTCTCGGGTATAATCCTTATTTTGAGAAGCTTTTGGAGGAATTCTATTTTGAAGTTATAGAGTAGATTTCTTCTGAAATCTTCTAGCTTTAGTTATGTTATATTCAGTAGAACCATGTGGTTATATATTTATCGGGGGAATGCCCCTTAGAAGTTGTAAGACTTTATGTTTCTATGAAATATATTAAGTGTTGTTTTGTATGTTCCGCTGCCAATATCTTAAAATGCATTACTTCAATGGTCCCACTTTGTTGTGAATGTACGCCTTGTACCGATATGAAAGCTTTCGAGTGACTGAGGTAGTCATTCTTGAGCTTTAATATTGCGTACGGTGGGCTGTCACGTTTAGGATACCCGTTGGGGCGTGACACTTCTAGGATAAAAATAATCCTAGATTTAGGCAAGCTGAACTCGTCTCTTGAATAGACAAGGTTAAATAACCTCACCTATTCAAGAGACGAGTTTAGCTTGCTTGAATCTGGGATTATTTTTATCCAAGTGTTACTTTTGTAATTTTTAAAAACATAAGAATATTAATTTAGTATTTTTTTCTAACCTCATCTATTGAACAAACAAGGTTGGCCAAAATTGCAAAAAAAAAAAAAAAAAATATATATATATAATAAATAAAAGCAACAATGATACCGATGCCGAACTCCAATTCCAAAACCTCGACAACTCCTTAAATCTCCATTGTGATTTTTTTCATTGTCTCCTCCAACAAGACAACTTCCTCGAACACCATTATTAGCTATATTTCCTACTCATATAGTAATGCACATGCATCAATATTCTTTGTTTTGTCATCTTAGTAAAGTGAATTCAATAGATCTAAAGGCTAAGGGTAGGCATGGATCGATTAAGCAGTCCATAAACCATTTTTTTGAACCTAACCATTAGAATCGGTTTTTTGAAATGTCAAACCTAAACCGGTCCATTATTAATGGTTAACCACCTTAATGATTAATCATTTTTCTTGGTTAATATTTTTGGTTTTTGGTTTTTAACCATTTAGCATAATTGTTAACTAAAAGTTGTGGTTAACTATACTTTAAACTGGTCTATAAAAAACTAAACTATTTTGTTTCTTAAAGTTACATACTACTAAAACCTTTTTTAATTGTAATGGATAAAGTCATGTCAGTTCATGCACAAAAAGAGAACAATACGAATAGCAACATGAAAATAATAGTCATATCTATTATTTCAAAACTTCTCAAACTCATCCAAAAAAAAAAAAAAAAATCAAATGCTCATAATTTTGTTGCTTCTTTTCCATCACAACACCAATAGCTTTTAAAAGAAAATAGATAAATAAATAAAAACTTTGTCCATATAGGTAGAACTATAATATCATAAAACATAAGTCATGGAAGTAATTTAGACTCTAACCAATGCTTAATAATATTATAATATTAAATTAGGGTTTGAAATCTTTAGCCTTTTATATTTAAAAAAGATTAATTATATATAATGTTATATAGATATCGATTAACCATTAACCGTCGATTTTTTGCGATTACAAACCGAAATCGAAACCGAAAACCAAAAAAAATTAAAATCATGAATCTAAACCAAAACCGATGAATTGGTTAATATCATTTTTTGGATCGGTTTTCTGGTGTCAGATCGATTTCTCTGTTTAGTCGGTTTTTTTGCCTACCTCTACTAAAGGCTACCATTTTAAAATTCTTTGTTTGATCAGATCTCACATTTTGACTAACAATAATTGTGATGAAGATAAAATAAAAACTATAACAAAAAAGATAAGAATAAAAGGGAAAAACGCGCCAGAGATATGCTCGATATCTATTTCTGTCACGCCGCATAGGGTACCCTAAACGTAACAGTCCGCCACATACTATATAAGATTCTCGAATTACCGCCTTAGTACTTCGAAAGCCTCATATAGATGTAAGGCGTACCTTTACAACAATAGAGTACAAGTCCAAATGGAGATAAAAGCTTAATTTGGCATGCATTAGCAGTAGGATATAACTCATGAGACATAAATAAATATTACATTTACTAAGGGGCATTCCCCCGCAAAAGAATATTTAATGGCCTTATACAGTCATCCAAAGTCATAAAAGTTTCCTATGGAAGTCTAAACAAACAATTCCAACTTCTAGGGGAAACTCCTAGCTTTTGTACTTGTACAGCCGGGTCACGCCGCCTAAGCCACAAATGGGGTAGCTGCAAAAGGAAGGGACTGTAGGGACGTAAGCTAACTAGCTTAGTGAGTGTAATCTTTCACAATAACATTCATGTCACAACAATTCAACCAAGTGATTAAGCAAGCAAGTGAAATGCACCAAACACATGAGTTCAACAAACATATGACCAGCCGGAATCATATGTGGATGGACTAGCACCCTCCACCTCGGGTTTGCAGATTAACGAATACTGCGGTACTAACTTTATACCGTTTATGGTTCACGGTTAACCTACGATTATTCGATATCGTTTATGGATCACGATTAACCTACGATTATTCGATATCGTTTGTGGATCACAATTAACCTACAAATGCTATTGCTCCTTCCCCTTATGATATGCATATGCCGAATTTGGCATTAGTCCGAGTAGTTAATTAAGCCATTTTACTTAGGCGATCAAACAATTTCTCAAACAATCCATCATAGCTAAGTACACAACTAAAATTTATCACTCGGTTTCGATATTCTTAATTTGAGTTCTCACATCATCATCAACATATAATTTCCCATTATTCCCCATCATTCATATTCCATTCATTTGGCCTACATTCTAGTGCACTACTTTACAAGCACATACAATAAATGAATCGGGAAGAAAAACTCACTCCGCCATAGGTTCGCCTTTCTTCTAGTAATAGTAATCCGGAAGCAAAGATTCAACGTCCACGGGTTCACCTATTCATATAATAAATACCCTAATAAGTATACTACCATCTTAGGATACTAAAACTCTAAGAAAACTTAGTGAAATCGAAATTCGCGTAATTTTCGAAGTCCCGATTTAAAATGGCCATAACTTGGTCGTTTTAAGTCGGAATTTTGCAAATTTTATATCGATTCCTATCTACTTCGGAAGAGCTTTCTAAATATGAAGTTTAAATCAAGTTTTGAAAATATCTAAGCCTTGGAAATGAGGGATCAGATCTGTACAATGATTACGTTGATTCCGAAAATGTGATTTTCATGAATGCACTTGAGATTCCTAAGTACAAAATGAAACTAAATGCCATGGAAATGATTTTCCCTATCATGAATGTCATGATATGAAATCTAATGAGCCTAAGTTCTTATAACTTTTTAGACTTAAAGAATTTAAACAAAATTTTTCCTAGAAAATCATTTCATGCTATTGTTTAATAAGTAAATTTACTACACTTTGTCACACTTACTTATTATAAGGATTTCCTTTAGGAAAACTTCACTTTGTTTAAAGAAATTTTTACCCTTATATTAGTTATATCCTAAGGCCTTTATTTCTTTAATAAAATCTTCATTTGTAAACTTTTAAGTGGGTCTTACACTAGGGTAGTTCCAAAAATCCGAATTTAGAAATTTTCATTTTTAAGTTGATTCCTTTAAGAAAAAATGTATTTTACATTTAAAACTTTAAGTATTTATTTTACCTATACCCTAAGGACTTCATTTATTTAAGAAAATACCATTTTTGAAGTTGGAAAAATAGTGTTTTCTAACCATCTATCCATTATTACGAATTTGGTTTTCAAGACTTTTAACTTAAAACTTCTATTGGACTTCATCTCTTGTTTCAAATATTTTCTTTAGTAAAAACTCATTTAAACTCATGAAAAATATTACCAAACATTATCTATCACCTATAGGCTTCATTTTTCTTGAGAAATACATGTTTAGAAGTTAGTAAAAGGGTTTTTATCCTAGGTTTCTCAAGTCATCCGAATTTACACAAGTCCATTTCTTGAAAAATGTTTTCCTTTTTGACTTTATTAACTCATCTATCCATATATTTATATACTAGGAAGGTTATTTATTAAGGAAAAATACATTAAAGACCATTAATGCGCATAAACTCAAAATAATGATGAGATCTTAAATGCCTACATGAATATGAGTAGTAAAATGGTAGATCTACTATATCAAATGCTTAAATAAGTTTTGAAAACATAAAAACTACATTTTTATAAAAGATCTTTTGTTCAAAACACTTTTTGATGAAAAATCATCAAGCTTATGCCTTGAAAGCTCTTTTAAATGTTAGATCTACTTTGTAATGGTTCGGTATTCTTGTTTTGACATTTCCTTGTCCCTAGCAAGAGCTCATGGGGTCCTTTGGTTGGAAATATCCAAGAATAACCTAGCCATTACAAAGATCTATGAGTAGAAGGAGTAAAAGCTCATTTACTTAAGGTAAAATAGGAGATAAAAGAGAAGGAAACAAGTTGTGTGTGTGTGTGGGAGCTCTAAAGCTCACGGCATGGGGAAGGAAAAAGAGAGGATTGGGAGCTTTTTACCTCTTGGAAGTTTGGAAAAAGGAAAGAATGAAGAGAGAGAGAGAGAAAAAGTAGTTTATATAGAATTTGAAATTAGGTTAAATGGCGGCTAAAATAATTTTTTTAAAAAATTGCAAGATGGAGCTTGTTGGGGGGGGGGGGGGGGGGGGGGGGGGGGGGGGGTTTGGTTGATTTTCTTCTTTTGATTTGAATTGTGTACAATTTGTCATAAATTGTATTGATTTTTAAGAGACAAAAAGTCTTTGAAATGAGATTGATTATTGATGGTAAGTGTTGCAAATATAGGGTGTACAAATAGGTAGTAATAGGTTGTACTTGTGAATAGTAAGAATAGTAGTCAAGACAATTTAATTACCGGTAGTAAGAAAATACGAATAAAAGGCTATAACTGTATTTTTCATAAGCCGAAAATTATGAAATTATATTTTTGAAATCCTTATTTTATTTCGATTCAAATGAGTATTCAAGTAAATTTTTGAAATTCTAGTTCCGGGGCACGCTTTTCTATAATGGGTCTCGGGATGACCCGGAATTGAAATTTTCTTAAAATCTGATCTTTTCTTGGTTTGAAATATAATCAAGAACTATATTCAAAATTAAATTTTCTTATAAAAGTTTCTTAATTGGAAACCGAGGAAAAGCCGGAATTAGGGTTCCTAGTTCTCACTCCAGACTTAAGCTATTCCGGTTTAGGGTTTTGGTTTCCGGTTCTGAGTTATCTTGGCTACTTGAAAAACCGGGGTTTACAACCTACCCACCTTAAAAAGAGTTTTGTCCTCAAAACTGAACTGACGTACCTTGATCCTCAAACAACTCGGGGTATTTCCTTCGGATTCCTCCTCAGCTTCCCAAGTTGCTTCCTCAGAAGCGTGGTTTCTCCACAATACTTTGACATATCGGATCTCTTTATTCCGAAGCTTCTGAGTTTTCTTATCCAAGATTTACTGGATGCTCTTCATATGTGAGATTCTCCTTTAACCGAATGGGTTCCAACTCCACTATCCGCTCAGGGTCAGGCACATACTTCCTTACACTGATACGTGGAACACATTATGAACTCCGACAAGCTTGGCGGTAAGGCTAGCCGATAGGCCAAATCTCCCACTCTTTCCAAAATCTCAAAGGGTCCAATATACCTTGGGCTTAATTTCCCTTGAGTCCGCATCCTCTTTATGCTCTTGATTGGGTTTATTTTCAGATAGACATGATCGCCTACTTGGAATTCAGTTCTCTTCTTTTCAGATCAGCCCAACTCTTTTGTCTGTCTTGAGCTTCTTTCATCTTCTGTTGAATAACCCGGACCTTATCAGCTGCTTCCTGAACCAATTCAGGCCCAATAGCAAGCTTTTCCACATCATCCCAAAACAGAGGGGACCTACAACGCCGTCCATATAAGGCTTCATAGGGTGGCATCTGAATGGTTGAGTGGTAGCTATTGTTATAGGCAAACTCAATTAGAGGTATGTGATTATCCCAACTTCCTTTAAATTCCAATATGCAAGCTCTTAACATATCCTCTAAGGTCTGAATGGTTCGCTCAGACTGTCCATCTGTCTGAGGATGGTAGGCAGTACTGAAATGCAACTTGGTGCCTAGGCTCTTTTGTAAGCTCGTCCAGAACTTCGAAACAAACCTTGGATCCCGATCTGAAATGATTCCGCTGGAACCATGGAGTCGCACAATCTCTTGATGTAGATCTTAGCCAACTTGTCCACGAATAGGTCATATTGATCGGTAGGAAGTGTGCTGACTTTGTCAAGCGATCCACTATTACCCAGACTGCATCACATCCCGTGGAGGTTCTGGAAATCCACACAAAGTCCATTGAGATCTAATCCCATTTCCATTCGGGGATAGGTAGTGGCTTTAATAATCCTCCTGGCCGTTGATGTTCCACTTTAACTTGCTGACACACGGCACACTTCATGACGTAATCCGCCACATCCCTCTTCAAACCATTCCACCAATAGTGGCTTTTTATGTCTTGATACATTTTTGTACCTCCCGGATGCACAGTGTAACCGGAGTTGTGAGCTTCGCTCATGATTTCCTTTCTCAGTTCTTCATCTTCCGGTACACACAATCTCCCTTTCATCCTAACCACCTCTTCATCATCTAGGGTAAAGTCACTATACTTCCCTTTGAGCACTTCTTCCTTGATCTTCTTTATCACCTCATCATATCTTTGAGCTTCTTTAATCCTGTCGATCAAGGTGGGTTCCATAACCAAATTTGCGATCTCCATCTCGACATCTTGCCCTACGAATTCAATTCTTAACCGTTCGAATTCCCTTATCAGCTCTTTTTGCTCTGTGATTAGGGCTGCTACTTCTCCGTAATTCTTTCTGCTCAAGGCATCAGCAAGCATTTACCTTTCCCGGCAGTAATTGATTCCCAAGTCATAGTCCTTTATGAGTTCCAACCACCGTCTCTGCCTCATGTTCAACTCCTTTTGTGTGAACAAATATTTGAGACTCTTATGATCTGTGTACACTTCACATCTTTGTCCATACAAATAATGTCTCCATAACTTCAAGGCAAAAACCACAGCGGCCAACTCAAATCGTGTGTAGGATATTCTGCTCATGAGGCCTTAATTGTCTGGAGGCATAAGCAATGACTTTCCCTTCTTGCATCAACACACATCAAGGCCATTCCTGGAGGCGTCACTATGCACTGTGTAAGGTTTTTCGGGTCAGGCAATACCAAAATTGGAGCTGACACTAAGCGTTGTTTCAACTCTTGGAAACTTTGCTCCCTCTTATCTGTCCACCGAACTTCTCATTCTTTTGTGTCAGTTGTGTCAGAGGTTTGGCAATTTTAGAGAAATCCTTCACAAAACCAACCAAACCTAGGAAGCTTCTCACTTCAGTTACCGTTTCGGGTTGTTTCCATTCCACCACAGCCTTAATCTTTTAGGGTCTACGATATTCCTTCTCCCGTCACCACATGAAGAAAAGATATCCTATCCAACCAAAAATCACACTTGGATAGCTTGGCGTACAATTTATTTTCTCTTAAGGTTTGTAACGCCATTCTTAGGTGCTCCTCATGTTGTTCCCGGGTTTTGGAATAGATCAGATATCATCTATGAACACAATCACACACTTATCCAAGAGTGGTTTGTAACTCGGTTCATAAGGTCCATAAATGCAGCCGGTGCATTGGTTAACCCAAATGGCATCACCAAGAACTCATAGTGCCCGTACCGTGTACGAAGGCTGTCTTGGTCACATCTTCCGGCTTTATTCTCAATTGGTGATAACCCGAGCGCAAATCAATGCGCGAGAACATACTTGCTCCTTGAAGCTGGTCAAAGAGGTCATCAATCCTTGGAAGAGGGTATCGATTCTTGATTGTGACTTTATTCAATTCCCGATAATCGATACATAACCTCATAAACCCGTCCTTCTTCTTTACAAACAACACCGGTGTGCCCCATGGCGACACGCTGGGTCTTATGAATCCTTGATCCAAAAGCTCTTGCAATTGGGTTTTCAATTCCTTTCATTCCACCGGGGCCATCCGGTATGGTGCCTTCGATATAGGTTCTGTACCCGGGGCTGGAGTGATTTCAAAATCTATCTCTCTTTTTGGTGGCAAACTGGGTAAGGCTTCGGGAAATACATCCTCAAACTCATTCACCACTGGTATGTCTCTCTTTTCTCCTTTCTCCTCTCTAACCCAAGCATCTTCTATTGGCACAATTTCCTTATCTTCCATCATTAACTCAAAGGAGCTTAACCCGAAATCTCTTCGCACCATGGTCTCTCCGAGGAAGTTTACTCTCTCCTTCCTGTGGTCGTCAAAACTTATCATCTTTCGTTGACAATCCACAATGGCTTTAACCTTACTTAGCTAATTCATCCCGAGGATAACTTCATATTTACTCATCTCCAAAACTATCAAGTCGCTTGTTGAGATGTGTCCTTAGATTTCTAGCAAACAATCCCTTATTATCTCCCGGGTCGACACGACACTACCTGTGGGTGTCTTAATCCTTAAGCTATTGGTTGTCATGGCTATGGGTAGTCCAAGCTGCTTAGCCAAGCTGATAGTGATAAAGGAGTGGGTTGCTCCCGTGTCAAACAACACATAAGCTTCACTCCCATTCACTCTTATGCGTCATGTTACCATAAGCATTTATCACTACTTGGTCCTAGTCACTAAACAGCTATCTATTCCAAGGTTTCTAGATTTCAGTTTTCCCTCTTTCACAGTTTTAATTCTTTTCAAACTTGTTATGAAAACAAAGAACTTTTATCTTAAAAGGAACTTGTTACTGACCTGCCACCAAGCCGCCATCTACACATCAGGTCCAGTGCGGCTAGCTCCACGCCTTCCTCCTCATCTCTCAATCATCCATTGGCCTTCAAAGTTGTATAGCCGCATCCCATGCATGGCTAAAGCTGCACGCTTCCACCCTTGCTACCAGATCGTGTGTTATCATTTCCCGGATTTTCCATAAGGCCGGGTAGCCACACTTTTCCATTGAGGGCACTCGGAGGTTACGTGCCCCTTTTCCTTGCAAAGGAAGCAGGTTATCGCCATTTTCTTTGGGCAAGTATAGACTGGATGGCCTGTCTCGCCACAGAAAAAGCACTTGCCTTCAGCTGTGGGAGCTGTCTTAGGTAGTGGCTCCCTTTACACTTCCAACAAGTAATGTTGGGCTTGGTTTAGTTGAACTTTCCACCATTGTTATCCTTAAAGCCATGGTAAGGCTTGAATCTTTTCCCTTTATAACTTGAGCCGGAGGTGTCAAATTGCCTCTTTCTGAACACTCTCTTATCCAGCTCAACATGCTTCCTCTTCTTAGCCCCTTCAATCAACCGGGCTTTCTCAATTACCTCTAGGTAAGTTTGCAAACCTGATTCCTCCAACTTCACTCTTAGGTCTTCATCAAGACCTTCCAAAAATACTTGTTTTTGCAGCTCCTCACTGTTTTTGTAAGATTCAAGAGCATACTGTAGCAGGTGGTTGAATTCCGTCTCATACTGCTCAATCGTTCTGCCTCTTTGTTTCACATGCAAGAAATCTGCACTATATCTCACTCGGAGGCTGGCTGGAAAATAGTTCTCCAGGAACTCCCTGCAAAAGGTCTCCCAACTAATCGGGGGTGCCAAACTTCTCCGTTTCGATTCCCATCATACCCTGGCATGTATCTTAGCATGTAGGTGCCGTACTCCAATCAGAGACATGGTGGCGTCTCATAAGCTGCAAAGGAGCGCTCAATTTGCGCTAACCAATCCTCTGCTTCGTCGGGCCTTCCAAATGCCCCTTCAAAGTAGCGATTGCTCTTTATAAAGTCGGGGAGAGAACTCCTTTGGTATCCTCTTTGTGGTGGAGGGCGTGGATAGCGAGCATTATAAGATTGCTCCTCAGGTGGTAAGGGAATCTCTGCTTGCATTCCTCTATACGGTAGGGGTGGTGGAGGTGGTGGTAGAGGTGTTGAATCCCTTATACTTGGTTCGGGATTCTGGGGTTGGTTTTGATTTTGGTTTTGGATGAATGCAGTAAACATGTTTGTCAAATGCCCAATTGCATTCAGGTTGGTTGGCTTGGGGATGATCTGGCTGGTTCGCGCTACTAGCCTCATTTGGGAGTGGTTCTTGCTCCCTATTTCGGTTTCTTCGGTTTCGACTGTTACATAATGTTTTAATAAGTTTTTTTTCTTCTTTAAAGTTTTGCGGTTTATAAAACTTTGATTAAGGAATTCACGAAAATTATAGGAATAATTTAAAGAACTATAGAATTCATAAAAGATCCAAGGGAAATCAAAATTTCAAATCGTCCACAAAAAGGCTCTTAGAGCAAAGAAATCATAACAATCAAAGAAATTCCAAATCAAGAAATCATAATAAACAAAGAAATTCTGAATCAAGTGATGATATGAATGTGAATATGTTTATGCAATTAAGTATGTCTAGTACTAATGCAAAAGTATAATGCTTGTGAAACTTCATTCTTGGAATCAACATAATACTTCATTAATTTGATGTGCCGTACAAGAGTTGTTTTTCAAATAAGCTTACAAAATTAGGCAACACAAATCTAACCTTCCGATACTAGCCGATAACTTCTATCTAACAACATCTAGAGACATGGAAAGGAAAAAGACAAGAAAAGAAGGACAACATACTAAACCATAAAGAGATCCTATGGCAATTTGGCATCCCGCATTGCCTACTATTCAAAAAGAAATACTATTGGACTCGATGGAACACTTGACTCTATTCCTCCTTGGCTCACTCGGAGTCGTTTGGTGAGGGGCTAGGGAGTCGTCCACGACTAGAAGATCCTCCATCATCCCTTCGGATGAACTGACTTAGATAGGCCCTCACAGTTAACCTCCTTCTCTTAATAGGTCGAGCTACTGGTTCTTGCTCTTCTTCTTCCTCTTCTTCTTCTTCTCTCATCTCTTGATCTCCCACTTGATCTCTTTCTTCCCTATCAACTCTATTATTGGATCCATCTCTATTTCCCATCTCTCTATCCATTTCTCTTCCAGCTTCCTCCCAAATCCTGTTCCATCTATCTCGGAATTCACTCATCATATCCTCCTCTCCATTCACTCTCTCCAAAGGTTTCGGAACTACCGGCTCGGGGGCTATGGCATCAACCTCAGGGGACGCTCGCGTACGGGTAGATATCCTTCCAGATGGTGGGGTTAAACTCTGGTTCCATTCTCCCACTATCGGGTACGTCAAGATCCCTATCAAAATCCCATACAATTTGTTCTGGTAACTGGTTGGGTTGTTCTGGAGCTATGGCTGGAGGGGTAGGTGATCTAGGTATTTCCTCTTCTTACCAATTTGGGTCCTCTTCAGGATCCTCTTCCTCTTCAAAATCATCCATATCATTATCCTCTTCTGCATTATTCCCTTCATTCGCATCTTCTCCTTCAATAATCGGGGCATTAATCAAATGTACTCCTCCATTTCCTACTTGTAGGGCTGGAGCTCCTCTTAAAAATGGTATAAGATCAAGATATCTAGCTTGCCATAATATGTGATTTCTGATATCCGCAAGATTCCATTCCGTATGGTCATCAAGATCATCATAGGCATGCACATAGAGAGGTCCTATACCATGCCACATCCTAAAGTCTGGGTGGGTGGGGTTCCTTCATTCTTCAAGATAAAAGTGGCTTCCCTCAGCATTGGTTCGCCAGCATATTCCACCATGACTCTTTCCAAGGCATAGATAGTCTCCATCATGGTCCATCTTCTTCTTCTAATCGGATCATATCTTAGTTGACCTATTACTGATGTCCATCTTGTATACCTTAGACCTTCTTTCCACAGTTTATACATCTCTTTTATAGTTCTAGGTCGTTGTACTAATGCAAAGTCTTCACACAACACCCTTAACCTTAGCCGATATTCCACTATAGTCTCATTCATGCTTTTTGTGAAGTTTCTAGCCCTTTCACGGGTTTCACCCAAGGAAACCTACAACAAGAAAACTACTAATTAGCCTAGCTTTAACTCCAATTCAACCTGGTTGCTTAATTCTAGGTTTAGTTTTAAACTCTATTGTCATGCTTAATAAACTAGTGCTCTGATACCAACTTAAACAGTCACGCCCCATAGGGTACCCTAAACATAACAGTCCGCCACATACCATATAAGATTCCTGAATTACCGCCTTAGTACTTCTAGAGCCTCATATAGATGTAAGGCGTATCTTTACAACAATAGAGTACAAGTCCAAATGGAGATAAAAGCTTAATTTGGCATGCATTAGGAGTAGGATTAACTCATGAGACATAAATAAATATTACATTTACTAAGGGGCATTCCCCCGCAAAAGAATATTCAATGGCCTTATATAGTCATCCAAAATCTTAAAAGTTTCTTATGGAAGTCTAAACAAACAATTCCAACTTCTAGGGGAAACTCCTAGCTTTTGTACTTGTACAGCCGGGTCACGCCGCCTAAGCCACAAATGGGGTAGCTACAAAAGGAAGGGACTGTAGGGACGTAAGCTAACTAGCTTAGTGAGTGTAATCTTCCACAATAACATTCATGTCACAACAATTCAACCAAGTGATTAAGCAAGCAAGTGAAATGCATCAAACACATGAGTTCAACAAACATATGACCAGCCGGAAATCATATGTGGATGGACTTCCGCCCTCCATCCCGGGTTAGCAGATTAACGAATACTGGGGTACTAACTTTATGCGGTTTATGGTTCACGGTTAACCTATGATTATTCGATATCGTTTATGGATCACAATTAACCTACGATTATTCGATATCGTTTGTGGATCACGATTAACCTACAAATGCTAATGCTCCTTCCCCCTATGATATGCACATGTCGAATTTGGCATTAGTCCGAGTAGTTGATTAAGCCATTTTACTTAGGCGATCAAACAATTTCTCAAACAATCCATCATAGCTAAGTACACAACCAAAATTTATCACCCGGTTTCGATATTCTTAATTTGAGTTCTCAAATCATCATCAACATACAATTTCCCATTATTCCCCATCATTCATATTCCATTCATTTGGCCTACATTCTAGTGCACTACTTTACAAGCACATACAATAAATGAATCAGGAAGAAAAACTCACTCCGCCATAGGTTCGCCTTTCTTCTAGTAATAGTAATCCGGAGGCAAAGAGCAACGTCCACGGGTTCACCTATTCATATAAGAAATACCCTAATAAGTATATACTACCGATCTTAGGATACTAAAACTCTAAAAACTTATGAAATCGAAATTGCGTCATTTTTCGAAGTCCCGATTTAAAATGGCCATAACTTGGTCGTTTTAAGTCGGAATTTCGTAAATTTTATATCGATTTCTATCTACTTCGGAAGAGCTTTCTAAATATGAAGTTTAAATCAAGTTTTGAAAATATCTAAGCCTCAGAAATGAGGGATCAGATTTGTACAGCGGTTAGTTGATTCCGAAATTGTGATTTTCATGAATGCACTTGAGATTCCTAAGTACAAAATGAAACTAATGCCATGGAAATGATTTTCCCTATCATGAATGTCATGATATGAAATCTAATGAGCCTAAGTTTTATAACTTTTTAGACTTAAAGAATTTAAACAAAACTTTTTCCTAGAAATCATTTCATGCTATTGTTTAACAAATAAATTTACTACACTTGGTCACACTTACTTATTATAAGGATTTCCTTTAGGAAAACTTCACTTTGTTTAAAGAATTTTTACCCTTATATTAGTTATATCCTAAGGCCTTTATTTCTTTAATAAAATCTTCATTTGTAAACTTTTAAGTGGGTCTTACTCTAGGGTAGTTCCAAAAATCCGAATTTAGAAAATTTCATTTTCAAGTTGATTCCTTTAAGAAAAAATGTATTTTATACTTAAAACTTTAATATTTATTTACCTTACCCTAAGGACTTCATTTATTTAAGAAAATACCATTTTTGAAGTTGGAAAAATGTGTTTTCTAACCATCTATCCATTATTACGAATTTGGTTTTCAAGACTTTTAACTCAAAACTTCTATTGGACTTCATCTCTTGTTTCAAATATTTTCTTTAGTAAAAACTCATTTAAACTCATGAAAAATATTACCAAACATTATCTATCACCTATAGGCTTCATTTTTCTTGAGAAATACATGTTTAGAAGTTAGTAAAGGGTTTTTATCCTAGGTTTTCAAGTCATCCGAATTTACACAAGTCCATTTCTTGAAAGTGTTTTCCTTTTTGACTTTATTAACTCATCTATCCATAGATTTATATACTAGGAAGGTTATTTACTAAGGACAAATACATTAAAGACCATTAATGCACATAAACTCAAAATAATGATGAGATCTTAAATGCTACATGAATATGAGTAGTAAAATGGTAGATCTACTATATCAAATGCTTAAATAAGTTTTTAAAACATAAAAACTACATTTTTTATAAAAGATCTTTTGTTCAAAACACTTTTTGATGAAAAATCATAAAGCTTATGCCTTGAAAGCTTCTTTAAATGTTAGATCTACTTTGTGATGGTTTGGTATTCTTGTTTTGACATTTCCTTGTCCCTAGCAAGAGCTCATGGGGTCCTTTGGTTGGAAATATCCAAGAATAACCTAGCCATTACAAAGATCTATGAGTAGAAGGAGTAAAATCTCACTTACTTAAGGTAAAATAGGAGATAAAAGAGAAGGAAACAAGTTGTGTGTGTGTGGGGGGGAGCTCTAAAGCTCACGGCATGGGGAAGGAAAAAGAGAGGATTGGGAGCTTTTTACCTCTTGGAAGTTTGGAAAAAGGAAAGAATGAAGAGAGTGAGAGAAAAAGTAGTTATATAGCATTTGAAATTAGGTTAAATGGGGCTAAAATAATTTTAAAAAAAAATTGCAAGATGGAGCTTGTGGGGGAGGGGCATTCACGCCGGCCACTATTCATCAAGAGGGGGGGGGGGGGGGGGGGGGGTGTGGGGCGGTTTTGATTTTCTTCTTTTGATTTGCCTTTGATTTGAATTGTGTATAATTTGTCCTAAATTGTATTGATTTTTAAGAGACAAAAGTCTTTGAAATGAGATTGATTTATTGATGGTAAGTGTTGTAAATATAGGGTGTACAAATAGGTAGTAATAGGTTGTACTTGTGAATAGTAATGAATAATAGTCAAGACAATTTAATTACGTAGTAAAAAAATACAAATAAGAATGTTATAACTGTATTTTTCGTAAGCCGGAAAATTAAGAAATTTATATTTTTTGAAATCCTTATTTTATTTCGATTCAAATGAGTATTCACAAGTAAATTTTTGAAATTCTAATTCCGGGGCACGCTTTTCTATAATGGGTTCGGGATGACCCGGAATTGAAATTTTCTTAAAAATATGATCTTTTCTTGGTTTGAAATATAATCAAGAACTATATTCAAAATTAATTTTTTATAAAAGTTTCTTAATTGGAAACGAGGAAAAGCCGGAATTAGGGTTCCTAGTTCTCACTCCAGACTTAAGCTATTCCGGTTTAGGGTTTTTGGTTTCCGATTCTTGAGTTATCTTGGTTACTTGAAAAACCGGGGTTTACAATTTCAACCATCATGACCTCATCTGTGCGAGAGACAAGTTCAAATACCAAGCATCATATGACCCTTGAAAAAGACAGCATGGAAGTTCCATGATGGAACCAATTTAGTGTTTATTAGTGATTAAAAAAAGCAAAATATTTAAAATTTTTAAGTCGATTCACAATTGTCAGGTAAAATTATTAGAAAGAGGATAATTACAAAACCCTATGATAACATAGGAAAAGATACCATGAATTCATTAGATATATTGTAATTATGAAATTAGTAGAAAATTATGAACATTAGTGTAAATTCCAAAAATTAATGTAATTCAAAGGGATAAGGAAAAAACAATAATATATTTTTTAAAAAATGACAAAAAATGCTGGTATGTTAGGAAAAAAAATATGACGTGACCGTAGTTTTATTATAAGGACCTCTTGGATTTTACTTGAGACGATTTTTTTTAATCCTTTCACTTGTATCTCCATAGATGATATACTTATCGTTATATATGATAAAATAATATAAAAAAATGTTAGATATTTCTTTTTTGCATTATACAACATATAATTGAAGGGGGAAAGAAAAAAAGAAAAATCCTCAAATTAAAAAAATTTGCAAATAATTAAAAGACATAATACTTAAGATTAGGTCTTTAAAACATGATTTTGGATGGTTAGAAAATCATTTGAGAGTTTGCTCAAATGTATTATACGCGGGACTTGAAATTACATTTTTGTTTTAATTTTTTTTATCCTATAGTTGAAGAGATATTATTATATGGAGTGGAAATATGTAAGCTAATCAACTCTCTTCCTCTTAAGCTGTCATATATCTTTAGATATGAAAATTGAGACATGTCTATTGGGAAAGAGACATGTCTTTGTGTTCCCTCAATTATCTTGCACCAATTTTTTTAATCCCACAAGATAAAATAGCATCTCATACTATTAGTATTTCCTAAAACTCTACATTAAATATCAATGTAGCCTATTTTCTCTTTTGAAAGTGTTGATTTCTCTCAAAAGATGATTTTGATGATAACAAAAGACTTAAATGATTTCTTACATATTTTGTTTAAGTATGCAGCATTAGATATTAATAATGTAAAAACTATCTCAGAAAGTATATCAGAAGGTTAGACAGTGAAATATTTACTCATCAGAAGGTTACTCAGAAGGTTCCAATGAGAATTGCAAGACTTTTTTATTCATTAGAGGGAACGTCAGAAGGTTTATAAACTCTATGAGAATCATGTGTTTCCAATTCAGATTTAATTTATAAAGACCTAGCTCCAATGTTGAGTATAATTTGGGTATTATGCTCAATGTGTTTCATAAAGTTGGTTCAAAATCCACAGAGATTAAAATTCGAATAAATGTTTGTTTTGGAGTTCATGAACACACAGTTGAAATTCATACGGCGTAGAAGTGAAATTCAAATTATACAAACTAATTACATTTGAGGAGAAAGTTAGTGTGCATAATATGAAGTATTTACAAAATATAATTCGGATTTTTATGGAATGTGTCTAAAGATTTTTTGAATCATACGAAGAACGTGGAAGCTTGATAAAGCTTGAACAGTACCAGATAATGAAATTGTGCAAAGAAGGATAAATCCAAGTCCAATTTTTCAGTATAAGATAAACATACAAGTTGGTTATTTGATTTATCTTTTGAAGCTGGGATTTTGAAGATTGTCTCAAGAATTCAAAAATCAAAGTAAGTCAACAGTAGGATAAACGTGAGCTGATATTTCGAGGATTACACGCACAAAAATATGGGACAAACTCATCCTTTCATTCCTCTAGCCGTTAGAGTAATGGGAATAAAAGGAAAAAGAGCAAGACAGAACAATATATATCAACAACGTGATACTCAGATTGCTATAGTGATCAAAACCTTCTTACAAGAGAAATTATCATATTCTATTGTTACTGTTCATTGAGCAAATGGTTTTGAGAAAATTTAATTTTTTATTCCTCTTGATTTGATCTTGCACTTTTAGTGTGAGTTGAGAGTTACAAGTAGGCTTAATTGATTGATTGATTGATTGAGAGAATCAAGCTAAGTGAATTGTAGCCAAAGGATTATCAAGAACTTCTTGTAACTTTTATTGATTTGATTAGATAGTGAAAACACAACCGGTGAGGAGTACCGGGACCCTAGCTTGGAGCTGGAAGAGAGGATTGACGCTCAAGGTGGAACCTCTATATATCAATTTGTACTTTCTTCTCCTTATCTCTCTTTAATTTCGTGATTTATTATTGATGTTATATATGTGTGATATATGCTCAGAAGGTTAATCAGAGAGTAAATCATTTTCTTACTCAGAGAGTTAAGCAGAAGGTTTCTAAGTGTGAAAGTCTTGAATCACTTTTGATCCGAATTTTTGCTTAAAGTTTTTATTTGTTAAGTTTATTGTTTTAAGAAAGTTTCAAAGCCATTTTAGTTGAATAACCAAGTGGTGTGAAATTTATTCAAAATTTTATAAGTAAATTTTATAACCAATTCACCGCCCTCCCCTTCTTGGTTATCTTTTCGGGACCAATAGAAAGAGTTGTCATTCTTAAATAATGCAAAGAAAAACAATAGGAGTGTTGTACAACTACTAGAATATGAAATATGAATGAACCCCGTATAACCAACAACTACAAGATCGCTAAACCTCTTGTCCCCATCATCAGCCGTGCTAGGAATTTTAACTATATGTCTTCTTTCTTTCTGCGCTATTTTTATCAAACATATCATTAGTTTTAATAATCTTCTCTAAAACCGACATGACAGTTTCCTTCTTATTTTTAATCTTAACTATATTCTCACTCTAGCTATCATCATTATTAACTGCAAAGTTAGATTTATCTAGGTTCTCTGCAATTATTTTCTTAAATATCTTCTTAATCTCGTGATTTTCCCTCTTATTTAATGACATTGCCTCACACAGTCAAGCACATTCCCTTGAAATTCATTCATATGCATTTCGAGGTTTTCTGTCCATGTTTATATTTTTCCTTAAAGTCATACATCATATCTGTAATTTTTGTTCTTGTTCCATGAGTAATTTAGGCATATGGAATTTAATGAAACTTCACCAATGGTGTTATAACTTAATGGCAACATTATCTAACCCCATTCAACCTGTGTCTTGGGGTTAGTAGCTCTAATAACACAATAGAGCTTTTATTGTGTTGAATGGATCTCTTGAGGAGTGATTTACTTTGCAATTATTATCACATATAGCTCTTGTATTAACTCAACATGTAATTCCTTAGCTAGTGAAATGAAGCCTTCAACAGCATTGCCATTCATAATAGGAATTAATATATAAGTTAGCCCACGTGGCACGTAACGAGGATGTTCGTGTATGGCTAATAGTTGGGCCCACTCCAATACTTGCATTAACATTTTTTACGAATTGGTGATAATTCACATCGACCCTTACTTTCACAACCCCACCCCCTAAGCTCAATCAGGCCTTCATTGTATTATGACTCATACCTACCATCTACAATATTTCTATGGGCGTAGATGGTAAATCTAACAAAATCAGCCATTTCAAACTTATCCACATCACACCATAAACATTGGATCATAATCGTCACATGCTAAACGATATGCATTTTGAGTTAGGCAACTTAGTTATAGAATTATGCTTTCCTTCATTCTATACTTTTCATCTACAAACTTTGCTTAAACCTCTATTAGACAATTCACCAAGCAAATGGTATGCAATGCTGAGATTTCAAAACAAGAAATATTAATACCTTACAATGCAAATAAACAAATCATTACATTCTATCACACACGTGCTACTCCATACATAATTTTAGCTTCAACAAATACATATAAAAAATTTACATGTTGCAACATTTAAGGTTTCCTCAATTTACGAGAATGGAAAAAATAACTTAAAAAAAAAACAAGAAGAAGAAGAAGAGTAAAATGATATTACCTAAGAGTAGCAAGAAAAAGAGAGAAATTGAGCATAGTAGATGTTAGGAGATGTGAATTAGATGTAAAGAAGTGAGCATTTGAGAGCAGAATGAAAGGAAGGAGAGAGTTAAATATTGTGTCTATTATTTTATATTTGAGCAAGTGTTCTATGTTAATCTATGTATGAGTAACATAGTTGCAGTTAGCATGCCCCTTCACCTTTTTCTAAAATAACACCGAAGTCCCATACTATATATGGGCCTTTAGTATAATAAGAGGATGTCATAGCATGCACCTTCAGTTGTACAGTATGTGCTTTCTTTACAAATTTGAAGGCTAAGTTTCACTGACGGTACCTGAATTTTTTTGAATATAATGTTTTGTACCAAAATAAATTTTTGCCCATAAAAGTAGTTAAACTTTTTAAATCTTCCACCAACAGTACTTTTGGTTAGAATTTAGCCAAAAACTCGATGATATGCGGACGTGATAGGAAATCCATATTAAAAAAAAAGTATTTTTTTGTTTCCTTCATGGCATTTTTTTTCTTTTTTTTTCCCTTTTCTTTTTCACTTCTCTCTCCCTCTCTCCCCCCCCCCTCCCCCTCCCTCCCTCCCTCCCTCCCTACCTCCTCCTCCTCCTCCTCCTCCTCCTTCCCCCATTTAAAAAAACAAAATCAAAACAAGAAGCCTAAATCAACAAACTACATAAAAAATTAAACAAAACCTAAATTAAAAGAAAAACCAAAAATCTAAACCGATAAAAAAGAAAAACACAACCCATATGCATTAGATCGAAGGTGCTTCCTTTAAGCATGGTATTCAATTACGATACATAAAACTTAGATTGATTAATCGATCAGAGAGAGAGAGAGAGAGAGAGATGGTGATATAAGTTTTGTTTTGAATTTACTTGGACTATGAGAGAAAGCATCCCAAATAAGAAAAATGTATACACATTAATAAATATTCATAAATCATAGCCGATTTGTTAATGTTTTATATTAAAAAAAGCTCCTTCACTTGAAAAGTATATCACGAAAATTATTGACATTCTTTTTAAATTAAAATGGCACATTGCTAGCCAAAGATGAAATATATATATATATAAATAAAATAAAATAAATCATCACATACTGAAGTTGAGCATGTATTTCTCAGGATCAATCTAAATGGAAGGGCCATGATTGCCTTTGGAGGAAGTATCTTTGGTTTAATGCATTTAAGTTTTTTTTATTTCACCGATATGGGTTTTTTTTCGGTTTTTTTTTGTTTTTGTTTTATATTTTTATGGAGTTGTTTATTTAGGTTTCTTGTTTTGAATTTTTTTTTAATGAAAGAAGAAGAAGAAGAAGAAGAAACGTGTATAGAGAGAGAGAGAGAGGGAGAGAGAGAGAGGACAGTGAAAAGGACAAAGAAAAAAGAAAAAAAATATGCTACATAGGAAATAGAAAAATATTTTTTAATAGAGATTTCTTGCAAGGTCAGTATATCGTCAAACTCTTGGTCGGATTCTAACTAAAAGTATTATGGGTGCAAGATTTAAAAAGTTCTAAGTATTTTTGTGGGTAAAAAAAAATTTACTTAGGTACAATTTCATTATATTAAAAAAGTTTAGGTAGAATCTATAAAATGTACCAAAATTTGATAGTGCATCTGCAATATGTTCTTTCGATGCCTATATTGGAAAAAAAACTTCTTAAATAGCTTTACTTTTAGATTTTTTTTTTAATACTTTACCTTATCTATACAAAAACCATATAAATGGTGTGACAATTGGTTTTGGGTCTATGTTTAAGGCTTTGTTAAAGGTTGTTATCAAGCAGTCTAGGAGTAAGCTTAGCTTAGTCTAGTCTATGAGGTAACTCAAAGGGGTTTTCAATGGTAGTTTCAAGTGCACTAAAAGTGAATAGGTGAGAGTAAGATTAGAGGTGGAGTGACATATTGGTTTATGGTAGTGTTTGGGTCTTGATGCAGTAATGATGATTGGGATTGTATGTTTCTAGTGGTTTGTAGGTTAGTGTGTTTTTGGTAAAGTAGTCAATGGCATTAGGTTCAGCATGTGGGTGTGTTGGTTGAAGTGTATATGCATGTTTGTTTTAGAGCTTTGGTGGCAGTGAATAAGTTTTAGTGCAACAACAGTTGTTTCGCATTAGGTTTTTTAGGTTGTGGTGACAAGTGTTTATGTGTGTTTGTTTGATCGTATATGTGTCTAAGGTAATGGCGGTGGTTAGTCGAGAAAGCATAATTAAAGTTTGGTTGGAGTGGTGTCAATTGAGGTAGGTTGGTTCCGTTTCTAGGTTTATAGTGCATGTGTTCAGTAGTTATCAGCTGTGAGGGGTTAGTTATGATGTTTTAGAATAAAGAGAAAGAGGATGGGGAGCGAGAGATCCAATGGATGTGTGTGTAATATCTGTGTTTTATTTAACTTAAATATAGTGTGAACTATTAGATCTTTAGTGTGTTATGGATAATTAATGATAGTTTATAATATAAAATAATAAATATTAATAGAAATTTATTTTGATGAGTTTTAGAATATAAACTCTGACTTTAATTTTATTGTCTTGAAATAATAAATGTTTTATTTGTATACCTATAGCGACCCTATAGGAAGCCTAGTAGGATTGCCCTAAATTGCCATATCACATGTGCACCCACAACATGAATATCGCCTTGCAAGTCAGAGTTTACAAGGCTCTAATTAATTATCCTTTCATTGTATTATACATATATATATTTATTAGTAAAATAAGTTATTCGATATTGAAACTTCCACAGGTCACAAGACCGTAGAGAATAGGATATCCTACCAAACGACCAAATAAGATAAACTTAGGTTTAGCATAAAATATCAATTAGGTTTGAGTTAAGAAAAATACTACATTTTTATGTTTATTCTCTCAATTAGGTTTGACCTATCAAATTCTCAATCTTCTATTAATCTTGTACAACTGATCTTTGTCACATTCTACACTCATATCATATCCCATCCGTGTGTCCAACTTGCAAAAACAAACTGTTGAGGAGTCAGCTACAACTAGCTAAGTGAAGTATATCCTTGCTCCATACCGTTCAAGCAATAACAATCAAGTTATTAAACAAGTTGTCGAGCCTGGATTTTCCCACTATCTGGTTCATTTCTCCTAACCCAATTCACATTAAACCCTAACCCATTTAACATGAATCCTCGACTAGGGGTTGGTTAAAAGAAATTTTAATTTTTGAAAACTTTTTAGAGTCGCCACCCGATATAAATCGGGAAAAAATAAAAAGCTAGGATCAATGGGTCGGTTGATCCTAACTTAGCTACTAGTCTGCGAAAATTGATTTAAAAACCAACTTTTAAAACCAGATATCATGGATTCGGGGGCTAACCTATTAAAACCAAATGGTTACCACTTTTGGAATTTTAAACTTATAATTTATCCTTTTCATGCTCAAAAACTCAAATAATTATTACATAACAACATTTACAAGTCACACTTTTTTGTTTTTCTTTTTATATTTTTATATTTTTTTTTCTCAAAAATTTCACAAAAATAACCAAAATGATAAACAAAAAATATTTTTTCATTTTTTATTGTCGCCCCGTAGGTGCCTACGTACTCGCTAATCGAGATCAGACAAAACGTAGTTCTTTTGAAAGAACCTTAGTTTGTTGATCAATTTTAATTTTTGAGCTCTTTTCACTTTAAATTCATTAAATTTTGAATTTTTATGAAACCATTTTGATGATCCTATGATCAATCAATTGATTTTTTATTTATGAAACATATTTTTCTAAGTCCAAAATCATTTTTCTAAAACCAATTCATGATAATTCATGGCTACTCTAATGCTGCATGAAAAATCAATTTGATTAAACTTGAATGAATATTTTCATAGCAAATTTATGAAAATGTTCTGATTGAAAATTTTTTATTATTTTCATGGCCAATTTATGAAAATAATCTTGATGAAAACTTAATGATTATCTTCATAGTAAATTTATAAAGATAATTTGATTGAAAACCTTTGGTTATTTTCATAGTAAATTTATGAAAATAATTTGATTGAAAACTTTATGATTATTTTCATAGCAAATTTATGAAAATAATTTGAACAACTTAATGATTATCTTCATAGCAAATTTATGAAGATAATTTGATGAAAACTTTTGATTATTATCTTCATAGCAAATTTATGAAGACAACTTAATGATTATCTTCATAGCAAATTTATGAAGATAATTTGATGAAAACTTAAATTATTTTCATAGACAATTTATGAAAATAATTTGAACAAACTTTAATGATTATCTTCATAGCAAATTTATGAAGATAATTTGATGAAAACTTGAATTATTTTCATAGACAATTTATGAAAAATAATTTGATTAACTTTAATGATTATCTTCATAGCAAATTTATGAAGATAATTTGATGAACACTTGAATTATTTTCATGGACAATTTATGAAAATAATTTGATTAAACTTTAATGATTATCTTCATAGCAAATTTATGAAGATAATTTGATGAACACTTGATTATTTTCATAGACAATTTATGAAAATAATTTGATTAAACTTTAATGATTATCTTCATAGCAAATTTATGAAGATAATTTGATGAACACTTGATTATTTTCATAGACAATTTATGAAAATAACTTGATTAAACTTTAATGATTATCTTCATAGCAAATTTATGAAGATAATTTAGTGAAAAACTTGATTGATTATCTTCATAGCAAATTTATGAAGATAATTTGATTAAAACTTTATTATTTCATGATTCTCAAAAAATTATATTTAACAATAATTCATTCATTTTCATTCATCTCATTCATCATTCATTAAAGTTTTGAAAACAAATTCATTTTTTTATTCAAAAAAAAATTTTGGTTTTGGAGAACCCCTTTTGTCATTTTATTTATCATTTTATTTATTTTTTTAATCCAATATTATATGTTATAACATCATAATAATAATATAATAATAATAATAATAATAATAATAATAACTCAAATAAAAAGAAGAGAAAAGAAAATAAAATAAATAAGAACAAAGCTTGGAACCTTGTCATCAAATTGGGCAAATGCTTGTTGTGGCTGTTGGAGCTCGAGTGGTAATGGGAGCTGTCGGTGGTGGCTTAGAGGTGGCTTAGACGGCGGTCAGAGCGGCAGCGGCTTGGTGGTGGTGAAAGTTCGAATTCGCTTGGTTCTTGCTCTTGTTCTCTCTCTCTCTTTTTTTTTTCTTTTTTGAATTTTTTTTAGATTTTCCCTTGTTATGCTCTCTCTGTTCGAAATTGTTTCAGATCTGGATCTTATGTCTTGAGGAGGATCAGGGTTGTGGTTTATATAGAGCTGGAGGGGAAGTGAAACGGATCACGACCATTAATGGCCGTTACAAAACTTGAATTCGGCCGTTAATGGCCGTCGGTTACAAAACTTGAATTCGGCCGTTAATGGCCGTCGGTTACAAAACTTGAATTCGGCCGTTAATGGCCGTCGGTTACAAAACTTGAATTCGGCCGTTAATGGCCGTCGGTTACAAAACTTGAATTCGGCCGTTAATGGCCGTCGGTTACAAAACTTGAATTCGACCGTTGATGGCCGTCGGTTACAAAACTTGAATTCGCCGTTAATGGCCGTCGGTTACAAAACTTGAATTCGGCCGTTAATGGCCGTCGGTTACAAAACTTGAATTCGACCGTTAATGGCCGTTACAAAACTTGAATTCGGCCGTTAATGGCCGTTGGTTATGAATTGATTCGAAGGATCGGGAGTTACAAAATTGCCAACATAAATTCGTTTTAAAGCACATTTAAAGTAAATAAGTGTCTTTTGATCTTCCTCTTTCTTTTTTCGATTTTTTAAACTTCTAAAAACTTATTTACTAAAGATGGGGTTTATTATTATTATTTTTTTTTTAGATTTCTTAATTTCAAAATTTTATATTCTTTTCCAATTTTGTAATTTTTTTATTTTTAAATTAGCTAATTTATTTATTTTTTATAATTTTCAATTTTTATTGTATTTTCTACCTTTTTTATTATTTTTATGATTTTATTATTATTTTTTTTTTTCAAAAAGGGGGCAAAAATGGGGTGTTGACACAAGTATATGCAATGCAAACAACCAAGTGAACAAATACATATGGCCAACCGATAGCCACATATTATTCGGATTTATGCCCTCTGAATCCAGGGTTGGGTACATCCACACATAAGCACCTGAACCGCTAATACTTTGAGAATCAAATTTATTCGAGTTTTTCATATATAGAAAATAATATACATATAACAATATCCCATTGAAGCAAGATATTCATAACAATGACCCAACGCGATCTTAGGAGATGGGTTGTCTCCCCAGGACAATTTAGTTCCCATTCCCCCAGAACAAGGCCCATGGTACATACTGGGTATATACCACTTCGGTCCTCCATGTTCACCATCCTTATGAGATAGTGTGGCTCATCCGTGTCAAAGTGTAGTGGTTATGGCCCTCTACATGCAATGTGCAATGCATGCTCCATTTTGTAATTATCATGCCAATAGTTATTAAGTCCATTTATTTAGTGATCAGGCAAGTATCAGACACTCACAAAGATCAAATAATTAAGCAACACTCAATACTTAATGTTTACAATAATGTATAGTATTTTCAATACATATAATAATATGAGTAACCACAAGCATAAACTTTCCAACCCTATACATGGACCATTTAATTTATATTAACAAAATATCATACTCAATCCTACAAGAATAAGCAGATATGAAGGTCATCGGCGTATACTATAAGCCTTGGCTTTCTTTGTAACCAAGCTTAACTTTGAGAGCCGAATCGGAAACCGAAACCCTAAACTAGAGTAGCTAGGGTTAGAAAGAAACCTAGAAACCCTAAGTCCAGCCCCACCAAGAATAAAACCAAAGAGCTTGTGAGCGCAAGTTAGTATATTATAGTTCTAATGAATATATCGAAACATAAAAAGATCAGTTTTAAGAAAATTATTTGTTTCGAACTCGACTAAGATCTGTTCCGCAAAAACTGGCCTCCAGGACTCGAAATTAGAAAAAATATTTTGGAATACTCATTAAGACTGGAATTTAATAAGGAATTCAAAAATATATTTATTATAATTTTTCGGTTTATAAAAATTACAGTTATAGCTTTTGTATCATATTTTCTCTACTAACTGGTAATTTAATTATCTAATCTGCTATTCATTACTATTCGCAAGTACAAGCCCATACCCTACTCAAACTCACAAGCCATACCCCTATTCTTACATCCTTACAATCAAAACTTACCTTATTACATCATATTCCTTACAATACTTTTCCAACACACTTTATTACACAAATTAAGTTTGAAAAATTACAAAACTCATCTTCACTCCCTCCCCTCCTCTATTGTCGGCGCACCCCCTCACAGTTTCCCTCTCAATTTGTGTTATTTTTCTTCTTTTATTTAATCATACAAAACCCTAATAACCCTCACTATATATATTCTTTTATGCCTTCATTCCCTTTCTTCATTTTCACTTTTGCAAATTTTATAAACTCCCTCTCCTCTCTCTCATTGTTGCCGTGACACTCCCTCTCACAAACACACTCACATAACAATTTTTTTTCTTCAAGCTCCCTTGATTCAAACCCTAAATAGGTATAGATCTAAACGTTACTACCACAAAAACATGTAATAGGTAGATCATTCATGTGTGGATTCATAAAAATCCCCATGAGCTTCATGCTAGGGACATGAAACCACTAGAACATGATGATCAAGCCATCACAAGTTGTGGATCTTGTGGTTAAAGCTTATATTTTTATCATGATCATAATATATGTTCATATAGTGATGATTTCATGTAGAAATCTTGCTGCCACATTATTGTCATAAGTAGTATACCTCATTTCATGCATTTAACATGATCATTACACTTAGGTCTAGCTTTTAAATATTTATTCATTTACATGATATTGTAGATCTCATGCATTTATTATGTTTAAGATGAATGAATGGTCATAAAGAATTTTGTCTTATGTAAATAAATGATTTATTATTTCTAAAAGTTAGGATATTTAAGAAGATGAGCCAAAAAGCTCAAGAACAAATTTGGTTTCATAAAAACAAACTTTTGTAAATTCAGATGGAAAAAGCGTTGTATTTTGAAAACCTATTTTTCAACTCCAAAACATGATTTTTAAGTGAAAAATGAAGAGCTTATGGAATAGGTAACACTAGGAAATGATTTTAGTAAGTTAATGGTAGATCTACTAAGACAAAATTGTCAAAGAAGAAATACTTACAAGATAGAAAATTTAGATCTTAGGATAGTTACATGAAATTCGTAACTAGGAAAAGAGGTTATGTAAACACCTATTATTCAAACTCAAAATGGAAGTTTTATTAAGGAAATGAAGTCCTTAGAGGATAGGAATAATGGATCCTTGAATTTTAATGTATCAAATGAGTTTTTTCTCAAAGAAATTACTTAAAAACTATTTTAGAAAGTTCGGATCTAGGAGTAGCCAATATTTGAACACTTGTTTATTAAGTGTAAAATGAGGATTTTTGTTGAAAAATGAAGACTTTAAGGAATATGTATGGTAAAGACTTAATTTTAGTAAGAATAAATAAGTTTTACTAAGGAAAATCCCTAAAACAAGTGTGGTGGGTCAAGAACCCAAAACTAGACTTACTACATTAAGTATTCATGGTATCTTGTAAGGTAGGAGTTTCCAAAAGTGTTCTCTAATAGAATATCATCATGAACATACATATAGGAAGCTCATAATATACCATTCATGATAGTAATTTGCTAATATTGCATGCATATTAGGCATGGATGGTAGACATATCATAATTCTTCACAAAAGCAATTTTGAAAATGGGAGTTCGAATATTGGTCAGATCTGTTCGGATCTTTTCGAGACTTAAAAGTTTTCAAAATTGAGACACTACACTAGAGTTAGATAGATCTATCAAAGTAGATAGGAATCGGTATATAATTTATGGAATTTTGAGTTAAAAGACAAAGTTATGGCCGTTTTAAGTTGGAATTTCCACTAATGATAAGAATTACGAACTTAATAGTTTTTATGAAATAAAATGGATCCCGAGGATTCATTACCACCGGATTACTATTACTAAGAGACTGACGACCAATGGCCGAGTGAGTGTTACTTCCTGATTTCATTTATTGCTTGTGATTGTAGCAATTAGTTGCACTAGATCATAAGGCAAAAGATACAATGGAATTGCATAATGGGAATTATGAGGGATTATGTATGCTTATTGACGAGTTGAGAAATGATATTAAGAATATCAGAATCAAGTGATTAACTTATGCTTGTTTAGAATGCTATAGGAGTGATTGCTTGCGAAATTTGTTGATCACCTAAGAATCGGTATTAATGATTATTTGGATGGATAAATTACTATGGACATAATCATTTCACAATAGGGATGGAGCATTAGCATACGTTGGTTGTTCGTGATCCTTAAACAGCTAAAAGTTGGTTGATCATGATCCTTAAACGACATAAATGAGTTGGTTGATCGTGATCCATAAACGACATAAGTTGGTTATCCATGATCCATAAATAACATATTAATTCAACAATAGTACCGCAGTATTTGTTAATCTGCTAACCCCGAACGGAGGACATAAATCCATTCACATATGATTCCGGCTGATCATATGATTGTTTGTTCATGTAGTTGATGCATTCCATACGATTGAATAATTAACTTGATTGAATGATTTGTTATAAATGTCTTTGTGGAAGTATTCACTCGCTAAGCTCGTGTAGCTTACGCTCCCATAGCTTTTTCTTATTGCAATATCCGTTTATATGGTTAAGGACAGGGCATCCCCCTAAGGAGGTACAGGAATTATGAGTTTTCATTAGAAGTTTATGTTCATTTTTATGTAGACTTCCATAGGAAATCCTATATTTTTCGGATGAATGTAAAAGACTTTTATCAAACTTGATATTATTTTGAAGGGGAATGCCCCTGGAACTTTTGTAATTAATTTTGTGGATTCATGGTTTATATTCTAATGCTTATAGTATGACAAATCAAACTATTTATATCCATTGGGACATGTATTCTATTGTCGTAAAGGTATGCTTTGCATCTGTGCGAGACTTTGGAATAGTTGTGGTAGCAATTCCTAAGTCTTATATAGTATGCAGCGGACTATTACGTTTAGACTAGTTTATGGGGCGTGACATATACTCACCTGTCCTTACTTACTTGTCATAGAAATCTATGACAAAATATCATACTATCTATTTAACAATTATCAAAATTAAGCAGACGTAAAATTCAGGGTGTTGCAACACTCCACCCTTATGAAAAGTTTCATCCTCGAAACTTGTCCGAGTTTATTCATTTTGTCCTTTCTGCATAACTTCTAGCTTTCACTATTATCATCCTTTTCATACTTGAAATATCCTCATTTTATACATCTCCATGACTATCAATCATATTTTGAAATTTGTACCAAACATTTTCTATCAACTTACTACTTCAATAAGAACTTATATCATGTTGTGAATACTTCATATCTTTTAATATCACAACGTGTAATATATTTATTACTTCCTAAGGGTGTGATGAGATTCAATATTTGTCTACTTTGCCCATTATGTACTTGTGAAATCATAGTAATATCTTATGTAATTTATTTCATCTCCAAGAATAGTGTTCTTATTATTTCATTTTGACATCAAATATCCAATTTCCTTTCAAATTTGATTCTAAAGTCTAAATCTAGTCACGAAAATGAAGGAAAAGAGATTTCTCCTAATGTCTTCCAACTTTACAAGTGATGTCACTTCACTATTCTAAAAAAAATCATTGTATCACTAAAGCAATCATGTCCATTACTTTTTAATACGATCATAATTATAAAAGTTGTCCTCTTCTTCATCATGAATGTATGGCTCACTTGGAGTAATAGGGAAGCATGAAAATTGAAATTTTACGGTATCCTCATTTCCAGTTGTGTACAAAATTTGTGAACCCTAGTGATGGTATCTATTACTTGACAGAAGCTCAAGTAAGCTTACTTCCTTTTGTACAAGGGTGACCAATCTCCTTACAAAACAACTAAAGACTCATCTGCAGCTTGGGAGCATACTTCTTTAGCAATCCATTATGGTTTTAAGACTAGTCATAAGATTCATCCTAAATCTAATCTTCCCCTATTAACTTCATATGAATTTGTATTTCTTAATTTCTATTTCTCCTATATAACATGAAAATCATGTTTTACTTCCAAATTTCTCTTATAGTATCTCAATTAAACCCAGCAATAATATGGACTAGAGCTCCTTCTAGTTTATTATAATCATTGTTTAGTCTCCATTTCATCCTCCAATATTTCTTATTCTATCAAATCTCTTCTTATTAGCCGTCTTGGTTGCTCTTTTTCTCAAGTTATAGTCACTTCAATACTTCAAGTAGTGTCTCATGCTTTATTTTTTGCCAAGTCAACAATTCTTAATATTCTTAACACAATTTGACAAAGCTCTATCCTACTATTCTAAGGTAATTTCTTTCTTAAATTTCAACTATGTGCATCTAGAGAGTTCACCTCAATATGAGCAAAATATGTAAGTTCCTTACGAATTGATCTAGGCCTATTTCTCCAATGATCATCAAAGATGTTACTTTTCTCCATTAAATAAAATTTCACTTTCTTACATATCAAGCTTCTTGGCTTATTTAACAAGTCCTTCACGAGACTCATTCCTACGTCTTTTAGAGTTTTTATTTCTGCTGCTAATTTAATGTTTGTCCACCTTCCTTAGTGTAGGAGTCAATATAATGTATTGGCATCATGGGGATCCTTGTCCAGTGTAGTACAACTGATGTTTTCTGTAAACCCCTAGATTCTACAAAAATTCTTAGTATTCAAATCCTAGAATCGGAAGTCAACCGAAAACCCTAGTCAACAAAATCCTATGCCAAAACCCTAGAGTTTAGATCTGGTAATCCCGCGCTCTTAAACCCTGGATAATGATATTGATTTAATGATCTATAATAGTTCGTAATAATATAGGAAAATATAAAAATATCATATTCGCCAATTTTTAATGTCTTTTGAATCCGAACGGGATCAGTTTTCGAAAATCATGCCCTGGTACATCGAATGGTAAAAATATTCCATTAATATCGTTAGACTCGTAATAATGTAAGCAATCCAAAAATATTAGTTTCTTAATTTTTCGGTAACTAAAAATTACAGATATCGCAATTATATACGTATTTTCTTTACTAGTGGTAACTTATTAGTCTTATTTACTATTCATTATCCTATCTCACTATTTATTACTATTCACCAATTTTTACTTTTTCTTACTACCTACACACCGATTTTCTTACTTTTTACCTTTCCAGTACATCTTATATCAAATTATATCTTACATATTAACTATTTTCTTACAAAAATACAAATTTAATCTCTTTCTCCCCTCTCCTTATAGAACCGGTGCCCCTTCTTGTACCATCTATGTATTTTTTTCTTTTCAATTTATTTTATTATACACAAATTCCCTCCATCTTCAATTATAAATACCCTATTTCCCTCAACTTCTTTCTTACATTCATTTTACATAACAAAACTCTCTCAAATTCACTCCACAAATCCACTCTCTGTAAATCCTCTCTACCAAAACTTTCTACAACAAAACTCTCCCAAAATCCTTCTCTACATAAACCACTCACTACATATTACAACACACATAATACCACACTGATCTATCATCTTCTTTCAACACAAAAACACTAATAAGTGAAACTTCCAACCATTTATTTTACCCATGTCATGTAACTTAGCATGACTATGGAGTTGTTTCTTAAAACTTATATGAGTTGTAGAAGCAACAACATGTTCATGCTTTGTTCTTGGACATGCTAAAAAATTCCGATTTTATTATCTTGTTATTATAATAATATTATGTTGTTATTATTATTATTATGCTTCTAACTTGACCATATATATATATATATATTATTATCTATAAGTGTATATATATATTATTTCTTAGAGCCTAAATGCTCACTAACTTTTACTAATTTGCTTTTAATATTCTTAATGCTCTTATTATTGCTTTTCTTTTCTTTCTTTTCTTTTTCTTTTGGGACTAGTCTATTCTTAGTCCCGGGTTATCTTGATAAAGCTAAGGCTCCTAATGCTTGACCGGGTTACCTTGACGAAGCTAAGGTTCCCAATACTTGATATTATTATCTTGCTTATTATTTTGCTCCTTATATCTATCTTATATTTTCACCTTTTCATACTACATACTTATGTACATGCATAATCATAATGATATTGTCTTAACAAAAATTAAGAGTAAATTTTTTTTAATAAAAGAAAATGAAACCAAACTCTTAATATATGTTCTTGTCACAAAATCAAGATTTTGCTATTAAACACGTAGAAAAGTTATTTTATTTTTCAAACTTTTCAATCAAGATTTTTTTAAAATAACAATAAAGATGATTTCTCAAAGAAGTTAGCTAACAAAACAAACATTTTCTTATCATGATAAGTCGCATAAAGTTTATTGAAACTTAATATTAATAATTCTTTAATATGCAAACTTTTCTCAAAAGCTTACTTGTAGGATTTTCACCCATTCCATAATAAAAAGTAATAACTAGACTAAGTTTTATAAGTTAAGAAAAAATCAACTCACTAAATTATAAACTCACTTAGAAAATATAAAGGGTGCCAAGTTTTTAGATGATTCAGCTGTTTTTAAAGAAATAAAAAGAATATAAACTTGATAAATTTAAAAAATAATAGATAATATCAACAACTTAAGAAAATAATGAAACATGATTTTCCTTCCAAGAAAAATTGGTAAAAGATTTAAAAGACCAAGTTTTAAAAACAAAGTTTATATTTAAAAGGAGTTAAGAAATGAAAATATAAGAGGAAAAAGATTTGTTGATCAAAACAATTTTCTTTTAAGAGGAGAAATATATACAACACAAATTATTATAGGTTATCAACAACTTAATAACAACTTTGGAAAATTTATTTCTTATCACTAGAAGTAAAAATTTTGTAGAAATTCAAAGTTAAGAAAAATTAACTTGTTTTAGAGAAGAAATTGGAAAACAAAGTAAGAGTATACTCATTTATAATAACCCAAGAGTTTATGAAGTTCTTTCAAAACAATTAGAAAAGAAAATATTAAAATTCAAGTTTTCAACACCATAAGATAAATTACTTTATGAAAAAATAATCGTGAGACAACACCATTAACTGTTGCATATAATATGAGATTATATTTATGTATCTAAAGGATTTTTCAACCATATAAGTATTCATATTTTCGCTAAATGATTTTTAGAATCATGAAAAGTTTGAAAATGATGTTTTAAGGGTTGGGAATTTCGTGGAGATTCTGTACCGACCTGTTTCATGACCCAAAAGACTTTTTATGACAAAAATAACCTTAGAAATAGATAGAACTTTTCAAGTAGGTAGAAAACGGTATATATTATGGAAAATTCACAGTTAAAATGAGCAAGTTATGGCCATTTTAAGTTGGGATTTCCTTCTATGCGAATTTTGACAAACTTGGTGAAATTAATTACAAGTTTGAGTAGAACTTCCAAGAAATACTCATTTTTGGTATTTTTTTTTTTTTTTGTATAGATGACGTAGAGTCTAATCTACCTTACCCAGAGGATTATCTTGACTAGAAGTATCCACACAAATGGCAGAGTGAGTTTGTTTCCTAAACTTATGCATTATGATTTCGCTTGTAAAATTAGTAGCATTAGAATTAAAAAAAGATAAAATAGAAAGACGCATGTGCTTTACATAGTTGGTTGAAATTACGATTAAGTATATTGAGGTGGATATTGTTCACAATGAATGTTTGATCTAGTGTAAGAATTATTGTCTGCAAATTCTATGATCACCCATAAAATATTTAATCATGCCATGAGTACTTAATTAAATTGATTCATGTATATCATCGGGTGAGTTCATTTCATTTATTACTATACCTTTAATGGGACAAAGACTTAGTAAGGAAATTCATAGAGTCAGTGTAATATACAAATAAATAAGTTATAATGAAGGGTAGAAGTGAAATTTAAGTGTGTTAAAAGGGTAATTTTGTTTTTGAACAGGTACATTTTGGACACGGGAAAGTCACACAAACGAGATGGGACAAATTTATAGAAAATGGGCCTAAGATGGCACTTAGGCCGCTGGCCTACTTGGAGCCTAAATTTGTTTTCTATATATATGCAGTTTATGACGAGAATTAGGGTTTGTCTTGTTTTCCTCCGAGTTCTTCTTCTCTAAAGCGACCTAGGGCTTGCTTTCTTAAGTGTTTGGAGTGAGAAATCAAAAGAGAATCAAGGTCTTCAATCCAAGTAAGTATATCTATAGGAGATCTATACGATTTAACATGTAATCAACGTCGTAATAATAGATTTCTCGTGTTTTCGAAGAGGATTGTGAGAGAAACCGCTGAAGATCAGATCTGAATCTTGAAGAGAATGATTAGGAATTGGAGATCTATTCAAGGTAATTCAATCCTCTAATTACATATGTAGATTTCATTAAATTGATTTCTGATTTAGGGTTTTGTTCGTTCATGATTCGTGATGTTCTAGGGTTATGGTTTCTTTACGGTCTTTGGCGACTTTCCGGATTTAGAGTCAAATCAAAGTAAGTTTTCATTCTCTAAATCATAGATTCATTAAAAGATCGAATTAGAATGATGGATTTGTTTGTATTTGTTGATTTATGCAATTAGGGGTTTGTGGAGATTTGAGTTTTCTAGGGAATTGATCGAAGATATTCTGCAGTTGTGATTTCTTAAGAGGTTAGGGTTTTGGATGATTTTGGAGAATTGGATAATTAGGGTTTTCATGTGATGATTTATATATTGTTCTTGTTATATGTTATATTCAGGAGATTGAGAGATTTCTTGTTGTTTTAAGAATTTGTAGATTTGAAGAGATTGTTCCTAGAATTGGAAAATGTACAACATTTCCTTATTTGTTGTATGTGCTTGCGGGTTTAGTTTTCTGATTGTTGCTTGTAGGAATAGAAATATAAATGAACTTAATTCTATTTAGTGTCACGCCCCAAAGGGGCATCCTAAACGTAGTAGTCCGCCGTATACAATATTAAAGCCTAGGAATGACCGCCTCAGTCATGCGAAGGCTTCCATACTATGTACAAGGCGTTTAACACATAGAGGAGACACATTGGAGAGATACATTTTATATTGATACACTTGAGTAACAATGTAAAGGAAATACAATTCACTATACTTCAGATGCAAATCACTATACTTCATATACGAATCACTATACTTCAAAATATAAATCATTAAACTTCAATTACATTCATCCACACACTTCCCTACATAAACTATTACAATCCAAATCATAAAACCTAGCTAATAACTTCAAACATTCTTATTCTTTGCCGAAATTAAAAGCTAAGGATGATGATGCCAAAATGGAACACTCCTCTTCTCTATGATTATTATCTTGTATCATTCTTATTTTTTTGTTAAAAGTAGTTATATTTTATAGATCTAACTTTTTGTAGCTTTGATTTTTGTTTATGCTTTAGATCTTGTTATTTGAGTTATTATTTTTTGCTATGGCTAATGATTTATGCATATATTCACCATTCACATAACTATTATAGTGATTCATACATTTATAACTAGATCTAGTTGTTTTAGGTTCATAAATGCATTAGGCTTTTGTTTTATGTTCATAAATAACTTGTAGTAGCATGATGATAGTAGGAAAGTTTTAGAAAGCTCAAGATCTATTTTATTTTCAACAAAAATCATTTTTGAAAATTCGGATGAAAAATGAACCATATTTAGAAAAGTTATTTTTCAACTTCAAAATGTGTATTTTTCATTTAAAATGAAGGGCTTAGGGAATAGATAACATGAATGAAAGATTTTGATGAGTAAAGTTTAGATCTATGAGTTTGTAGTTTACTACCATGGATTTCTTTTATATTTATGTTCATATTTAGAGTAGATCTTGGTTTTAAACTCAAACAAAAATAGTGAAATTCGTATTTTGGCATGACCCCTATTTAAAAACCACTTTCCAAGTGTCAAAATGAAATTTTTACTTGAGATAATGAAGACTTAATGTATGTATATCATCAAAACTTCTTTTTACAAGAATCAAAGGTGATTTTCAAAAGTTATTTCAAAATAAAAATCTCATTTTCGGATTTAGGCCAAGCATATTTTAAAAACATGTTTTCCAACTCAAAAATGAAGTTTTTATTCAAGATATGGAAGGCTCTTAAGATAGGATATGTAAGGAATGGATTTTCATAAGTTTAGATAGATTTTATCAAAAGATATGTCCAAAAAAAGATAGGATATGTAAGGAATGGATTTTCATAAGTTTAGATAGATTTTATCAAAAGATATGTCCAAAAATGAATTTTGTAAATTCGGATCTCAATAAAAACCAATTTTGAAAACCCATTTTTCAACTTCAAAACAAGACTTTTATTAAATAAATGGAAGCCTTAAGGGATAGGTTTGATTAGGAAATGGTTTTTGAAAGAGTAAACGAGTTTTACAAAGAAAACAAACTCAAATGAATTTTTTTCAGAATTCGGATTTGAAAATAGCCACAATTTAAATACCTATTTCCAAATGCCAAAATGATAATTTTGATAGAAAAACGGAAATCCTAAGGAATATATATAACAAAGACCAAGTTTTGATAAGGATAAAAGAAGTTTATCAAAATATAATCTTAGAATAACAAATGGTTTCCAAGAATAGGTTAAACAATGTTTTCATTCTTTAAAATTTTGTAAAATTCGTACTTAGGCAAACCACCTATGTAAACACCTATTTTCTAACCCCAAAATGAAGGTTTTTGTTGAAATAATGAAGGTGATGGTTATATAGGTTATCAAGGTTGAATTTTGTTAAAAGCAAATATGATTTTACAAGAAGAAAAACTATTTTTCTTAAGTCTAGTAAAATTCAAAGTTTTGCAAAGTAAAGGTTTTCAAACAGAATTCTTGGTACTATATGTATACATATAGGTAGATCATCTCATAATCTTCATGACAATAGCTTGTAGGTAATACATATATGCATGATGCATTGTAGAAACAAAGTAGGAAAAATTGAGTTGTTGTCATTTTTAAGAAATTCGTAATAATGGAGTAATTGCATGAAAACCCATATTTTTCAAACTCAAATTAGAATTTTTATCAAAGAAATGAAGTCCTTAGTGGCTATGTATGGTTGAGCCCTAATTTTCTAAATATCAAATGATTTTTACTTAAAGGAATCACTAAAAAAAAACTAATTTTTACAAAATTCGGTTTTGGAATCAACTCTACTTGAAGACATGTTTACAAAGTGTAAAATGGAAATTTTTATATAGAAATGAATGTCATAAGTAATAGATATAATGAAGACTCAATTTTAGCAAGGAAAATTATATTTTCTTGAGAAATAAATCCAAAACAAATGGAAATGATCAAAGTTAGGAAATTAGGTTTCTTAAAAGTAAATAGCCATGAAGTCTTACATATAAAAAGTTTCAAAAATTTCTTTTAGTAAATATTGTCAAAAGCATGTATACATCAAGCTCATAACATGTCATTCATGATAGAAAATCATCAATATTGCATGTATAGCTAATCTATATAGTAGGAACATTTCAAACATTTACAAAACTATTTTTCGGAATTGAAATTGCTACTATTCTGATCTGATCCAACTTTTTCGAAGCTTCAAAGTTTTCAAAACCTAAATATAATATTAGAAATAGATAGATCTTTCGAAGTACATAGACATCGATATATAATTTGCTAAATTCAGAGTTAAAACAACCAAATTATGACCGTTTTAAGTTAGAATTCCCGCTTAGGACTAGAATTATGAATTTGATAGTTTGTATAAGATCGTTTGGATTAGTTTGAGTTGAAATACTTATTAGAGTATTTCTTCCTTTTTAGGTGACCCCGAAATCGACAATTCCATACCACCGGATTATTTCTATTAAGAGACCGGTGATCCAATGGCTAAGTGAGTTTTCTTCTTATTTTATTACCTTATTTGTGCTTGTAGCTAGTTGCATTACAATTATAGGAACAAGATAAAAATTGATATGAATGGGGATGGGATAAATAATGAGACTGTATGAATGTATGCTAAAGAATACTAAAGCATATCGAAACCACGATTCCATTGGATAAACTGCACTGTTCGTATTGTTTCTATTATGTGTATGATATAGTTGGTCACTCTAAAGAATGTATGAATATTTTGACCTAAGCAAAAATTAAATTGGTCATGCATCGCATTGGACATATTGCATTTGGTAGCGTGCTACTCCTACGCAGGTCGATCGATATGGTCTGATGACTCGTTTGGATAACGAGACCAGTGCCAGAGCTCATTCATAGGAACTAAGGCGCATTGGGGATGCATTCCATGGGTGAGCCTAGCCGAGTTGAGTGCTATGAGTCGAGGGCTTGGGGACTAGCAACGGTCGTGTAGACTTTAATACCATCCCTAACCCAAGATACGGAGGGCATAAATCCATTTTGTGTATGGGTTCCGGATACGCATACATAATTGTTTGCTCATGTGTTTGTTCATGCATAGTATATGGATGATTATAACTTGCTTGTTATGGTACGGAATTAAGGGAATTCTCACTAAGCTTGTGTAGCTTATACCCTAATAGATGTTTGAATAAACAAGTTAACAGGAGAAGGCTACTTGGGGACCAGATGGTTGGAGCCGAATATAACTTCGGGATTTCGGCAGAAAGTAAGAATGCTTGGAGATATTAGCTAGTTTTTGTGAAATGTTTTGTAACAGATTGCGTAGTGAAATCTTTTGATGAATCGTATTTGAAGTATAGTGATTTGTATCTAAAGTATAGTGAATTCTATTTCCTTTACATTGTTACTCAAGCTATATCAATATAAAATGTATCACTCCGATGAGTCTCCTCCATGTGTTAGACGCCTTGTACATAGTATGGAAGCCTTCGTGTGACTTGGGTGGTCATTCTTAGGCTTTAATATTGTGTACGACGGACTGCCATGTTTAGGATACTCTTCGGGCGTGACATACGCCTTGCATCTGTAAGAGACTTTGGAATGGTTGTGGTAGCAATTCCTAAGTCTTATATAGTATGCGGTGGATTGTTACATTTAGACTATCCTATGGGGCGTGACACTATAAGCTAAAAATCAAGCCTAAACTCAAGCCAATTAAATCCCATTATTAGGCAGGCACAAAAGTCAATATTTAGATAATTATTAAGTCTAATTTGTGAAAAATTTGTGTGAAAAATCAAACAAGCCAAAGTGACCCAAAAGAGAAGCCAAAAACACCATTTTTTTCTTCCAAAGCTCACCCTGTCTCGCCCCAACGGGTACCCTAAACGTGACAGCCCGCCATACACAATATTAAAACTTAAGAATGACTACCTCAGTCACTCGAAAGCTTCCATATCGGTACAAGGTGTACATTCACATCAAAGGGAGACTGGTAGAGTAATGCATTTTAAGATATTGGTAGCGGAACATGCAAAATAACACTTAATATATTTCATTGAAATAAAAGTCTTATAACTTCTAAGGGGCATTCCCCCGATAATTCTCCTAATAACATGGTTTTACTAAGATAAATAACAAAAGTTAGAAGATTTTAGAAGAAATCGACTCTAAGACATCAAAACAGAATTCCTCCAAAAGCTTCTCAAAATAAAGATTATACCCGCGTGGTCAAGATGGTCTTGGGTGCAAAAAGATAATCCTGCAATGTCAAAGGTCTATAGGAGTATAAGCATGACTAGCTTAGTGAGATATTCCTTACGCAAAAGTACTCATAAAAGGCAATCAACCAAGTTTATTAATCAAGCATATGAATGCAACAACCATATGATCAAACAGTACATACGACTATCCGGTTTCAAATGTGTGATGGATTTACCCCTCCATCAATGGTTAGGGAATGCTTTGAACTGGGTCCCAGACGACCTCCTTAAAGTTGCGTGCATCTTGGGGTTCCAACGAACCGTACTACTAGTCTCCGGGCTTTCCTTACCTAAAGCGATCGATCCGGTTTGGCTACAACTTGAGACCGTATTCTCCGAACGTCCTAACTCTCAAGGTTGTAACAAGGCAGCTTACCTTTACGGTCCCACGCTGAGGAGTAGTAGCAAAATCTCAAAATGATATTCTAAGTAATATGCATGAGCAATTTATTATATGGAGATTCCAATATGACATTAAATTATTTAAAGCGATCAAGCAATATTTGCACACATAACAATACATACATAAAAACATTTATATCAATCACAAATTGGGTTCCGATATACTTATTGTTCATTGATCGCGCACAACGATTCACATACATAATTCCCATGATAACCCACATGCATATCAATTTTATCTTTTCCTAACATCTAGTGCTCTATTTTACAAGCGCATGTGCGAATACATAAACGTAAAGGAAATTCACCAGTCCATAGCGTTCTTCTAGGAGTCGAAGTAATCCTCAGGGAAGAGAAGATCTTGGTCCTTGACACCTAAACAAAAGAAATACCCGACATGAATATTTCATCCAAAGTCTATTCAAACTCTATAATTCTTTCTTATTGAATTCGTCAAAATTCGCATAAATGGAAATTCCAATTTAAAACGGCCATAACTTGCTCATTTTAACTTTGAATTTCGCATATTATAGATCGATTTCTACCTACTCAAAAAGATCTATCTATTTCTAAGGTTATTTTTATCAAAAGAAGTTACTTGAGTCTCGAAATAGTAACGTACAGAATTGATACGAATTTTCCAAATTTCAAAACTAGAGTTTTCAAACTTTTCTTCACTCAAGATCTTTTGTACAAGAATATAGATATTTTGTATGGTTGAAAAATCGTTTAAATACACATATATAGACTCAAACTATATGCATGAATTTAGTGGTGTTGTCTCAACAATGTGTCTTGAAAGTGAGAAAAGATGAGACTTGAAAAGAAATTAGTTATGTTTGAAAAATTTCCTAAATTATCATAAGTGAGTATTTCCTTCTTTTAACACCATTTCTTAGTTATTTAGAATAATTGAATTTCAAAAAGTAATTTTAATCTTTTAAGATTCCCATAAACTTATTCATAGTGGTTTGGAAAACATAGTTTTTCTAAATATTTCATAGTTATATGTTCTAAAGTTTTTCCAAAGTTAGATCCACTTTAAAGGAATAATTTTATAAGTTATTTATTATTTTTAATTTCCAAGTAAGGCTCATCCTTAGAAAGGTTATTTTTGATAATTTTGTAAAACTTGTCTAGACTTTAATATTCTAGAGTGTTGGTAGAAAACTTTGATAAATGAGTTTAAGAAAACTTTTGGTTAAATAAGGAATTAAGTTTAAAGAAACTTTCTTATTTTATTGGTTTGAAAAGAGAGTTTGTGATAACTTTACTTATGTATTTCTTGATAAGATCACATATAGTGTTATTACTAAAACTTGAGCTAAACTTATCTAACTTTAGAAAATATTTAAAAAATTTAAGTCTTTATAGAAAAATAATTTCTTATGTGACCAAAATTTACTTTTAAAGAGATTTCTTATTTTTATTACTTAAGAAAACTCATTTTCATTATGGTTGAGACAATAACAACATGTTCATGCATGAATGAGAATATGTAACTATGAGAAATATAATAAAAACAACATAAATAAGATAAATTATATAAGAGCATAAAAGTAAAGCCAAGTATTGGGAACCTTAGCTTCATCAAGATATCCCGGGACTAAGAATAGACTAGTCCACAAAAGAAAAAGAAAAGCAAAGAAAGAAAATTGTTTTGACTTAATATGGACAAGTCTAAGACTAGAAAGACTAGTCTTAATAATTGCATGAAAATAAATAAATTGCATAACTTGAAAGTAAATAAATAACAAATGAGCTTATATGCTCTAAATAAATATATATACATAATATACATAATACTTTATATAAGTTAGATTAGAAACAAATAATAATTACAATAACAATAACAATATAATAATAACATAAAGGAAAGAGTAGAAACATGAACAAAAACAAAACATGAATAAATTGTTGCTTCTTTAACTCTCATTAATCTAAGAAACATACACTAAACTCATGTTAAGTTGTATGAAACATGATGAATATGTGAAAGAAACTTTTACCTAAGTTTAGGACTTTGTTGAAGAAGAAAAGAATGGGTTGTAGTATTATGTGGGACTTGGTTTTCTAAAGAAAAGAGAGAACTTGAGAGAGATTTTGAGGGAGTGATTTTGTGGAGTGATTTTGGGAGAGTTTTAGTGTGAATTGTGTTGTGTGAAAGAATGAAGGAGGAAGGGGGTATTTATAGATTTTTTGAGTGGAAATTTAGATGTAATTAAATAAAATGGAAAAGAAAATAAATTGTGATGGAAGAGGAGAGAGGGGTGCCGGTTTTGGGTGTTTAAGGGGGGAGAAATTATTTATTTTGTTTGTTTTGTAATAAAAGAAGTAATATGTAAGGTGTGATGTGATTAAAGTTGTATAGGGAAGATAAATTATAAGGTATAGGTATGTTAGAGTGTAAGAAAGAGTGTAAGAAAAGTAGAGATAGGTGAATAGTAATGAATACTAGAAAAGTACTATGAATAGTAGACTAGACAATTAAAAATACGGTAGTAAAGAAAATACGGTAAAATAGCCTATATTTGATATTCTTAGTTATCGAAAAATTCTAAAACTGATATTTTTGAAATCCTTATATTTTTATGAATCTATTAATGTTGTCGGAATATTTTTACTATTCGGTACACCAGGGCACGGTTTTTGAAAACTGATCCTGATCGGATCCGAAGGACACTAGATAATTACGAATCTGATATTTTTAAGCTTTCTTATATTATTACGAACCATATTCCATAATTATCTCAATTTTGTTTTCTAGAGTTTAAGAACACGGGATTGCCGGATCTAGATTCACTAGACTAATCATATAACTAGGTTAACTTTAGGGTTTCGTTTTGACTTCCGGTTCTTAAGGTTTGTTAATATTATCGAAAATCTAGGGGCTTACACACCCAACCTAAGTCTAAACATTTCCTACATTTTTCCTAAGCAAGACCATCATTTCCTTGTGGCAAGACCATAAAGACAAGCCCAAGACTCTAAAGGTATGTGTTTGTTATGTTAAGAACATATTTGATAGTTTAAGGTTAAGTTTGAATATGAGTTTTATGTTAAAATGAGTATTGATGATATACATGTGTTAGTTAGGTATTGAATGAGTGTCTTGATGGTTTATAAGTTGTTATTTGTGCTAAGTAAGTAACATGTAGTGTTGGAGTAAATGGAGTTAAGAATGAGTAGAGTCAAGATGGTTTTGAGTAGTTAATTTTGTAATGTAAAGGGTTGAATGAAGAATTTTGTTTGAAATGGTAAATATATATGTTTGATGAGTTCAAAGTGAAGATTGTGTGTATTAAAAGGAGTTAGAATATATGGGTTAAAGATTGGAGTTGGAAATGAGTTTAGAGGAAGTTTGGAAATGAGAAATGTGGTAAAAATTTTATGTTTCGAAACAGAGTGGTATGCAATTTATCAAAAAATTTGTGCTGCAATGCACGCCGTCCCAAAGCCACCGATGTAGGGGTCAATGCTTCCGAGACACACGGCAACACTACCAGTGTTAAGGGTATCCATGGGCATGGAACATTCCTGTCATGCCACATAGGGTATCCTAAACGTAACAGTCCGCCACATACCATATAAGACTCACGAATTACCACCTTAGTCTTTCGGGAGTCTTGTATAGATGTAAGACATCCCTTTACGACAATAAAATACTTGAACCGATGGAGTTAAAGAGTTTAATTTGGTATCCAATAGCATTAGAAAATAAATCAAAACACGTATATAATTAATTACAAAATCTAAGGGGCATTCTCCCACAAAAGAATATCGTTTAGAGGTCTTTTACAGTTATCCGGAGTCTCTTGCTTTCCTATGGAAGTCTAAACGAAATTGAATACAACTTCTAGAGGAAATGCCTAGCTCTTATACCTGATTTGTAAGTTGCCTCGGTCTAAGCCATATGAACTGGTGCTGCAATAACTAAAAACTGTTGGGACGTAAGCTATACTAGCTTAGTGAGCGAGAACTTCCAAGATCACATTCATAACACATCATACAAGCAAGTGATTAGCCAGATAAGTGATGTGCATCAAACATATAGACTCAACAAACACATGACGAGTCGGAAATCATATGTGAATGGACTTTCGCCCTCCATCCTAGGTTAGCAGATTAACGAATACTGCGATACTACTCAAATATGCCATTGAGGATCACGGTCAACTAACTTATAAATTCGTTTGTGGATCACGATTAACAAACTCATTAATTCATTTATGGATCACGATTAACCAACTTTTACACCATTCCGGTTCACAGAAAACCGACCAATGCTAATGCTCCATCCTCATTTATGATATGAATGAGTCCATATTTAATTTCAATTCCGAATAGTCAATTATACCAATTCCTTAAGTGATCAATCAATAGTTGCAAACAATCAATCCTAATTCATCTATACACGCAATAGTTAATCACCCGGCTTCGATATTCTTATTTTCAATTTCTCATATCAACAACAACTATACATAATTCCCTTTCATCCCCATCATGCATATCCATTTTAACTTTACCAAATATCTAATGCAATTATCATTACAATCACATACAATAAATGGAATTGGAAGTAATACTCACTCGGCCATTGGATCACCGGTCTCTTAGTAAAAATAATCCGATGGTAGAGAATCGTCTGTTTCGGAGTCACCTGAAAAGGAAGAAATACCCTAATAAGTATTTCATCACTTATCTATTCCAAACTATTTAACAAAACTAGTAAATTCGTAATTTTCGCTATTTGCGGAAGTCCCGACTTAAAACAGCCATAACTAGGTCATTTTAACTCGGAATTTCGCAAATTATATATCGATTTCTATCTACTTCAAAAGATCTATCTATTTTTAATATTATTTTCAAGTTTTGAAAAATTTTGGATCATGAAACAGTATGGTCAGTTCTGATTAGTAGCAAAATCCATTTAAAAAAAGTAGTTTTGTGAATGTTTGTAATGTTTCTACGTTCTAGATCAATTATTCATGCAATATTGATGATTTCCTATCATGACTGACATGTTATGAGTTTAATGTATGCATGCACTTGATGATATTTACCAAAATAAAAATTTAGAATTTCTTTATTTTGTAAGACTCCAAGAATACATATTCTTAGGAAATCTAGTTTCATGACTTTAATGAATCTCTTTTGTTTTGGAATTATTACTTAGGAATTTCTAGTTTTCTTTGCTAGAATTGAGTCTTCATCATATCTATTACTTAAGACCTTCAATTCTACATGAAAAATCCCATTTATACTCTCTAAACATGTTTTCAAATAGAGGTTATTCCAAAATCCGAATTTTGAAAAATTAATTTTTGAATGATTTCTTTGAGAAAAACTTGTTTAATACATTAAAATTTATGGCTTTATTATACCTATTCCTTAAGGACTTCATTTCTTAAATAAAACTTTCATTTTGACTTTGGAAAATAGGTGTTTTTATGACCTTATTCCAAAATTACGAATTTCTTAAGTTGAGTGGTAACTCAAAATTTCCTATCTTATTTCTACTCTTTGTTTTGCATATTTTTCTTATCAAATCTCATTTCAATTCATAAAAATCATTACTTAATGATATCTATTACCTATACCCTTCATTTTTCATATAAAACACAAGTTTAGGAGTTGGTAAAAGAGTTTTTAAAGCATAGTTTTGAAGTCATTCGAATTTTCATTTGGACATTACAAACAAAAACTTTTCCTTTTTAAGTTTCTTGCCTCATCTAACTAAAGATCTACTAACTACCATATTTATATGTACAAGACAAAACCTTCATGATCATTAATGCATTAAAACACAAAATATTCATGAGATCATAAATGGCAAGTATAATATGAGCATTTAAATGCTAGATCTACTATTTATGATGCATGAAATGGAGTTTGAAAATATGAACATGGATTTTTATACAAGATCTCTACTTTACTCTACTATTATATGCATGATCATGAAGATAATCCAACAAAAACACATTTAAACATAAGATTTACTCTTGTGATGGCTTGATATTCATGTAGTAGCATTTTCTTATCCCTAGCAAGTGCTCATGGGGACTTAAATGTGAAAACACTCATGAATAATCTTGCCATTACAAGGTTTAATGGTAAGAAGGTTTAGGATTCATCACCTAAGGCTTGAATCAAGAGGAAAATGAAGAAGAAATGAACTTGTGTGTGTGTGAGAGAGAGCTAGAGGGTTACGGCAACAAGAGGGTAAGAGGAGAGAGTTTGTGAAATTTTTGAAACAATTGAAGTAAATGAAAGAGAGAGAAAGTAAAAGATTATATATAGTAAGTAAATTAGGGTTTTTTTAATTTTAAAAAGGAAGAAAAATAAAACAAATTAGGGCAAAATGTTGGGGGGGGGGGGGGGGGGGGGGGGGGTGTGGGGGGAGGGTGTTGCACTGATTCAAAGAGAGGAAGAGAGAAGGAGTGTTTAAATTATTTTTGTTTTGTAATTTAATTAATTATATTTTTAAAATCCTTATTAAATTTCGGTTGTAAAGAGTATTCTGGAATATTTTTCGAATTTCGAGTTCCGGGGCTTGCTTTTCCGTAATGGATCTCGAGAAGGCCCAAATTAGAAAATTTTTGAAATCAAATCTTTTTATGGTTTGAAATATACTTTAAAGCAATATTCCACGTTAAATTATTTTACAAAAGTTCTTTTAGTTTGAAATAGAAGGATAACCGGATCTAGGGTTCCTAGGTTTCTCTCTCAAGCTTAAGTTAATCTGGTCTAGGGTTTTAGTTTCCTGTTTCCGAAGTTTACTTGGTTACTTGGAAAATCGGGGTTGACAATTCCCATGGAACTCTTGGAAATTTTGGAAAATTGGAATTACAGTCTACATCGGCTCAAAGCCATCGGCATAAACCACAATGCGGCCGGTGTTTGTTGAACGTTGCTAGCGATGGCAAGCGTGGAGTTTTTAGTGCAGACTACACCAGACCAATGCCATCGGCATTAAATGTTACGCCCTGAAGGTACCCTAGTAGTAGTAAACAAGTTACACTTGAATACTATCACTAGATTACCTTTAGAGAATGACAGGTTTTCAAAACAATAGGATCTTTTTAGTTACTTGATAAGAAATAGCAAATATATGAAAGAAATAATTTAGTGAATAAACATTACAAAACCATTACAAACCATGTAGTTTTTCTGAAACACAAATAACAAACTATTCTAATAATACATAACCACTAAACCAAACTATAACTGTAGACCTTCAGCTTCTAAGCCCTTACTGGAACCATACTCCTGGAGGTAACTAACCAGGGTTGTAAAGTAAACCATAAAAAGACTGTAGGAGTATGAGCAAAACCACAGCTCAGTGAATAACCAGACATACCATACATCACACAAGTCATTAACAAATCATATGCAATGTAAGCACTCAACCATATGCACAGATACAAGTTTGGATGATCTAGAATCCAAACAGGAAAAAGATTTACGCCCTCTTTTTAATGGGTTGAAGAACCAGTACTCAATGACCCACCTGCCCAAGAGAGACTAAGTACACAGAAGAATCAACGATTTCTCGTTTTAAGGTTATCACTTTGAATATAGTTGATTGAACAAACCATCTCCTGCAATCCCCTTAGAAACTCCCTAAGTATTAATCCTTTCAAAGCGATTCTACGGGCGACGTTCTTTGGTGCCTTTTAGTTCTTCATAGGACCACTAGACCAAAGAGTACCTTGGAAGAACTAACACATTAGAACAACCAAGCGAAAACAGAGATTCGAAATATTAATACGTAGCAGGCTGTCACAACCATATATGCAATAATGCAATTTGTGCAATGCATGCTCATATTATTTTGTTAAGTCAATAAGTCTTAATCAATTTCAAAGTGACCATACATTACACACAATCATCATTATACTACTGCACAACATCAATCATTGCATTATCGCTTTTATAAGGATATTTTAACAATCATACACTCAGATCAAATCATACTTTAAGCAAACATTCATTTGATTATCTTGCATTTCATATTTGACTATTTACAATCAAAACCAGTACAATATGACTGAATTACTCACCTGCTCATACTGACTCAGTCGTAGTAATCAGTTGATAGATGCTCTAGTAAGTCAAAGTCACCTATTTAAGACAAAGTATTCATCAATACAAATTAATTAAATTCCTATATGTGATTCGTGTCCTAGACTCGATATTTATCAAGTGTTGATACTGATTATTACATAGTGTTGTCATGTTTCTCTTATTTTATCTCACCTAATTATTTCGTTATTTTTAGGAGTCATATTACTCAAGAAATTAGTTTACTTCAATTTCCATTCTTACCTATTTTATCTACTTAGAACAAATAATCAACTATTTATAAATTTCATTAACACTAAATATTTTTCTTAGTTCTAGGGTTTTAAAAGTTATTAGATGTTAATCTAAGTAGGCTTAAATACTTGTATTAATTTAACTATCTAATACATTCTTATATAACATATATATATATATATATACTCAGTAGGCATATTATATATACATATATATATATAGTTTCTGTTTAGGTCAGAAAAACTCGCGTTGAAGAAAATTTGGCTGTATGCCGGCTCAAAGCCGCCGCCTTTAAGCCCAGATGCCGGTGTAAAATTGTTTTTGAAGAAATTTTCATATCGAGTGCATCGGCTTTGAAAGCTCTCGGCTTTCAATGTACGTCGATCCTACGCCGTCGGCGTAGATCTTCAGTAGCCGGCTTTCATTTAATTGTTACGTGCAAAATTATTTTACGTAGCCTCTGATGAGTATAAGCCGCCTATACGCCGCCGGCCTATCCATGTAAGCCGCCGGCGTTGAGCGTTTACACTGCCGGCCTTGAGGCAGTGTTGTACTGTTCATCATCTTCCTCATCGGTTCGATTTATGTTCTTTGAATTTTACACGTTAAAAACTTTACTAAACCATTTGTAACTGTTTATATACCTTATATAAGGACATAAAACAACTTTTAACACGTCTATATACATATATATATATAAATCTCGATTCTTACAAAATAAAGCTAGGGTTTTGGATTATTACCTTGTTGGAGCTCGTTTGATGTAATCCGAAGCTTTTGATTGTGTTTATTACGTTCCTAAAATGATTAAAAGTCAGTCATAACTCTTATATTTGAAAGAAAATCGTTTGAACTTCATCAACTTACCTTTGAACTTATTTTCAAGGGTTTTTAGCTTTGTTCTTCTTTTGATTCGAGCTTGGGTGTTATGATCAGTTTGTTTTCTGTCTTCAGCTCGTTTTGGTGGTTAGAAAGGGGTAGTTTCGTTCTGGAGAAGTTGAGAATTAATGGAGGTTGTTTGTTCTTTCATTAATGCATTTGTTCATATATAAATAGAAGAAGAAAGAAGAGGACTTGCGGCTGCTTCTCCTTCGATTTTCTTCCGGTTTGATCTCATTTTGGCTGTTATTTTCACTTCATTAAATGCTATATTGAGTTGTCAATTAATGATTGGTTCTTGGGTTGCTTTGTTTGACAAAAGTTGCATTATTGAATCCAAATTTCGGCTCTTCTCTTCCAACATATTTCCACCGAACTTCTTGCACCGAAATCATATATATATATTAGTTTATTTATTTAGTTAAATTTTAGGATCATTTAACAAGTTATACGGGTACAAATTAGCTAATATTTGGAAGTTTTTGTACAAAAATATATTTATAGAAGTATACAAAACACTTAGATTTTCAAATAATACAACTTTTAGTTTTATATATACGTAGTTAATTACTCGTATAATTTTATCTCCCGCGATTAGGATCTCTTAAGCTCGTTAGGTCAATTTTTGTTTTAGGCTCCGATAGCTTAAGAAAACTAGGTTTAGAACAATAGCGTGATCCGATTATTTGTTTAGGGTTCAGATTTTGAGTTATTCGACAGTTTGTATTTTCGTATTTAAAATCTTTTCAATTTATCTTTGAGTCATCGTTTTCTGTTTATAAGCGTAAATAATCGTTTACGTAGTATTGGACTTAATACAGAAACTAAACTATATTTATATCTTTTGGTTTGATACTGAACATGAAATCTTATTAGTAGCTTTTAATTTTAACTGGGAATCTTGAATTTAGGGTTTTAGTCTAAATATAAGCTCATTACTACTTGTTATTCCAATCTCGAATCATTATCGAGATAAAAAACAATCATTTAATCCCTATATTTATATTTTTCTATTTAAATCTATTTGTATATCTGGCTTCGAGTTTTAAAGAAATTATTTATTCAAATTCTAAATCATTTATCTAATCAAATTCTAGATATTGATCTATTCTTAGACTCGTTTAAATTCTAATTTATTATCTAGTTTATACAATCTATTATAAGGTCGTGTACTAATGTGAAAAATTCCCGAGGTTTACATTAAAGGCCGGCATGTCCCCTGCAGTTCCCATTTTCAAAACCTTCCTCAAATATTTTCCAAAGCTTGATATATGATCAATTGAATATTTGTTGAGTATTGTATGATATTGTATGATGATTAAATGCTCTTTTATGACCTTGTAATAATTTATTTGAACTTCTTTGATTGGTTATATTTAAAACTAGTTGAGTTGTGCTTGAACTAAGTGAGAAATTCAATATTTTCTTTGTACAGTGATAGATCCTCGCTCGGCTAACTCTATTAGTTCTCGAGCCAATTCAAATATACAGTAACTTGCTTGAATCTTTATTTAGGATAGGCATCCTTTAAAATTACTTTAAAAAATTCAATAATTGCTTGAATGAGTGTCTTTTATACCATTGAATCTGGTTTGAAAAGCGGTATCTTGCTCAGATTGAGGGCATGATAGTTTTAGACACTTAGACCACCCTTATCATTTTGAAATGACTTTCATAAGTGGTTCAGCAGGTAATTGATAGGGTATTCGATATCAGTATAACACTTGCTTCTTCTTGAAAGGATGTAATATGATTTAATTCAATGTTTTTGGGAACACTTGAATTAGGTGATATTATGGATTGAGTTAAGTAAAGTCGAGTAAACGACTGAGAACCCTAAATGAGATTACTTTTTCATTTTGGATAAAATTATCTAGGAGATATGAGTATCCGAGCTACTTATATCAACTCCCTAAGCGCCGTGATCGTTACTCAGGTTCCTCTAGAAATCCCTGTTGTTCGGAGTTTGAATACTCCAGTATTGTTTGGCTAATTAAATATTAACTTATAATCTAATGACCATTGCATTTGCATTTAGTTCAAGCATGTGTGGATCACTTTGCATTTGTATTCGTTACTTGTGTACTGGGCCTTTGGCTCATATTTTAACTATTTCAGGTGACGACTAAGATGAATTTTACGTGAATATGGGTTATGGTATCGACTTTGAGGATTTCCTAGGTGACCTTGAGGACTATATATGACCATGGACCAGGATGGAATTCTTATTTTTTAATGGACTAGTTATGGAATCTTGTGATGTTTATATTTGATGTTATAGGTTGAATTACCTTTTGTGGCTTTGTATAAGGCTTGTTAGAAGCCTTTGTTTATAATATCTATACTTAGCCATATGTATATCTTGAACTTGTTTCTCTTGTAATATATGATGAATGTGATGTTGTGTTTTTATTACAAGTTTTAAAAATCAATAGTTTTCTAATTTGTAGTTGAGTTTTGTGGGTTTAGGCAAATAATTCTTCAAACACTTCTTCTAGGACAACCTTACATATAATTCTACAGGTTATATATTGGGGAGCTATTATCACCTGTTTTTACTATAGGGGTGATAGCGGGTCCTTATAAACTCAAAAAAGAATTTCTTCTTTTCATTTGAAGTCATGTCTCGAAGCAGGGACTTTAGCAGCAAGATAATTTGCATAATTTGCAAACCAAAGAGTATCAGAATTCTTACCTTATGTATTGCATACAATCGTTCCTCAGGAAATTCATCATTGATATCTTACTCTTTCAATTCCTCTAAATAAGGATTCTCCAAACAGGACAAGTGATCAACTGGTAAATTTTCTGCTCCTTTTTTGTCTCGGATCTCCAAATGAAATTCTTGTAAAAGGAGGATCCACCAGATAAGGCATGGTTTCGCATCTATTTTTGAAAAAAGATATATAAGCGCAGAATGGTCAGCATAAACTATTACCTTTGATAGAATCAAATATGGCCGAAACTTGTTGAAGGCAAACACCACAATCAATAATTCTTTTTCAATGGTGGTATAGTTTTCTTGGTCACTGTTGAGTGTTTTACTAGCATAGTAGATGGGTTGAAAATGCTTCTCTCTTCTTTGTCCCAAAACTACACCAACCGTGTAATCACTTACATCACAAATTAATTCGAATGGTAAACTCCAATTTGGAGCTATCATGTTTGGTGCATTAATCAACTTCTTCTTAAGGAGGTTGAACTCTTCATGACATTCTGGACTAAACTCAAATGGTACATCCTTTTCCAAAAGCCTTATGAGAGGTCAGGCTATCTTGGAAAAGTCTTTTATGAACCTCCTATAAAAGCCTGCATGATTGAGAAAACTATGTATTGCCTTAATGATGTTAAAGGAGGAAGATTAGAAAAAATCTCAATTTTTGCTTGATCAACTTTAATTCCTTGTGAAATACTTTACAACCAAGAACTATGCCTTCCTTGCACATGAAGTGGCATTTCTCCCAATTAATCACGAGATTAGTTTGCTCACAACAGATCAAAACTTGCTTCAAATTTTCAAGACAATTGCTGAATGAATCTCTAAAAATGGAAAACTCGTCCATAAACCTCCATAATATTTTCCACCAGATCGTCAAAAATGGCTAACATGCACCTTTGAAAAGTAGCTAGTGCATTAAAAAGTCCAAAGGGCATCCTCCTATAGGCATAAGTGCCATAGGGACAAGTGAACGTAGTTTTTTCTTGATCCTTAAGAGTAATCAGTATTTAGAAGTATCCAGACATACCATCCAAATAACAATAAAACATGTGACCTATAAGCCTTTCCAACATCTGATATATAAAAGGTAAAGGGAAATGATCCTTGCGAGTAGCTTCATTAAGCTTTATGTAATCAATACACACTTGCCAACCAGTAACTGTCCTCATCGGGATCAGTTCATTTCTTTCATTTGGGACCACAATCATCCCTCCTTTTTTAGGTACTACTTGCAATGGACTTACCTAAGAGCTGTTAGAAATTGGGTAAATCAACTTAGCATTTAAAAGTTTGATTACTTCCTTCTTCACCACTTCTTTCATATTTGGATTCAACCTTCTTTAGGGTTGAACAATTGGTTTGAATCCTTCTTCCATTAAAATCTTATGAGTGCAGAAAGAAGGGTTTATACCTTTAATATTGGATATTTTCCATGTAATTGCTATCTTATGCTCCCTGAGAACTGCCAATATTTGCTCCTTTTGTTCACTATTCAAATATGAGGCGATGATCATCGGTAATTTGGAATTCTCTTCTAAAAAGGCATACTCTAAATAGTCAGGGGGCTACTTCATCTCTAAAACCGGTGGTTCTTCAATAAATGGCTTCAATCTTGTCCCTTCATCTATTGATTATGTTTCGAACCCTTGCTTATTTATAAGCTCCTCATGCTTCTCAAATTGAGCTATAATAGCTTGCACTTTAGGGTTCACCACTTCATTCTCTTATGTACAAATCAAAGTTAACTCCAAAACATCCCTACATAAAATATATTCCAGACAATCCACCACAAAAGTGTCAATAACATCAATACTAAAACAAGAATCATCACATACCATGGGTTTTTTCATCACTGCTGGAATTTGTACTATGAGTTCTTCATCACTGACTTGGAGTGTCAACCTCCCATCTCCTACATCAATGATAGCTCTAGTAGTAGCTAGGAAAGGTCATCCCAAAATTAGCGGTACTTCCCCATCTTCATCCATCTCAAGAATCACAAAATGAACAGGGAATATATAATTCCCCACTTTCACCAATAAATTCTATATGATTCTTCTGGGTAATTTAACATATGTATCTGCTAATTGCAGACAAATCCTTGTAGGATGAGGTTCTCCTAAACCCAACTTTCTGAAGAATGAATAGGGCATCAAATTGATACTTGCTTCTAAATCTACTAGAGCCTTTTCAATAGTAAGTTCTCTAATAACGCATGGGATTATGAAACTTCCAGGATCCTTTAGTTTTGTTGGCAACTTGTTTTGAATTATAGCTGAACACTCAGCCCCCACTACAGCAATAGAGACATCCTCAAGCTTTCTCTTGCTAGATAATAATTCCTTTAGGAATTTGGTGTACTTAGGCATTTGAGAAAGTGCCATCACCAAAGGTATGTTGATGTGAAGTTGCTTAAAAAGCCCCAAGAATTTTTCGAACTACTCTTTATCACGATCCTCATTAAGACGAACAGGATAAGGAATAGGAGGAGTGTAGATTTTTACCCCAAAAAGCTGTTCCCTGTCTGTTTGATCCTTCTTTTCTTCATGATTTGGAATTGTTTCTACCTCTGGTTCCTTCCTTTTTTTGGATTCTACTTCCTTCCTACTCCTCAAAGTGATAGCTTTTGCTTGTTCCTTTGGATTCTCCTCTGTATTACTAGGAAGTGAACCAAGTTGCCTTTCAGATAGCATCTTGGCAAGTTGTCCAATCTGGTTTTCCAGATTATGAATAGAGGCTTATTGGTTCCGGTGGCGAGCTTCTAAATTATGGATAAATTGTGTCATTAGCTCTTCCAAGCTGGGTTTCTTCTCCTGTTGAGGTTGAGGAAGTTATGGAAGCTGCTGTGGAGGTGGTAATTGTGTCTTTTGAAATCCAGGTGGAAAATTTGAGGAATTTGACCTTTGCACATTTTAGCTATTGGCATATGAAAAATTTGGATGATTTCTCCACCCTTGATTATAAGTCTGACTATATGGATTGTTTTGATATCTTCCTTGATTTCCTATATAATGTACTTGCTTAAGAGCTTCAAGAAAATAATTCTCAACAAAAAAATTTTGAGGTGCTTGTGGGCTCTTTGTTTCCATCACTTGTTTACTCAAATCATCCATTTTAGCAAGTAAAGTAGTCATCACATCTATTTCATACATACCTGACACTTCCATTGGTAATTGTTTTTCGTCATATCCTCAAAAAGCTTAAGGGAGTCCTCAAAAAGCTTAAAGTACCACCAGCAATAGCATCTACCAACTGATGAGTTGCAGTACTAAGACTATTGTAGAAAGTTTAGATTTGCATCCAATTTGGTACCTGATGGTGAGGACATTTCCTTAGTAAATCCTTCCACCTCTGTCAGGAATCCTATAGTCTCAGAATCCTGCTGACTAAATGATGAGATGTCATTTCTCAATTTGCCAGTCTTAGAGGGTGGAAAGTAGTTATCAAGAAACTACTCAACCATGTCCTTCCATGTTGTGATGGCTCCTGGTCCTAATGATGATAACCATTGTTTTGCTCATCCTCTCAAAGAGAAAGGAAAAAGGCGAAGCCTCACTGCATCATCGGTTACCCCATTCTTCTTGAATGTCTCACCAATTTCCAAGAATTCTAAATATGAGCATGGGGGTCTTCATCGGGCAAACCGTCAAATTGACAGTATTGTTGTAACATTTGAATCACCACACTCTTTATTTCAAAATTATTTGTAGTAATGGGTGGTTTCACAACAGTTGAGCCAGTACCATCCAGAGTAGGTCTGGCATAATCCATATTTGTTTTGGGAGCTTCTTTGTTGTTATTAACCATAGGTGGATCCTTTGCTTTTAGCACTTCTTCAAAAATCAATTCTCTAGTAACGTCTTTTCCTCTATCTTTCGATCTTTTATGGAATGTTCTATCTATCTTTAGATCCTAATCAAGAAGATTTTAAGATGAACTTCTTGTCGTGCACTGCAAAATATCAAAGATTGGAGTTCGATTTCTTCAAGGTATGTCTAATGAAGAGAAAGAAGAGTTTGTCATACAGAGAAAAGTTAAATTAGTAGAATTTAAGCGTTCCTAATATTGCCCGAATTCTCCAGCAACGGCGTCAAAAACTTGATGTGTTGCCTTCAAGCATAGTGTTTGAATTTATAAAGGCCCATTCATAGTCCACTATAAAGGCAATAGGCAGTGTACCTATCAAGAATGTTGATCCGTGTAGAATGTGTCTATCAAAATGTAATTTCAGATACTATCAGCAAGTATACTGGGTCTTGATCAAGTAATATAAAAGTGAGTCGAGTATCGTTCCACGAGGACTAAATTAATTACTAGATTGATATTAGCTTTTACTAATATTTAGGCAATCAAAATATATGCAATGAGATTGTGACAAGTTATATAAGATAAATGTGGGAAGGAGCAGAATCCATCCTAATTTTTACTAATCATGCTGAAGTTACATTATATGAATAATTAGAATTGTGGATATTTGTAAGAAATTGTCAAGACCTAAAACTATCAAGTTTTAGTAAACCATAAAATAATCTATTAGCTTCCGTTATATAAATTATCAATGGAATCTAATTTACAATCATAAACCTTCCGATTCTATAATTGTATAATATCCTAAATTAACTTCTCCTAATTCCTTAGTGAGAAATTAAAATATAATATTGCATGAATTACATGGAACAATTTCTAAATTAGATTAAATTCTGCCGTTTTCACAATTGTTCTTTAATCTAAATTCATGAATTCCTATGAACCCTAATTCTTTTTCCAAATTATCAGAATTCTTATCAATTCAATTTCAATCAGAAATAAAATAGATAATTATGATTCAATACAAATATTCCATAATTCTAACAATCCTATAATATAAGTTCAAAAATCATTTTAGCAAAATTAGGATTTCATCACTTCCCACAAAGAAAAGTTTAGCTACTCATGAATGATGATTTAATAATCAAATAAGAATATGCAATTGATAACATTATGAACAAAGAATTCTAATAAATGAATTGCATAAGAAAAGAGATCAGATATCACCAATTCAAATATCGCAATCTTCAATTACAACTTCTTGAAAGCTCAAATCTCTCACAAATCTCTATGAAATGCTAAAACTATTTGTATACTAAAGTATTTTCTGTTTTTCTTCTGCTTGTTCAACTAGAGGAGGGAAATCCCCTTTATATAGGAAAAATTTCGTGAGAAGCATTAATGAAAAATTGCAGTTTCAACTTGTACGCTGGCAGTTACAGTTCCTACATCGGCAGCTTACAGGCGGCGTAAAGTCTTTTTCTTCATTGCACAAGCAGTGCATTGGCAGCTTTCATCTTCGGTTACAAATATAGGCCGCTGCCAACGGCTTAGATATGGATCTAGCCAGCGTATATAATAAAAAATGAAAGGTTGGATCTATTTATAAGGAAAGCCGTCCCAAAGCCGGCGGCTTTTATGCCAGTTTAGACAATCCATCAAACTTTGTCTTTTCATTTGTCACCGAGCATGTGATACTACTTGTGCCTCCTGATCTTCGACCTACACTGCCTCAACGTCGGCGGCTTAGGGTTCGGCGTTAGTTGTAACTCCTTCTGCACTGGCAACCTTTAAACTCTAAGCTCCCAGCCTTCATTCTACGCTGGCCTATTCACCTTCTACGCCGGCGGCTTTCAGGCGGCATATGTTCAATTGAGTCAAGGCTTTGTAAGGCTAGTAGTGTATGCAATGACTTTGAGTGGTGCACAAATTTGATCTTGTAAGCCGTCTCAGCGCTGGTAGCTTTGATTCTCAAAAAGCCAGCGTTGAATGAAATATTGCAGAAGCTGACTTCTTCCTCCTCCTATACTGGCAGCGTTAAGCGAGTGTTTTTATCCTCTTCATTCTACACCATCCCAAGTGTCACGCCCTAAAGGGTACCCTAAACGCGACAGTCCACCACACCCGATATTTAAACTTAAGTATGAACCTTAGTCATCCCATAAGTTTACATATCGAGTGTAAGGTGTACTCACACAACTTTTAGGATCACACTTTGATTCGAGTAGTCTTAAGAAAGCATACATAGCATTAAGAATATAAATCACAACAAGATAAATAGTTAAACTTTACAAAAGCCAAGGGGGCATACCCCGCCAAAATAATAGGAGTCTACATCGTTTAGCTCCAATTACATATATCTGAATTACATTAAAGAGATTTTCCTAGAAGTCCACGCCTATACTAGGTCCCGACTTCCTCAAAAGCTCTTTAATCCAATGTGATAAACTTGCACAAAGTGTCCTCTCGGAACATCAAAAATAGGAACACTGCAACAAAAACTATTGGGGTATAAGCTAATTGCTTAGTGAGATTCATTTTCCAAGTAACATACCAACCACACTAAAATATCTATACAAGCAAGTTATAATTAAGCAACCATATGAAATGCACAAGCAAATGAGCAAGCAAGCATATAACTTTTCGGTAGTCATATGTGAATGGATTTACGCCCTCCACTCGGGGTTTGGGGTAGTTCAAAGTCATGCAACTACAGTTCCAAAGTTGGTCCATAAGACATGTAACCATAGTCCCAATCTTAGTGGGGTGGTCCATAAGACATGCAACCACAATTTTAATGTTGGTCCATAAGTCATGCAACCATAGTTTCATTATGGGGTGGTATTAGTCATGCAACCCTAGTCCCATTAATGAAAGACCCGCTGCCTCCCAAATACACTTTGTCCCACCAAAGGCATACTCGACAATGATATGTGACTCACTACATGATATGCATGTACATTTATTCATATAATCATGGTATATTAATTAGTAATTTAAAAGTGATCATACAGATTTCAACACTCCAAATCTATACTAGCTCATACAAGGTTATTGCAACAAACTTGCCTCGATATACTTATCGTTCATTCATGCAAGTTTAGATCACCATTCAATCACAATTTTATCTTTTCCTAAGTCTAATGCCACTACTACTACAAGCACACCCAAGAGCATAATTAATTGAGAAATGAACTCACTTGTCCATGTAGTGAAATCCACTAGTCGTAATAGTCCTCGGGAAGGGGTAACCCATCCTCCAAGTCACCTAAGTACAAAGAATACCCTCAATGAGTATCTCTTATGAAGTTCTATTAAACTTAACAATTTTATTTACTAAGTTCGTCAATTTTCGCCTAGGTTGAATCTTAACTTAAAAAGGTCATATCTAACTCATTTTAACTCGGAATTAAGCTTATAATATACCGATTTCTATCTACTTGAAAGAGCTATCTATTTCCAAAGTTAATTCAAACATTTAAGGTCATTTAGGGGTCGGAAACATACTGTACAGTAGGGTTGCGAAAATCCAAGATTTGAGCCTTTGTGAAAAATTGCCATATCTACTCTATTTAACTACTTAGACCAACTTATTTTAGTCCTAAACTTGCAAGGAGATTCTCCAAAACAAAATTAAGAGATTACACACTTATCTAATCCCAAACATAAAGTTCAAATGAAACTTCTAAAAATCCATTTTATAAAACCGAAATTTACAAGTTGAAACTCATTGTCTTGTTTTGAGTAATTCCTTTACTAAAACTTACTTAGTTCAATGAAAATAATTTTCTATATTATTATCATCAAAGCATTCCATTTTCAATATAAAATACTTGTTTTGAGATCTAAAAGAAGGTTTTCAAAATTGGTCTCCCCTTAATTACGAATTTCCTCTTTGAAGTTTACAATGAAAACAAGACCTAAATTTTGTCTTTTACAAAGCACTTGATTTAAGCAATACTTTTTAGGAAAACTCATTTAAACTTATGAAAATTCATTCCTTAAGATATTCTATACCAAGAGCCCTTTATATTTTTGTCTAAATCTTCATTTTAAAGTTGAATGATGGGTTCCAAAAATGGGTCTTGGTCTAGATCCGAATTTTCATAAATTTATTTTGAACATATCTCTTGAGAAAATTCATCAAAACTCATGAAAAACAACCCATTACATATTATATCTTAAGAACCCTTCATTTCTTGAATAAAATCCTCATTTTTGAGTTGGAAAACATGTTTTTATTTTAGATCTTTGTCTTGATCCGAAAATACAATTTTTGTTTTTGAAAATAAACTTTGAAAATCAACTTTGATTCTTGTAAGATGAAGTCTTGATGATATACATCCATCAAACCTTCATTTTCTTAACAAAAACTTCCATTTTAAGACTTGGAAGAGGGTTTTTAACATGGTGCCTTGACAAGTTACGAATTTTACTTTTTCATTCCAACTCAAATCTAAGATCCACTCAAAATACATCATGAAAACATAAGAAAAACTTGGTAGTAGGCCTTAAACTTCTAGATCTACACATAAACATAACTAAAGCTTTGTAAAACTCTAGATCTACAAGTTATCACAAAAACAAGAAGATAAACAAGCCTTCAAGATAACAAAAATACTAAGAACAAAAGAGATCATCATCTAGAGGAGTGTTTCAATTTTTGGCATCATCATCCATAGCTTTTTAAGCTTGTGGAATGTCCTTTGATGCATGAAACATCCATAATATCATCCTATAACATCTTATGAGAGCTAAAAGAGAATGATTACCTCAAATATTTGCAAGAAAAGTATGTGGGAGTATGGAATGGAAATGGTGGCAGCTTGTTTCTTAAGAAGACAAAGCCAAGAAGAAGAGAAAAGAAAGGGAAAAAGAGAGAGGAAAAGTGTAGGGTTTGTAAAGGTGAAAGAGGGAAGGAATGAGATACTTAAATAGAGATGTAAGTGTGATAAATAATTAAAAAAGAAAATAAAACAAGCAGCTGCACAAGAGGGGGGGGGGGGGGGGGGGGGTGGCGCGCGGGGCTAGGGGGGGCTGGCGTGATTTCTTGTGTGGTGTAGGGGGTGATCTAGTTGAGTTGAAATTGTAATTTTGAAAGTGTAACTTGTAGCTTCCATTTCTAACTAAAAGAGACTTTTAAAATATCAAATAAATGATTAAAAATAAGGAAAAGTGGCTAAATTTTGGAGGATGGTCAGCTGCCATCTTAGGGAATTGGAGTGTAAGAAAAAGCAAAAGAAAACATAATAATGTGTAGTAATGATAATGGATGTGTACTTAAGGTATGGGTTGATAAAGTGCCTTTTTGACTAAGAAAATATATAAAATAAATTAAGAAAAATATTTTTATTTAAGTGGCAGAATTTTTATGATTTAAATAAAATAATCAAATAAATTATTTTTAGAAATTTAACAAATAAGTTACCGGTAAGAGTAAAATAAGCTTATATGAGCTATAACTGATATTTTTAAAATCCGAAAAATTATAAACTTAATATTTTTGAAATCCTTATAAAAATACGAGTCTAAAAATATTAAAGATATATTTTTAATTTTCCGAGCCCCGGGACACGCTTTCCAAAGTAGCATCCAAACGGGTTCAAAATAAGCCGAAAACAAACCAATCTGATATTTTTAATAAATCAAATATTATTACGGACTATTCTAAACAATTTAATTATTTTTCAACTCCTCGATTTACGAACTCGGGTTTGCCGGATCTAAACGGTATGGCTTTACTCAAGATCTATTGACTTAAGGTCTCCGATTGACTTTCCGGCTTAAGGTTAAGGCTTAGAAAACAGGGGTTTACAAAGCATATGTAATGCATCAATCACATGATCAACCAAATACACAAGATTATCCGAAAATCAAGTGTAGCATGGATTTAACGCCCTCCATGACAAGGGTTAGGTGGTTACAGGCCCATACGACCATCAATATTTGCAGATTTACCGGCTCTGCTCGCCTTGTAGACTTCTTGGCTCCTACTGGCCCATGTAGACTTACCGGCTCCTACTAGCCACCACTACCACTTCCTCGTTTCCCCACACGAAGAATAGTAGTGAAATAAATGCAACTCACAAGCATGATATGCATGAATGAATTTCAATTTAACATTTAACCATATAAATTGGATTCATGTTAAAGATGATCAACCATAATTTCGTCAAATCAATACAAAAGTTACACTTTTATTTAACATATCGTCTTTCGATCTACTTAATTTTCATTCAACAATTATTTCATAACACTTGTTCATTTATCTTTTCCTAAATTTCTAGTTCCACTAATTACAGCACAAACAAGGAAATGTACTTAGGAAAAGAATTAACTCACTCCATAATCGATAGGTCTAATCGAAATAATCCTCTGGGTAGATGATCTCGGGTCCCTCGTTACCTAAACAAGATGAAATAACCAAAATGAGTATTTCATAAAACTTTTATTCTTGAAGATTCTAATTTACTCTTAAAATCGCGGTAAAATCGAAATTATGGAAGGAGATTCCAACTTAAAATGGCCATAACTTGCTCATTTTAACTCGGAATTTCACGTATAATATACCATTTTCTACCTACTCGAAAAGATAGATGCATTTCTAAGCTTATTTTCATAAAACTAGGTTGTTTGGGTTCCGAAAAGATAGCAACCAGATTGGCCACGAATTTACAAAAACTTGTTTTCCTTCTTGTAATCAAAGCTCAAATGAAAAGATAAATATTTCAAGTACTTTGTAAACTTTTTGAAAGATGTATACATATGTAATGACTCATAACAAATGGATGAAGTAAATGAAGTTGTCTCAACTTATAAAAAGTAAAGTTTTAAAAGAATTCGAACTTGAGACTTTGTTGGAATATCTATTTTACTTTTGAAAGACCTTAAGTTATTTGTGATAAATATTCTTTTTCTAAATTTAGTTTCTTTAAATTCCTAAGGAGTGGTTTTATTTTCTAAACTTAGATTCCAACAATTTTGTAAAAGTTATGACAATTTTCTCACAAGAATATTTTAGCTCCTTGGTTTGTTGGGATTATTTTAATGAAAAGGGGTTCTACTTGGAAAAACATGAAGTTATTGTAAAACTTTTGTTTACTTCATAAGTCTTTTGTATGTTTGTAAAAATCTCTTTCCTCTAAACATTAGCTCCATAATTTTTTTTATTTCTAGAGGAAAACCTTTTTATCTTAAGAAAACATTTTCTTCATTCATTTTGTTGAGACAAAACCATTATGTTCATGCATGCATATGAATCATAAGCTTATGAAAGTATAAAAAGAATATAATAACTTAAAAGAATAAGCATATAAAGAAATAAATCAAGTATTGGGACCTTAGCTTCATCAAGGTACCCCGAGACTAAGAAAAGACTAGTCCCTAAAAAGAATAAGAATTGTTTTGACTTGATGAGGACAAGTCTAAGACTAGAATTACTAGTCTTAAAAATCAACTTAAAATAAATAAATTACAATAAAGTAAATAAAGTGCATGAAAGATAAATAAATTGCAAGACAATGAGCTTATATGCTCTAAATAGTATACATATAGCTACATAGATATATTAGATAGTTATGAACATAAAAGAAACATAGATGAACATAAAGGAATTTTGATTATGAACAAAAACAAAGTATGAACCTATTGTTGCTTTCTTAATCTTCATGGTTTTAGAAAACATACACTAAGTTCATAATAAGTAGATGAACATAAGGATTTCTTGAAGAATTTTTACCTAAGGGAGATGAATTAAAGAGAACTTCTTGGAAGAACTTTCTTGGAGAGAATTGAAGAGAAATTTTGAGAGAGTAACTTTAGTGAAGAAGTGGTGTGAAAGAAGTGAAGGTATGAGGGGGTATTTATAGGAAAATGTGGGAGATAATTTGTGTTAATTAAATAAATGAAAAAAAACAAATTGAGAGGCATCAAGAGGGGGCCGGCGCAATTTCAAGCATGGGGAAGACCAAAAATTTATTATTTTGTTATTTTGTTAATTAAAAGTAAGAAATGAAAGATGTGAAGTTGTATTGGAAATGAAAATGTGTAAGAAATAGGTGTATGGTTTGTAAGAGTAGGTTGTAAGAAAAAGTAGAGATAGATGAATAGTGTAGAATAGTAGAAAATAGTGTAATGTAAAAGTAGACATGACAATTTAATGCCGGTAGTAAGAAAATATGCGTATAAAAGAGACATCTGATATTTTTAGCTACCGAAAAATTACTAAATTGATATTTTTGGAACTCTCATATTTTTACGAGTCTAATGGTATATTCGGAATATTTTTCCTATTCCGGACTTCCGGACACGTTTTTCAAGAACTATGTCCGATCGGGTTCGAAGGACACTCGAATTCCTTCAATCTGATATTTTTTTATAACCTATAGCTATTACGAACTATAATAGCTAATTTTTCCAACTTCGTTTTCTATAACTTGAGAAAACGGCCATGCCGGAGTTAAGCGGATACGGTAAACTAGGGTTTTGGTTGGCTTAAGGATCCGGTTGACTTCTGATTAAGGTTTAAGCTTTTAAATTTGGATCCAAAAATTCGGGGACTTACAAATGCCCCTTAATGATTGTATGACCTTTATATATGTTTCCTTAATTCAATATTATGTTATGATTTCCATTTTTAAACTGTTGTATGAATTTTTTTTAAACAACTTGTTTCAAATTTGGTCCTCTATGATCGTGAACGTACGTTTACACCTGGTATCGAAGCTTATGGGATGACTGAGGTCGTCATACTTAAGCTTTAATATTGAGGGTGGTAGATTGTCGTGTTTAAAGTATCCTTTTGGGCGTGACATACAATCATCTACTTGATTGAGTTAAGTTACATTAGATTATCAAATAAGTTTTAATGTTATATTTTGTATGCACTTGAATTGTTGTAGGGCCTCGCTGCATTGCAGCTAGTGTCTAGATGCCTCAAAGCATGGTGTTCGGATGTTAACACGATTAGAACTCTAATCATGAGATATGTAGGGCATCTTAATGGTAGGCAATTTTCTCATTGTCGAGCTTGAAATTTTCCTTTTCTTTAAGTGGATTCATAACAAGCTCGACCTACTTAATACAGGCACTTAATACAATTAAAGAAAGTTTTTGAAAATCATTTTGAAAAATTATAGGAAATTGACACGGAGGTGCTAACAGCCAAAGTTGTAAAAAAAAAAAATATGAAGTTAGGATTAGATGAATAAACAACCCTAATTTAAGCTACCGGTCCATGGACTTTTCTAAAAGCTAAATTTTTAGAAAATATTAATGGAAAGATTATAGAATCGAGCTATCCTATGCATAAAATGAATACCACATATGGGCTTTCAACATCAAATGAGCCTTAGTAATATCTTATATATAATTACACTAAATGGAAGATAAACAATAGAGATTACTAGAAATTCGCAAAATTCTTAAAACTTGTATTTTATAAAATTAGCAAAAAATATTTAAATTCCTTCACAGTTGGAAGTGCATTAAGGAATGTGGGGCATTGTTTAGAAAGAATTTTTGCACAATCACAAATGTATAAAGAAACACTCCCATAGTTAAAGAGATCTGATGTGTACTAATGATAATGTAGCCCATGACTCGGCTATAGATCATACGGGTTTTAGACGTCTAACGTGTTTTACGTAATTTTTATATCTTTTTGCCACGTCAGCCTTTATATTGTAGATACTTACTTTTCATGAAACCTTATCTGTAACGCCCTAAATTAAAGGCATTACTACTAGCCACGTGTCATTCTCTTATTAAGAACACGCTAACGCTATTAAAACTCTAAACCACCAATTATAAACATATATCTTCAAATCTCTCAAAATAAGGATACTTTGAAAACATCATAAAATCTAAAACTTGTTTATAACTATTTAGTTGGCATAAACCAAAGCCAACCTATTATAACTAAATTCATATAAAAAGTCTTTACAAAAATCTCATAACCTCAAAATAACTTTTAAAAACTACTTCCCATGGATTTCAAACTACTAATAGCTATCTAAAAAGGATTTAGATATTTACGAGATAGTCAAGTCCACTAACATCCCTCCCCCCCCCCCCCCCGGCCCGTAGTCCACATATACATCGAATCCAGATAAATCATAAACTATATCATTTTCACCTGTACTTGAAAAATAAAGGAATGAGAGAAAACACACAGTACACAATATCACAAACAAATATGCATGAATATGCATTATACAGAAATCACATACAATCTTACACAGTTTAGAACCATTTGCAATTAGTCCTAAACCTAGAGTAATTCACGACCTCGATTCACAACCTTTATATAAAATAGTTATATACATATATATTAATGTTGGATACTCCCCACACATCGTTACGTTCCGCCATATGGACCAGAAGACTTCTAATCTAGTGGATTCATCTCTATGTACGAGTCCACTCGGGACACCCTCAAACATAGATCATCAGGGTGCCTCATTAATATCACACTCTGCGTGGTCTTTACTAACCAAAGCCAAACACAAGCAACAGACTTTTCAATTATAATCTGGATAGAATTAAGTTAATTTATTTTTCTAATCCTTCACGTACAAATAACAAGGAAGGTAAGGTAGTACCTGATTTGCTTCCAAAGCCCAATATCAACAAATCCTCTTAAAAAGATCATAAATCCTAATTTCACAAGAATCCTGATCATCAACATATATCAAATCAAAATTCGATTTCACATTCACAAATAAACCCTCATCCTAAAATCCACAATCTAAACATAAAATTTAGAACATTAGATCCACATACTTGTCTTCTAGAATCACCAGACAACGAAACCCTAAAAACACAGATTTTTACAAAACTACTCCAAACCCTAAAATTCTCAATCCACATAATTCAAACAAATTTTAGAAAAATAAATAATTTTTATATCTCCATGAGGATAAAAGATTTACTTACCTAAGATTTTGATTCTTGGCGCTCTTTGATTGTAGAATACAAAACCCTAACAAGACTTAGGGTTTTCCTCCTAAAACTTTATTCCCTTCAACCAAACGATTATTTTAGGAAAGACTACACTTTTAGGCCATCAAAAGGGAATATAGAAAGATCAATTACCTATTCTTGGTTCTTCTTCCTCCTTGATGCAAGACCATAGGTTGAGAGGATGTCTTAGGGTTTTCTAAAGCATGTGATAAGTTTTGAAGAGGAAAGAATGGGGCTAGGTGTGACAAAACATTCATATATATATATATATATATATTAGGGTTGACCATTAAACCCTCTTATATTATATCAAATGATACATTTGCCCTTCTTTATAATTTATTTATATACTTTAGGAATCATGATCTAACCAAATCTTAACCAATAGAGATTGAGAGGAAAATCTTACTTAGAATTGGCTTAGGTTTAGCTATGAAAAGGGAAGAAGGTTGTAGTCTATTCGAGAAACTTAATAAAATAGGAAACTACATATAAATTCATATGTCGTAAGCTGGTGGGATAGGCTGACAGCTTAAGTGGATAAGCTGGCGGATTAAAATAAAGCTGGTTGCCATAAAAAGACAAACGATGGACTTTACAGAAGACACGTCGGCGTAACGCCAGCGGCCTAACTTCAACACTGACAGCGTAAATGTCTAATGCCGGTGGCCTTCAGCTAGCCTTGTCACACCCCAAGGGGTACCCTAAACGTAACAGTCCGCCACACCTAATATTAAAGCTTAAGTATGACAACCTTAGTCATTCCCAGAGCTTCGATATTAAAGTGTGAAGCGTGCTCTCACAAATTTGGAGAACCATACATGGAATTATGAAGCTCAAGAAGATACAATAACAAATTAAGAAAAGAGGATTCATAATAATCATGTCATTCATAACAATAGTCTTACAAGTTTTTCGGGGCATTCCCCTGCCAAAAACTATAAATCTATTACAAGAGATTTTCTAAGAAATTTTCCTCTTATTTAACGCTAAACTTCATTTAAAGGAATTCCTTAACCAAAAGGGAAATACCTGACTGCAGGGTCCACGTGGCCTCAACCACAAATAGGTAAACTGCAAAAGATATTTACAGGGGTATAAGCTAATAGGCTTAGTGAGAATTATTGCCATAAGTAAATTTCATATGTAAGAAAGTTCAAACAAGTTATTCAAGCAATCAAGTGAAATGAAACATACATGTAGGCAAACAAGGCATATAGTTTTCTAGGAACTATATGTTGAATGGATTTATGCCCTCCCTTCGGGGTTTGGTGATGTATATCTCAAAACAAGTAGTTTTAATTAAGTTATGCTTTCGATCATTACCGCCAAGCATATAAGGTCTACTTGGGTTGAGCCATGCTTCTGGACTTTCTGCCAAGCATTGGTTTGATTCCATGTCGCCAAGCAATTGCTTTCGATTATAACCGCCAAGTGTTGCTTTCGACCGTGCTACTATCCTTTTCACCCAAGGATAATAACCCCATGTAATGTGACTCACTTCGTGGTATGTATGAATCAATTTATTTAAGACATTATAGCATCATTATTATCAAATTTAAGGTGGTCATAGAATTTCGTACATATTAAGTGCTATACTAAAACAAAAATTTACTTATAATCAATTCCGGCCTCGATATTCTTAGAATCCTTTCAACAATTTTTCGCACACATATCAATTTGTCTTTTCTTACTTCTAATGTGACTAAACTACAAGCACAATCAAGTAAAGCTTTTTAAGGAAATGAACTCACGATGCCATGTCGACACTTCTTCTAAATGGATGAGTTGCTCAAACAATCCACTTAGTCGAAATAATTATTGTGATATGAGTATTCTTCCTTGGAATCACCTAGTCAAGGAAAATACCCAAAATGAGTATTTCTTGATAAATTTCTTGAGATTTGACAAAACTATATCATAAGAACGTTAAAGTTCGTATAAGAGATGATTCCAAGTTAAAATGGCCATAACTTGATCATTTTAACTCGGAAATGCCCATATAATATACCGATATCATGCCCCAAGGGATACCCTAAACGTAACAGTCCGCCACACTCAATATTGAAGCTTAAGTATGACAACCTCAGCCACTCCCAGAAGTTTTGATATTAAGTCTAAGGCGTGCTCTCACAAATTTAGAGGACCATCTATGGAATTATGAATCTTAAGAAGATATAATAACAGATTAAGAAAAGAGGATTCATAATATTTATTTGTTCATAACAATGATCTTACAAAACTTAGGGGCATTCCCCCAGTCACAAATCTATTACAAGAGTATTTTTACATCTTATCCAACACTCAACTTCATCTAGAAATTCTTTAACCAAAAGGGAAATACCTGGCTCCAGGGTCCACGTGGCCTCAACCATAAATATGTGAACTGCAAAAGATATCTATAAGGGTATAAACTAATAGGCTTAGAGAGAACTATTTCCATAAATGACTTCTTATAATGAAACTCAAACAAGTTATTTAAGCAAACAAATGAAATACAACATACACGTAGGCAAACGAGGCATATAGTTTTCCGAGAACTATATGTTGAATGAATTTACGCCCTCCATTCGTGATTTAATGATACGTAACCTCAAAACAAGTAGTTTTAGTTAAAAAAAGATTTGTACTTTCGATCAATATCGCCAAGCACATTAAGTCTACTTGAATTGAGCCTTGCTTTCAGACTTTTCGTCAAGCATTTCCTCCATGTTGCCAAGCAATCGCTTTCGGTCACTCCGCCAAGTGTTGCTTTCGACCTGAGCTACCATCCTTCTCATCCAAGGATAATAACCCAATGCAATGTGACTCACTTCATGGTATGCATGAACCAGTTTATTTATGATATCATGGCATCATTATTATCAAATTTAAGGTGATAATAAAATTTTATACAAACCAAGTGTATACTAAAACAAACATTTAATCAATTCCAGTCTCGATATTCTTAGGATTCTTTCAACAAATTATATTACACACATATCTATTTGTCTTTTCTTAGTTCTAATGCAACTAGACTACAAAAACAATCAAGTAAAGCATTTTAAGGAAATAAACTCACAATGTCATGTTGACAATTCTTCTACACGGATGAGTCGCTCACACAATCCTCTTAATCGAAATAATCCTTAGGGTATAGGTATCCTTCCACGGAATCACCTAGTCAAAGTAAATACCCAAAATGAGTATTTCTTGATGATTTCCTTGAATCTTGACAAAACAATGTCATGAGAATGTCAAAGTTCGTATAAGGGAGATGTAAGCCCCAAATTTTTGGAATCGGTTTAGCATAAAACCCTCAACCGGAAGTCAAGCGGAACCGTAAAGATCAACAAAACCCTAGTTTACTGTAACCGATTAAGTTTGGCATTACCGTTTTCTTTGGCCCTGGAAAGCGAAGTTGGGATAATTAACTAGAATAGTTTGTAATAACCATAGGTTTTGTAAAAACATCAGTTTTGCGAATTTCGGGTGTCCGTTGAACCCGATCGGACACAGTTCTTGAAAAACGTGCCCGGGAGCCTGAAATAGTAAAAATATTGCGAATACACCGTTAGACTGGTAAAAATATAAGGATTTCAATAATATCAATTTCGAAATTTTTCGATAGCTAAAAATAACAGATATAGTTATTATAGGCGTATTTTCTTACTACCAGTACTTTATTAGTCATATCTATCTTACATTACACTATTCATTACTATTCTACACTATTCTTTTATCTTTACTTTTTCTTACATATATTCTTACACACTACATAACCATAATTCTTACTTTTTACCTTTCCCACAACTTTATTCACATCTACCTTACATATTACACCTTTTATTTTACAAAAAAAAAAAGGTCTCTCCCCCTCTATTCCACTATGGCCGGCGCCCCCCTACTCCCTCTCTCATCAATTTGTTTTAATTTTCTTTTATTTTAACCACACAAAAATCACTCCATATTTTCCTATAAATACCCCCGTCCTCTTTCACTTTTTTCACACATTCACTACCCACAAATTCTTACCAAAACTCTCTCAATTTCTCCTCTCAAAACTCTCTCAATTTCTCCTCTCAAAACTCTCTCAAAATACTATCTAAAAACTCTCTCAAAATATTTCTACAACAACTTCTACCAACAACTAAAACCCATAGCCACATAACCATACCAAAGTCTTCTTTAGGTAACTACCTTCTTTCATTTTCTTCTTCCTCATGTCATGTAACTTGACATGACCATAGTGTGAGTTTTCAAAGACTACAAGTTATGGAAGTTACATTATGTTCATGTATTGTTCTTATTCATGAAAAATATATTTATGTTCATGCTATTATTTTTGTTCATATTATTGCTTCTATATCTAAATATTATTATCTATATATATACATAACCTTTAGAGCATATAAGCTCACTTGCAATTTATTTAGTTTTATGCAATACAATTTATTTACTTTCTTTTGCAATTTATTTATTAATTCCTTGCAATTTATTTACTTATTCCTTATTAATTTAAGACAAGTCTCTAGTCTTAGACTTGTCCTCATCAAGTCAAAACAAGTTTCTTTCTTTCATTTTATTTTATTTTGGGACTAGTCTACTTCTTAGTCCCGGGAGCCTTGAAAAAGCTAAGACTCCAATACTTGACTTTATTACTTATGTTATTTTACTTGCTAGTATTTTCTCATAGTTCATGTTCATTTAAATTGTTGTCCAAAGTTTCAAATTCTAAAAACAAATTGACAAAACAAGATTTTAACATATTAGAAATAAGTTTATGTAGAGAAGGAAATCTATGGTTTGAAAAATAAAAATAAAGTTATCTCTTTTCAAGTTACGAGAAGAAACTATTAAGATTTTAGAAACTACTTTAGTATAAAAAGTCCTTAAGTCACATATTGTTCTACTTTGTTTTATCAAGAAAATAAATTTTTATGAATGGATGATTTCTATGAAAAACATAAGGCATGAGAAAAGAATGAGAAATTTTCAAGTAAAGATTTTTGCAAATAAATAGATAAAGGAATTTGTACAAGAAAAATAAATAGGAAGAATAATACATTTTCTAAAAACTCCAAAATAGTATTAGTATAGAAAACTTAGAAAATAGAAAAATTTAATTTTACTTGGGAAAAATAATGAAACCAACATAAAGCATTTTTTTTTTTAGAAAACAAAGGAAATAAGGTATTTATTTTAAGAACTTTACAAAAACAATTTTTGAAAACTATATTTTTCTAAAAACTTCGAAACCGACATTATTTTACTTGAGAAAAAAATTGGACAACAAAACTCTTGAGCATGCTTAAATATGAGTTATATAGTTATAAAAAGAGAATTTTTCAACTATATAGATAACTAAGTATTTATCAAACAAATTTTGATTTCTTGAACCAAAGTTGTTTTGTGTTGGAAAAATCCGTGGTGAATTTTTTCACTACTGTTTCAGGGCCTAAATGGTTTAGTTTGACAAAAATAGTTTTAGAAATGGATAGATCTTTTCGAGTAGGTAGAAATCGATATATTATATGTGCGATTCCGAGTTAAAATGACCAAGTTATGACCATTTTAAATTGGAACTTTCTTTTATACGAACTTTAACGTTCTTTTGACATTGTTTGGTCAAAATTCAAGAAAATCATCAAGGAATGCTCATTGTGGGTATTTTCTTTGGCTAGGTGACCCCAAGAAAGGATTCCTTCACCCCGAAGATTATTTGGATTAAGTGGAGTGTGTGAACGACTCATTTACATAGAGGAATCGTCGACATGGCATCGTGAGTTTATTTCCGTTAAATGCTATACTTGTTGTGCTTGTAATTTAGTCGCATTAGAGTTAGGAAAAATAAAATGGATATGTATGTTAATTAATTCTTTGAAAAAATCCTAAGAATATCGAAGCTAGAATTGATTTAAAATGCTTGTTTTAGTATAACACTTGCTTTGTATGAAATGCCTTGATCACCTTAAACTTGATAATAATAATAATGTTATGACATTATAAATAAATGGATTCATGCATACCACGAAGTGAGTCACATTGCATTTTGGGTTATTATCTTTGGGTGAGAAGGATAGTAAGCTCATGTCGAAAGCAACACTTGGCGGAAGATCCGAAAGCGATTGCATGGCGGCTTAAGGGAAATGCTTGGCGAAAAATCCGAAAGCAAGGTCAACTCAAGTAGATTCGGAATGCTTGGCGATGAGTGCTCGCGAGCACAAAACTTTTTGACTAAAACTACTTGATTTGAGGTTATTTATCACCAAACCCCGAATGGAGGGCGCAAATCCATTCAATATATAGTTCCCGGAAAACTATATGCTTTGTATGCCCACGTGTATGTTGCATCCCATTTGTTTGCTTAATTAACTTGTTTGAAACTTGTTACAAGAAGTTATTTATGGAAATAATTCTCACTAAGCCTGTTAGCTTATACCCCCATAGATATCTTTTGCAGTTTCCCTATTTATGGTTAAGGCCACGAAGACCCTGCAGGCAGGTAATTTCTTTTTTGGATAAAGGAAATTTTAGATGAAGTGTAGTATTAGTATTGATGTACAAATATCTTGTAATAGAATAGTGATCATGGGAAATGTCCCTAAGTTTTAAAGATCATTGTTATAAGTGAATGATTATTATGAATCCTATTTTCTTAATGTGTTATTTATATCTTCTTAAGCTTCATAATTCCATATATGGTCCTCTAAAGTTGTGAAAGCTCGCCTTACACTTAATATAAAAGCTTTTGGGAATGGCTAAGGTTGTCATACTTAAGCTTTAATATTGAGTGTGGCGGACTATCACGTTTAGGGTACCCTTTGGGGCGTGACATGAAGTGTTATGTGGTTATGAGTTTTGTGTAGGTAGAAAGTGGTTTTGAGATTATTTTGAGAGAGTTTTGAGAGGATATTTTGAGAGAGTTTTGAAAGGATATTTTGAGAGAGTTTTTGTAGAGAAATTTATGAGTAGTAATTGTGTGAAAGAAGTGAAAGAGGAGGGGGTATTTATAGAAAAATGTGAAGTGATTATTGATTGATTTAAATAAAAGAAAAATAAAACAATATGAGGGAGAAGAAGAGGGGAGGGGTGTCGGCCACATGAGTGAGGAGAGATGGAGTGTTTTATTTTTTGTAGTTTTGTTAAATAAATGTAACATTAAGTAAGGTAGATGTGAAATAAAGTTATGGGAAAGGTAAAAAGTAAAGGTTATAGGTTATGGTATTATAAGAGTAGGTTATAAGGAAAAGTAGAGAGAAAAAATAGTGTAGAATAGTAATAAATAGTGCAATGTAAAGTAGATATGACTGATAAAGTACTGGTAGTAAGAAAATATGCGTATAATTGCAATATCTGTTATTTTTACTTACCAAAAAATTATAAAATTGATATTTTTGAAAACCTTATATTTTTACGAGTCTAACAGTATATTCGGAATATTTTTACTATTCCGAGTCTCGGGACCCATTTTTCAAGAACTGTATCCATTCGAGTTCAAAACGATTCGCGGTTTTACTAATCTTATCTTTTTAGGCTTTCTTAGGTGATTACGAACTATTCTACATACTAAACTCTTACTTACTTTCTCGAGGTTGCTTATTCGGGATTGCCAGGCTTAAGCTATTACATCAAACTAGGGTTTTGTTAACTTTTAAGGTTTTCGGTTGACTCCAGATTAGGGTTTAAGCTAGACCGATTCCAAAAATTTGGGGGTTTACAACTGATTTCTACCCATTCGAAAAGATTTATCCATTTCTAAAACTATTTTCATCAAACTATATCGTTTAGGTTCCAAAACAATGGCAATCAGATTCACCACGAATTTTCCCATCCCAAAAGCAATTTGTTTCAAACATTAAACCATAAAAAAAATTGCTTTGATAAATACTTAGTTTATCTATATATTTGAAAATTTCCTTTTTCATAGATACATAGCTCATATTTTATCCATGCTGAAGTGTTTGTTGTCCAACCAATTTCTTGAGTAAAACAATGTTAGTTAAGAGTGTAGAAAACCATAGTTTACAAGAAATCTATTTTGTAAATTCTTTAAAATGAATATTTTGATTCCTTTGTTTTCAAAGAATTACTTTATGTTTATTTTACTATTTTCTTAAATGACTTTTTGATAAAATAAATTTCTTCTTTTCTATATTCGCAATATTATTGCTACTTTCCCTATTTGTTTTCTTTGACCATTTATTTGAAATCTTTTGGTTTGAAAAACTCACATTCTCTTTTTATGGGATTTCCTTATATTATGTTTTTATGGAAAAACATTTTAGCATCAAAAGTCATCTTCTTTTAGGAAAAACAAAGTAATATAGAAATGATTTCAAAAAGCTTTTCAAAACAAAAGTAGCTTTTAAAATTGTAGTGACTTCTTCCTAAAGCTTGGAAAAGAATAAATCTACTTTTAAACTATAGATTCTACATTTCATATAAAACCATCCTTAGGTGATAAAATTTCCTTTTTTTCAACGTATAATTGGAGCCTTAAAGATTTGGACAACAATCTTAATGGGCATGATTATGAGAAATAATAATAACAAGCAAAAATAACATAAATAATAAATAAAGTCAAATATTGGGAGTCTTAGCTTTTTTAAGGTCGCGGGACTAAAAAGTAGACTAGTCCCAAAAAGAAAGAAACAAAATAAAAGAAAAAAAATTGTTTTGATTTGATGAGGACACATCTAAGACTAGAGACTAGTCTTAAAACATCATGAAATAAATAAATTATGAAGAAAGAAATAAATAAATTACTTTGCATGAAAGTAAATAAATTGCAAATGAGTTTATATGCTCTAAAGAATATATATATATATATATATATAGATACATAATAATACTTAGTTAGGTATAATAACAATAATAATATGAACAAAGTAAAGTAACAACATAAATAAATAAATAGATTTTTATGAGCAAGAACAATACATGAACATAGTGTAGCTTTCATAATATTTAATTTTTTGGAAACTCACACCATGGTCATGTAAAGTTACATGACATGAGAAGAACAAATTTGTAAAGAATGTTTACCTAAAGAGGGTTTTTGGAGTATTATGTATGAATGGGTTTTGTGTATGTGGAAGATGGTTTGAGAGTGTTTTTGGGAGAGTTTTGAGAGTGTAGATGGAGAGAGTATTGAGAGGAAAATTTTGATAGGAAATTTGTGTGTAGTAATTATGTGAAAGAAGTGAAAGAGAAGGGAGTATTTATAGGAAATTCGGAGTGAATTTTTGTGTGATTTAAATAAAAAATTTAAAAGAAAATTGAGAGAGAGATGGGGGAGGGATGGGGGTGGTGGCACCGGCTACATTAAGAGAGAGGGGAGAGAGAGATTTTATTTTATATTTTTGTTGATTAAATGTAATAATAAGTAAGGTAGATGTGAAATAAAGTTATGAGAAAGGTAAAAGTAAAGGTAATAGGTGTATAGGTGTCACGCCCCAAAGGGTATCCAAAATGCGACAGTCCACCACATTCGATATTTAAACTTAAGTATGACAACCTTACTCATCCCATAAGTTTACATACCGGGTGTAAGGTATACTTGCACCAATTTTAGGATCACACTTTGAATCGAATTGTATCAAGAAGGCATACAATAGCATTAAGAATAGAAATCACAACAAGATAAATAAGTTAGGTCTTTACAAAAGTCAAGGGGGCATACCCCCGCCAAAATAATAGAAGTCTATCCAATCTAGATCCATCTTACAAACATTAGAGTTTATGTTAAAGAGATTTTTCTAGAAGTCCACACCTATAGCTAGGTCCCAACTTCTTCAAAAGCTCCTTAATCCAAAAAGATAAACCTGTGAAAAGTGTTCTCTCGGAACAACAAAAAATGGGAACACTGCAACAAAAACTGTTGGAGTGTAAGCTAACCAGCTTAGTGAGGTTCATTTCCAAATAACAACTCATTCAAGATATATATACAACCAAGTTATAGTTAGTAAATCATATGAATGCACAAGCAAATGAGCATACAAGCATATGACTTTCTGGTAGCCATATGTGAATGGATTTACGCCCTCCATTCAGGGTTGGAGTAGTCCATAAGTCATACAGACATGAGTGTGATAGTCTATAAGTCATGCAACCATAATCCCAATCTCTTTCTCTTAGTTATACAACATCTGTTGTTTTATTGTGGTAGTTTTAAGTGCCTACCCCACTTCCGTTAACTTAAGCGATCTTGCATCCTTAAGGTCAACACAGACCCCCATGCCTCTGCTAATATACTTTTGTCCCACCAAAGGTATATTAGCCAATGCAATGTGACTCACTACGTGATATGCATGTACAGTTTATTCATATAATCATGGCATGTTAATTATGTAGGTTAAGTGCGATCATAGAGAATTTCAGACACTCCAAGTTTATACTAACTCATACAATGATTTTACAACAAGTCTCGTCTTGATATACTTATCATTTATTCAACCAAGATTAGATCACAACTCATCATAATTTTATCTTTTCCTAATTCTAATGCCACTACGATTACAAGCACATACATGAGCATAAATATTTAAGAAATGAACTTACTCGGCCATAGAGAGAAATCCACTAGTTGTAGTAGTCCTCGAGGAGTGAAAATCGGTCCTCCAATTCACCTAAATACAAGGAATACCCGCAATGAGTATTTCTCATAAAGTTCTAATAAACTTAACAATTCTATTTACTAGGTTCGTCAATTTTCGCCTAAGTTGAAGTCCTAGCTTAAAATGGTCATATCTAACTCATTTTAACTCGGAATTGCACATATTAAATCAAACATCCAAGGTCATTTGAGGGTTGAAAAACTATTGTACAATAGGGTTACGAAAATTCCAGTTTTGAGTTATTTTTGAAAATTGTTACTTTTGTTCCATTTAACTTCTTAGATCAACTTATATTAGTTCTACACTTGTAAAGGGAACTTCTAGCCAAAGATAAAAGATTAAATACTTATGTGATCCTAATGATATTGTTCAAATGAAAATTCAAAGAATCTACTTTTGTAAAAACCGAAATTTTGAATTGAAACTTATTTTCTTGTTTTGAGAAAATCCCTTGCTAAAACTTACATGACTCCATGAAAATAATTTTCTTATGTCTCCCATTATCAAAGCATTCCATTTTCTATATAAAACTCTTGTTTTGAAGTCTAAAATAAGGTTTTCAAAATTCATCTCTTCTTAGATCCGAATTTCTTCCTTCAGTTTTAGAATGAAAAATAAGACCTAGACTTGTCTTTTACAAAACTCTCTATTTTAGAAATACCTTTTAGGAAAACTCATTTAAACTTATGAAAATCCAATCCTTAGGATATCTATACCAAGAGCCCTTTATATTTTTGTCTAAATCTTCATTTTGAGGTTAGATAATAGGTTTTAAAAATGGGTCTTGGCTTAGATCCGAAATTTCAAAAATTGTTTTTGAATATATCTTTTGATAAAATCCATCAAGACTTATGAAAAATCATCCTTTACATATCCTATCTTAAGAGCCTTCCATTTCTTGAATAAAATCTTCATTTTTGAGTTGTAAAACATGTTTTTAAACCATGCCTTGGCGTAAATCCGAAAATAGGATTTTTGTTTTGATAAAGAATCTTTGAAAATCACCTTTGAACCATGTAAAATGAAGTCTTAATGATATATATCCATTAAGCCTTCATTTTTTCAACTAAAACTTCCATTTTGGAACTTGGAAGGTGGTCTTTCAACATGGGTCTTGCCTAGATACGAATTTCACCACTTTTAGTCAAGTTCAAATCTAAGATTTGTGCATTATATGAACATAAATATAAAAGAAATACATGGTAGTATGCCTTAAACCTATAGATCTAAACATAAACATAACCAAAGCTTCATAAAAATTTAGATATACAAAGTATAATATAAATATGAAGATAATAAAGTCTTAAAGACAACAAATATAGCAATATCAATATGGATCATAAACAAGAGGAGTGTTTCAAAGTTTTGGCATCATCATCTCTAGCCTTTAGGCATTATGGAGAGTCCTTTGATGCATGAAATCTCCATATAATCAACCTATAACATCTATAGGAGCTTAAGAAGAAAGTTTACCTAAAGAGTCTTTAAGAATGGAATATGGAAGTAATTTTTTTGAGATGGGGGCAGCTTGTATTCTCACAAGAACAAGGCTAAGAAAGAGATAAAGAGAGGAAAAAGAGAGAGTAAATGAGGTAAGGTTACAAAGAGTGAAAGAGTATAAGAGACTTTAAATAGAGAGAGGAGTGTGATAAAAGTGTGTTAAATAATTGGAAAAGAAAAAACAATAAAAAAATGCAGAATGGGAGGT